>JARUPZ010000006.1:11068673-11436137 GCA_031213475.1 Nereocystis luetkeana
AAGCGACTCGCCAGACACCTCACGGCGCTTCGCGCTTGGTTGCAAGCAATGTTTGCCTGGTCGGTGAAAACCCGACATGCTCCGTGCCGGCATTGTAGGGATGCGAGGGTCTATGGTCATACGACTACGGCCATGCATGAGATCGAGTACGTATCTCCTATCGAGTATACCCCCCCCCGCATCCCACGTTCCTTGCGAGGACGCCTTACGTGAGCCTACAATGGCATCGAAATACCAGGTACTAGGTACGCACTACAAAGTGTTGGCAAGCATGAAAGAATGGCCAGCTTCTGACAGCTGCCTCAATCTCAAAATGCTTCTCGTCTCTGTTACAAAGCGGTACAGCAGGTTTCGTGGTATGTATGATGCGATGTTACAGACATGGTTTTCTGTTGGACAAGTTTCACAAATGTTGTCATAGATATTCTTGTAAATACCCTGGCACCTTGGTGAGAGGCTGTGTCCTCGACGTGAATCGAGGGGTGACACTGCGAGCAACAGGCAACGGAGAAGTAAGATACTTCCGTGCCGTAGAGAAGGTGACGTGCAGTTTCAAACACGACGCTTAGTTGGCCAACACACACAGATATAATCCACAGAGAAGCCAGGAGTCCAGACGACGGTAGCTTCCAGAGATGACCAGGACAGCTATGGTACACGACGTCCTGAAGAGATCACACGTGAGCTAGACTTCCTACGGTGAGAGAACTCTACAACAGCAGTATTTACTCCGCATACGTTACTTTCCAACCGACACATATGAGATCTACGATGTACGATCTACGATACACACAAGATCAATGCTACTGAACATTGACTAGTACAGGACATGTGCCAACATTTCCATAACAACGTTCGTTATCCAGTTTTTTTCTTTCCCCGCTCTGGCGCACTGCCTGCCTGCCTGCCTGCCGTATTAAATAGGCCACGGTCAGCACCTGACTGGCCTGGGCCACGTGAAGGACCTTGCGCGGGCGATGGCTAACGTACTCGGGAAAGAGGTGGCCAAGGGACAGGTGTACAACGTGCAGGTGGGTGTCGTCACGACATCATTCCCCGCGCGCGATTCTGCACGACCCGTCGCTGCGTCCATTGTACCCGTGGCTGCCTCAACACACGACCGAGGTGCCCACAGCCAATTGCCGTGGGGCTTTTAGCTATACTGCAGGGAAGCAGCAACTGCTCCGCTTGAGCGACACCGGCTCCACCACTACCCCCCCCTTCATACCTCAACACTGTCCAACCTCCTGCATGTCACCACCAGCCTTTCTGCAGCGCAAATAAATATGGAGCTTGGCGAGCGATGTAGTGTGGTCTGACAGACTATGTTTGCTAGACTGTACTTGGCAGGTACAGCGGCAGAGCGAAACAAAAACAGGTACCTGGTAGATTTCAATGTCGAGGGTTTGCCATGTCCCCTGCGCGGCTCTGGGCGGGACGAAACGCCAGCCCTTGAAAGAGCCAGCTCGCGCGGTTTCGGACGCCCAGAGAGCACTCGCCATCGGCCGGGACCGAGACGTGGATTGCGATGTACCGGAAGCCCGCGCACTATGCCCCGCAGCCGAAAGCTTGCAAATGTGGGAAGCAAGAATGAATTTTGTGTATATTTCCGTGTGATAGCCACATACGTGCAAGTTTCCCCTGCCGGGTGGAGTGTGGTTCTATGACTTCGAATCTCGGGGTGTCGAAAGGTGAAGAGGGAGGGAGAACACAGCAAGCGTTCGTTCCTCGTGCATGCTACTCACTCGTCGTACGTAGCCACCGGCCAAGAACGAAGAATGTCACAAGGAAAAAAAAAACGCTCTTGAAAGCTTCGTACGTAAAAGAAGAAAGAAGTAGCCACACGCAGAGCTATTACGGGGGACCATAGTTAATAGGACCAAATATTCTTGGTAAAAATGGTCAAATATATAGGTTTTTATGTATACCATAGGTCTTATTAACTATGGTCCCCCGTAATAGTACCCGGGGCAAGTAACGCCGACCGGGTTATACAAAAGCTATGTCTGTACATTGCGTTCATTCGGTAAATTCCGCAATATCTATTTCCAGGTATATTCCACAATATCTATTTCCAGGTATATTCCACAAAATGCTGTATGTTCGATGTGTTCCGTATGTCGTATATTCCATCCGTATATTCCTTTGCATGTTTTCCATGTGTGGTATTGATGGTCCGTACCGGTACCTGGTATAATCCATGCGTTTTATATATTGTATATGTTTCTTACTATTAATACGAGTATCATTTTACTCACATGCATCCCATATATTTGTGACACGTTCCATACTATCCCATACAGACACGTCCCATATTGCGTTTTTGCCGTCTCCAGGACAACCGCGCGATCTCGTTCGATGGCATGGCGAGGGCCTGCGCCGAGGCCATGGGGAAGGACCCGGAAGGTAAGATGTTCCATCCCGTACTGTATGATATGGTATGATATGATATGATATGATCCGATATTATATGATATGATATTATATGACATGATATGATATTATACGATATCATATTCTACCTGGTATTATAGTTGAGGTATATTTTTGATATTATATGATATGCTGTGCTATACTATGAGGTGATGTTAGGTGATGCGATATGATATGGCATTATATGATCTGATATTTTATGGCGTGTTTTTTGTTTTTTGCTTGTGATATAATAATATACTGTGTGATGCGTAATTCGTACCTGGTATGAGATTATATCATGTGATACGATATTTAGTTAGTAATATCATTTTATGATTTGATTTTATTTGATATGATATGATATGATATACCTCGTATATCATATGATATGGTATGCTATCATGTGGTACGACGAGATGTGATATACCTGCTATAGATCACAGATCAACCTTCTCCAACGCGTTCAAATATTCGTGTTAGATATCCTATAAGATAAATATCACAAAACGGGGGGGGGGGGGGGGGGGGTTGGACGGGGGGGTGGGGGGGGGGGGTACTCGTGTCATCCTCCCGCGGCAGAAACGATTCGGTGTTTAGACGGCGAAGCTACATGTAGCATGGATTTGTTCGGGTTCGGTTGTTTCGTTTTGTTGGCTCTCGGCTTCTATGCTGTGGAAACCCCTTCCTTCCTTCCTTCCTTCCTTCCTCCCTTCCTCCCTCCCTCCCTTCCTTCCTTCCTTCCTTCCTTCCTTCCTTCCTTCCTTCCTTCCTTCCTTCCTTCCTTCCTTCCTTATTTGTTTGTTTGTTCGAGTATTTTTTATCTGGTTGCGAGTGTGCTCGTTTTTTTGTTGGTTTGAGTGTTTATCGCGTTGTTTGTTTGTTTTGTTTTCCTCCCCCCCTCCCCCCCCCCCCCCCCCCCCTCTCCCTTCTGGTAGTATTTCGTGGGTCCTATCCCGGGGTTTCCGGCGGCATTATTTTCTAGGTTGTTTCTAAATCAAGAACAACCACACTGTCAACAACAGCACCTCTCTTCTACTTCTTAGGACCAGAGGTGGACATTTACTGCAGCAATAAACCATAAATTAATTAAAAAATAACTGGTATATATTACCCCCCCAATCCCCCCCCTATGGTCATACGACTACGGCCATGCACGATAATGAGTACCCCCCCCCCCCCCCCGCGCCCATACGCCTTCGCAGCGGTGGACATCAAGCACTTCGATCCGGCTGCCTTCGACTTCGGGAAGAAGAAAGCTTTCCCCATGAGGCCGGGACACTTCTTCGCCAGCTGCGAGAAGGCGATGACCGACCTCGACTGGGCCCCGGAGTACAACACCGTGGATGGCCTCAGGGATTCTTACGAAAACGACTTCGTCCACAAGAAGGTATTATATACCGTAGGTCGATTGGTGGGGTTTCAGATTTGAACTGAAACTCCCACTTGCGCGCGAGCGGGAGTAGGGGGGGCGGGGGCGGAGGGGGGGGAAGTTCGAGGCTTGAACAATGGAACTCCAAGTTGCGTGGGGGGAGGGGGGGCGAGACCAAGATGAAACGTCAACTTGCGCGCAGGGGGGCTGTAGAGTTGGTGAAACGCCGAGTCCTGGGGGGGAGAGGAGTTCCAGACATGGCATAACGGCACATTGTGAGCGCGGGAGAGCAGAGGCGGGGGGGGGGGGGGGTATTTCCGTAGGGGGGGGGGGGGGGTGAGTGTTCTCATGATCATGCAAGGCCGTAGTCGTATGGCCATAGATCCTTGCGTCAGGGTAGCTCCAGACATGATTGAACGAAATGCCTTTAGCGCCGGTCGGAAATTGTATGTTGTCACGTACCAGGTATGTTTTTTTCGTGGAAAACTTGCGCAGGCGACGTAATAACTTGTCCACCAGACCGCCCGCCCGCCAGTATGTCTACAAAGCTATAGCAGGTGCTTGTCGCGGTAAATAACACCGCAACAAAAAACAAGATAAGAGTGAAAGGCGCCGGGTAGTCGTTAGTGGTTATCGTTGTAACAAACGCCCCTCTCCCCGCACTCTACCACTCGACGCGTATTGGTTCTCGCACCGTTTTGATCGACATCCCTATAACAGCCCTCTACACTCCTAAAACCCACCCTCCTTCCTGCAGGCGGCGGGAGTTCTAACAAACATAGTCTCATATAACCCTAGCCCCAAACTTTCGACAACTGGTGGCACCTAATTTTGAATTGATTAAAGTATAGGAGCCCCTACACCTCATCCAAAAAATGCAACCCGCATGACCATCCCCAAACTCTAGCTACTGGCTGTAGATACGTCCCGAAAAATGTTGTAGAATCACTAATATTTACCAGTATGGTGTTACTCAATGATGTTCCAATGTTTTGGGTTGGAGAGCCTGTTGTTACGGGCACCGATAGTAGATAGGGCCAAATATTTGTTGGTAAAAATAACGAAATACGTACCAGGTAGGTTTTTGTCTGTACCGTAGGCCCCACCTGGTATTTAGTACGGTCCCTCCTAATAATAGGCGGTCAGATTTTTTCTTTGGACGAAAAGTACCACCCCTAAGGCCGGGATTTTGACCGCCCTAACCTTGTCCCCATCCGCAACCTCCACCCCCCCCCCCTTTTTCTGCAGGCGGCGGGAGGCCTGAAGAACGACTTCGAGTGCGATGACCAGGTCATCAACGACCAGACCATCGACAACCTGCTCTCCAGATAATTAATAGGTTTTGTAATCGAAGACTTCGGGGCGGCGGAGGGGAGGGCTGGTCGTTCAGGTTTCATGGTCGATCGGTACACGTTGGAGCGGCCGTTACGTCGGTGGCCCGATCGGTCGGTTCCGTCGAGCGGTATGCACGCACGCTGAAGGGGTTGTGATTGGTTGCGTGGAGGTTTTGATTGCTTCATCAGGCGATAAGATGTATCGGTCGCTTCTGGTTCGATCGACCGGTCGGTCTCGTTAAGGGGTAATAACGTTTGGGTGCTTGTTACGTCGGTCATCCGATTGGCCCTTGAACCTGTAAAATTTTGCTTTTCGTTGCGTCGGTCGATCGATCATTGGTCCCTTCGAACCCCACAAACTACGAACGTTAGATTGGTTGTTATATTGGCAATCCGATGGGTCCGTCAACCATCAAGTGGTACGTTTTTATTGGTCGCTACGTGGGTCGTTCGATCGGTCGGTCAGTCTTGTCAAGGGGTGAGAAATTTACATTGGTGGTTAGTATATCGGTCAACCGATTGCTCCGTGGAGCGTTACGTTTGTATTGTTCGTGACGTGGGCCGTTCGATCGGTCGGTCCCGTCAAACGGTACGAACGTTAGATTGGTCGTTATATTAATCGTCCGATCGGTCCGTCGACCATCACGCGGCACTTTGGTATTGGTCGTTACGTGGGTCGTTCGATCGATCGGCCGGCCGGTCGGTCTCGTCAAGGGGTAGTAACTTTTCCTTCTTGGTACTGTCAAGTCACCCGATTGCTCCGTGAATCCGCTGCACGAGCGTCTGTAAGATTGGGAGAGCTCTATACCAGTTTACGACTAAAAGCGCTACACGGGAAAAAAAAAACAGTTAGTGAAGCGCGGGAGCACCGTTGTACCAGTAGTACTGGTGCAGCAATTGACCCATTTTTTCTGCAGTTGTCTGCGATTTGTCAGCGCGGGGAAAAAACTCTCGTGACGGAAAACAACCAACCGACCGACAACAAACAAAAATTGTTTTGTTCGACCGAGCGATCGTTACCACACACATCAGTCATCCCTCTCCACGTTGGATTTCCTGGAAAAATCTAAAAGTGTGCGAACATCATCATCATCATCATCATCATCATCGACCACACACACACATCAATCGACGAATCACCGTGACTAGAGAGGAGACATATTGTGCATAGGATTTGTTCGACTGAACTATCGTTACCGCGCACATCAGTCATCCATCCATCCAAGTTAGTTTTCCGGAAAAGCTAAAAGTGTGCGAACATCATCGTCACCATCATCATCATCATCATCATCATAATCATCATCACCATCGATCACGCACACACCAAACGCCAAAATCACCGCAGCGAGAGAGGTGTAATTTCGCGCATAGTGTATATATACTTCCGTAAAACACGTGATGTATCTCTTTCTGGTAGGAAACGTGTGAGGACCGTTTTGTGCACTCATTTCGACCCTGTCAGGACTGCAGCCCCGTTTTGGGTACAAACTGCTGAGAAATTGACTGTTTTTGTCTCCAAAACGGGCCTGCCTGCAGTCCTCACTGTAAAAGGGTCAATATACCCCAACGCTCCTTGAAATCGCGGACAGGGGGACGCAGTACCTGCACTACTCGTACCGGAAAAAAGTGTCCCACACTAATTCCAAGTAGTGCGGATGTCCCCCCCCCCAAAAAAAAATGGTTGCGGTTCTCAAAAGGGTTACTTGACAAATCCATCGACAAAGTTAATCGTGGCGTTTCGCCGATCGAACCCCACGAAAAAAAAAAATCTGCCCGACACATTCGAGTGAGTGCACCGTGCGCACCTTACATGAAATTAGCGACTCCGACGCAGTTCGTACACAAACGAAAGAAGGAAAAAAAACAGGACACGAGACAATACGTAACGTACGCGTTCGCTACTGCCACTATTAGTAGTACTATGAAATACTGCTTATTTTATAGTTCTACTATATGTGCTTTTTTTATAGCGCCACTATATGCTACTGTACTGTTTTACGTATACCTCCATCCCAAGGGCACGGACGCAAGCACGCGCCGCGGGAGAAGCCAGCGCCGGAACCACTGTCTAGGTGTGCCGTTAGAAATGGCGACAACAGCGACTGCTCGCGCTAGTTTAATTTCGCAGCAGGGTATGGTGCCTTCGTTCCAGGTCCTCCAAAACAAGAACCAGGGGGCGCCCTTATACTGCTGTCGTTCCATCCTTGAAAAAAGCGCCCACTTCTTTTTATTTCCACCGTACCATGACAAAAAAAAACGCGTGTTCTTGTCGTCTCACAAAAAAAGGAACGACAGGAGTGAATGAAAACGGGAGAATCAAACAGGCGACAAGGCGCCAACACGCGTCCGCCCTGCCATAGAAGGGACAACAGCGGTCCAGTCCCGCGGCGGTCACTTAATCCAATCAGATCAGCTAGCAGAATATCAAAATACACAAGACCTCTCCCTGCCCCCCCTCCCCTCTCCGCCCCCTTCTGCCCCCCCCCCTTATCCCCCCCCCCCCCCCCCACGCATGCTCCGTCCCGGCATTGTAGGGATGCGAGCGGGTCTATGGTCATACGACTACGGCCATGCATGAGATCGAGTACATCTCCTATCGAGTACACCCCCCCCCACGCACAACGTGCCGACGGCCGCCTCATAAGCGGTTCTCAAGTGCATAGGGTGCAGCTCACCCCCCATGCGATTCGCTTAACACCTCGCGTTTCGCTTCGTCCGCTCGGTGCAAGCAAGCAAATGTCTGCCTGGCAGGTGAAAACCCGACGTGCTCCGTCCCGGCACTGTAAGGGATGCGGGGGTCTCTATGGTCAGACGACCACGACCATGCATGGCAATGAAAGCCTCCTCCCCCCCCCCGCCCCCAGCTTCATGCATGGTATACGTGCACCCGAGTACCCCCCCCCCCCCCCCCCCCCCTTCCCCCCCCCCTCCCCCCGGGCGTTTCTCCCCCGAGGGCTCCAAAGCCCGTGCGTTTGCCCAAGATAGCTGGCTAGGCACCAAGCGCATTTTTACCCCACACAAAAGTCGGACAGATAATCTACAGATAGATCACAGATCACGATCTAGATCATCTACAACAGTTTCCTCGCAGTTTCCTCGCCTGCCCAAGCGACAGGTTGGGCAAGGGTCCGCGTTGCATCGTAAGAGTACAGATTCAACCCAGAATCAACGGGTTGTCCTCCATGACGCCAGGTTATACACGCCTCGATCACGCAGGTTATCCGCCCCGATCGTGCAGGTTATACGCCTCGATCGCGCAGGTTATACACGCCTCGATCACGCAGGTTATACACGCCTCGATCACGCAGGTTATACACGCCTCGATCACGCAGGTTATCCGCCCCGATCGTGCCGGTTACACGCCTCGATCACGCTGGCTATACGGGTCCCACCCGGACACACGAGCTACAAAATGGAACACGCAAGATCGGGAATAGATTATCTACTATCTGCCTCGAACTGCAGTGTCTACTGCCGTAGACCAATAGAAAAAAACGAGAAGCGACAATGCTGTCCAAGATGCGAACAAGTACAAGCAGTAGCGTGTCCGCAAAAAACACGGGGTCAAAAAATCACAAAAGGGCTCAACGCACAATAAGCCACCACTATCGACGAAATAACACTACTCTGGACGGAAATATAAGAACCATTTCGAGGGAGTATTCATGCCTAAACGTGGCTTATATTTCCGCCCAAAGTGGCACGAAAAGCACGTAAGCAAGCGAGCCCGCGGTAACAACAAACCGACGGAACGTCAAAACCTTCACACATGCCGCCTTTCGTGCGGCCAACAAACTGACGGCAACTCCAACCGATATGATACATCCGCTTTTTCCGTGCTCAACCCACTAGCCGACGGAACGTCAACAGTTACACCGCGTATTTCATGTGCAGCCAACGACCGACGGAAAAGACGCGACGGTTACATTCTACCTGGTACGTACCACGCTGGCCTGAAACACAAGGGCCGCTTGGTAATAACGTTACTGCGGAAACGGTCCTTACATTTCCGTCGAGAGTGGCCCGTTTTTGGGTGCAGCGGAACGTGAACCGTCACATCCCAGCTTTCGTGCGCATTTAGTAACGGACGGAACTTGAGCCGTTACGTCTCGTTTTTCGCTCGGACATAGTAGCGACCGACACAAACTCAACCGTTACCTCCCACCGTCCGCGCGCATCCAACAACCGACGGAACGTAAACACTTACACCCCGCCCCTTATCTGAAGCCAGCAACCCACGGAACAGCAACCGTTACGTCCCATCCTGCGCGTGCAACCAAGCACCGACGGGCGGAACCTTGACTGTGACATATTACAAGCACCAGGCGCACCAGGTACGTCGTAGCGTAGTCGACGACCGACGGAACGTCGATCGGTTTGTTTGTCCCGCCATTATTTAGCCAATTAACCACCGGAACGCCAGACATTAGGCCTTGGTCTTTCGTGTGCAGCCCATGAACGACGGCATGTCAACCGTTGACGTCTCGTTCGGTGTTTCTGATGCAGCAAATAACCGACGCAACCTCTCATCCGCTACGTCCCGTCCCGCCTTTCGAGTGCAGCCAAGCCAACGAAACCTCGACCGTTACATTCTACCGGTACCAAGGTACACGCTTTTTGTGCAGCCGCTCAGTAAAAAACCGACGAAATGCCAACCGTTACACCCCGCGCTCAACCGTTACTTTCGTTGGTTCGCCGAAGATATCCTTCCGCTCCAAGAGATTTTTTTTGGAAGCCTGTCCCGTGACCAAGGGCTGATTTTTTGGCGATGAGTCAGCAACGTGAAAGCAGCAGCAACAAAAGGCAACAGCAAACATCCCGCCCGTTTCTCTTGCAGTCGATAACCGACGGAACGTCAGCCGCTACGCCCTGACTTTCGTGTGTAGCCCACGACCGACGGAAATTTGACCGTTACATTTGACCGTTACATCAGATCCTTGACCGTTACATGCTCTACCACTCTGTCCCGAAGTTTAAGGATCGTATGTACATAAGTATTACATCCAAACGGTCTGTATATTTCGAGACTCAACAGCTGTGGGGGTTTTTTTTTTCGAGGGGAAAATTGGAAACAAAACAGCGACCGACGGAATGTCAAAAACTGTTACACTGCTGCACCGCCTTTCCTGCGAGCAGCGTACTGCGCGATGTCTCGTCGGTACTCGTCGTCGTCGGAACTTTCGCATTCCTGGAGACAAGACGACAAGAAAAAAAATGTGGGAAAAACAAACAAACAAAAAATGTGAGAGTTAATAGAAAAGAGGAGGCCACACGAAGAGGGGGGAAAGAGGGAGGGCAGGGGGAGAGGGGGGGGTTGTTAGCCCGAGACACCCGGAGTAAAATATAAGTCGGCAAATATTAAATCAGAGAAAACTGGAGGGACGTTTCGTGGGAAACAATCGTAAGAGCTTCAGATTTTTATACGAATACGTAATACAACATTAGTCGTGAGATCGGCAATTTCGTCGAAACTCATGGTTACTTGCAAGCTGCGTAATATTTCGTCGAACCTCTTGTACCTTTGCAAGACGCGTATACATGACACTTCGATCAAGGGCGTTACGGGTTTATCAATAGCGTTACGGGTGTAGACGATACGCACCCTAAATCACCGCCACCACCCCGACCGCCACCACAGCAAACAACGACAGCAACAACAACGGCATCACCTGTGACCACCGCTTGTCCTCAAAAGACCGTTTAGGGCACCAGTAAAAACGCCCACGGGATGACGGAGAAGCTGGAAAGTAAAAAGTGGAAATAAAAAAAAAAAAAAAAAACTACCTGCACCAGCCTTGACCTAGCGGCAAAAATAATAGTAATATGCTCATCATACGAACCCTCGCTAGGGACTCACTCATGCAGCAGGATATTTGAAGCTGTCGTAATCTTGAGGCGTTTATTGGAACGGAAAACAAGTTACCAAGGTTCCTGGTTTTCGTCCCTTTCCGAGAAAAAAAAATGAATGTCACCGCGAACCGACGTGTAGGTTTCAAGCTTCGGCCATCTCGAAAAAAAGAACACTGCTTTTATCCTTATGCCGCAGCGAAAATAATGTCCGCTCGAAAAAAAAAAAAAAAAAACTCTAAACATAATTATATCACCTCGTGCTCTGAAATAATACAAAACTCGCGCCCTCGCTCGTGAAAAAATAAACTTCGCGAAAATAATCATCACCTCGTCCTCGTCCATCTCCATCCCCGCCCTCCGTCCTCCCATGGCACCCCCACCCCCAAGCTCTCGCTCCCACACATCCTCTCCCCCCCCCCCCCTCCCCCGAGCCACCGCCGCCGCCGCCCCCTCCTCTTCCTCTCCCCCCTCCGTTCAAAAATGATCCCATTTCGCCCAGCTCGTTGACGGTCGTGACTGATTCTCCGGCTTCCTCAAGTCGGGCCTGTAAATGAGATCACGCCAATGGATGACGGGGGGGGGGGTGTACTCATTTGTTGCCTGCCTTAGTCCTTCGTCCATTGACCATGCATCCCTTTCGAAACAGAGCACCGTTCCTACCCCTAAATAGAAGTGACGCCTCCAACATTTTGGAAACTACGACGAAACTCCGTCCCCCCCCCGCCCCCCCATATATTCCATTAATACTCCGATGATTTGTTTTTTGCTCATACCATGCCCTCCGTGTTCCCCGCCTAAGAGGGCAGCGACCGCTTTCTCGTTTTCATCCAGTGTACTCAAAATATCCGCATGCCGCATTCGGTCAACATCGGGGAAGGGGTGGTGGTGTACTCATTGCCACGCAGTCGTGCCCGCACCACCATGCGACTATAAGAGCCTCGCATCCCTACACGCAACGCCGGGAAGCCGAGAACGTACGGGTTTCCAACGAGAACAGAAAGGCATTTGCTTGCACCAAGCGCGGAGGGCCGTGGGGTGCTCGGCGGCGAGTCGCACGAAAGCGGTAACACAGATGAGCGGCACCCTACTAACAACTGCTGGTGAGGCGGACTCCTGCACTTTGCCGCGTACTTTCTTGCGTGAATTTACAATCGTCGAACGGCTTGACTTGTCTTCCGGCGTGGCTTGCCGCTTTCAGAGACAGCAATGGCTATGCTATGAAACTGCCTCGCGGTTGCCTGATCCACATACGTAGACGAAGGGAATGCCGAACTTTGATCGATGAGAGCCGTTGAGAGCCGTTGGGATCGACGACCCGTTGGGATCGACGGTGAACGGGAGAGGGAGGGGGAGAGAGGAGGGGGTGTACTCGGGGGGGGGGGGGGGCTCATTTGTTGCTTCGCTTAGTCATTTGACCATTGACCACGCATCTCTTTCGAGACGGAGCTAAAAAACGGGACGAATTGTCGAACTTTGTTTGGAGAAAGCTTCGGGAGCTGTTGAGAGCTGTTGAGAGCCGTTACTTCTTCTACTACCGACAAAGGCATCCCACATCAACTCCGAAGTAATGTATCCTAAAAACGCAAGTGCAGTTACATAACTGGTAGGGATTTAAGAGAACCGGAGAGGGTGAGACAGAAGGTTCTGTTTGATTCAAGCTTCGAGAGCCGTTGAGAGTCGTTGGGATCCGTAAGGACCCCCCCCCGCCCCCTGCCCAATCCCCACAGAACTCCCACCCACTCACCTCCTTCATGCGAGCTAGGGTAAGGTATAGTTTTCTACACCCCCCCCCCCCCCTCCCCACCCCTCCCCACCCCCAATACCTCCCTCAAGCCTCATGGAACCCACAACCACCCCCCCGCTTCCTCCATCCGAGTTCGCTGCCCCCCTCCCCCCCCTACCAATGCTTATAAACTTCCACTCACAAACCCACCTACCCACACCCACCTTCTCCATGCGAGTTCACTGCCCCTCCCTTTCCCCCTCCTCCCTCTATCGTCATACGACGACTACCCTCCATGACACGAGTACACCCCCCCCCCCCCCCCCCCCCCCCGGCCCCCCCCGCCCCCTTTCCCCTCCCCAATGCGCATAGAACTCCCACCCACCCCGCCCACCCACCTTCTCCATGCGAGCTCGCCTTTCCAGCTCCCATTCGTCTCCGGCTCCGACCCCACCGTTGCCGCCACCACCACCACCACCTCCGCTATCGCTTTCAGCGCCCAGCATGTTTCCGATGCGTGACAGCACTGTCGAGGAAGGTGGGCTCGAAGAAGTTGATGGCGCGGCGGTAGTAGTAGCTGCGGCGGCGGCGGTGGCTGCTGTTGCGCGGGGAAGTGAACGGGCCGGTCGACGAAACGTGAAATAGACCTAGCGATCGGTCTGTTTGCTCGAAACGTGATCGGTCGGTTCGTTCGGAACGTCATTTGGGTGGCTTGAATGTGATTGGCCCAGTGAATGGTCCAAATTGGGCGGTTCGAACGTGAGTGGCCCAGTGAATGGTCCGTTCGATACGTGAGTGGGCGATTCGAACGTGACTGGCCCAGTAAATGGTCCGTTCGAAACGTGATTGGGCGCTTCGAATGGGATTGGCCCAGTCAATGGTACGTTCCGGACGTAATTGGTCAGTCAAAACATGATTGGTCCGTCGTAACGTGATGACGAATACACCGTGGTTGGTCAAAATGTGATTGATCGAAACGAGCTCGAAATGTGATTGGTCGGTTCAAAACGCGATTGGTCAGTTCGAAATGTGATTGGTCAGTTCGAAACGTGAATGGTCCGTTGAAACTTGGTTGGTCAGTTCCAAGCGTGAGCGCTAACTTCCGAACGTGGTTGGTCGGTTCGAAACGAGATCGGTCAGCTCGAAACGCGAGTGATCAGTTCAAAACGTGTTCGGACGGTTCAAAGCGTGATTGGTCCGTTCGAAACGTGATCGGTCAGTCGAAACACGATTGGTCGATTTGAAACGTGATTGGTTAGTTCGGAACGTGGTACGTATACAACGTGGTTGGCCAAAACATGATTGGTCAAAACGTATCTGCTTGGCCGGAACATTTTTGGCTGAAACACGTTTGATCCAACCTTAACAATTCGAGGTACTCATATTTCAAGATGAGAACCCTCACAACACTACGCTGCCCCCCCCCCCCCCGCTTCCCCCCCTCCAAAAAACACGCACTCTTGTCAGCGCCCAACTGTTGGAGGTGTCTCTATTACGGGGGACCATAGTTAATGGAACCTAGGGTATACATAAAAACCTATATATTTCGCTATTTTTACTAACAATATTTGGTGCTATTAACTATGGTCCCCCGTAATAGTAGGAGTGGGAACGGTGCTCCATCTCGAAAGGGGGAATGCGTGGTCAACAACCGCAAAATAACTAACAAAGGCGAGCAACAACGGAGTACGCCCCCCCCCCCCCCCCCCTCTAGGTTGGGTTGGCGCCGGTTGCCAACGACACTGTAAAACATGCCGCTCACTACGTAAGCTAGACAACCAGGGTATCGCTTTGTTTTCTTTTTTTTTTGGGGGGGGGGCGGTCGGTTACAGCTGGTTGCCGAGTTAGATCACGTGTGCGAGGTGAACAACCTTTACTCCGCACAAGTGGGAATGATCGTATCACGTAGTGTATATGGTAAGGCACCAAAGAGGCAGTTACATATTGTAGTACTCCCACGGCTGTCTCCGGAAATGCCTACACCGGAAATTAAATCAAGCCATTGAAGATGACATCCACAAGCAAGTCCGCCTCACAAGCGGTTCTAAGTAGGATGCAGCTCACCCTTCATGCGACACGCCAGACGCCTCACGGCGCTTCGCGCTTGGTGCAAGCAATGTCTGCCTGGTCGGTGAAAACCCGACATGCTCCGTCTCGGCATTGTAGGGATGCGAGGGTCTATGGTCATACGACTACGGCCATGCATGAGATCGAGTACATATATCCTATCGAGTACACCCCCCCCCCCGCCCCCGCCCCCCGCTTCCCGCCCCCCCAAAGCCTCCAACCCACCTCTAGCCCCGGTCCTACCCCCGGCGGTAGAGGAGGCCACCTCGCCCTTCTGCATGGCCAGCGCCATCCGGTAGTCCTCCTCCATCTGCTTCCTCTCGTCGGCGGAGACCGTGAACGACCGGAGGTGGTCTTCGGCCTCGGGCCTGAAGGGAGCGAAGTGCACCCCACCCCCGGCACCACCACCGCTAGTTGACCCCGCTGGTGGGGCGGGCGGGAACCCGGGGCCGTGCCCCCGTCTAGGCCTACGGCGGGTTTCTACCTGGATGTTCAGGGCCGAGGGTGGGGGTGGGGGTAGCGGAAGGGGGTTAATTCCCACCCGCAAGTACACAGTGATACCGGAGGTACGCTACGAGTATACAGCGGTAGTACGTGGGCACACAGACAGGGAGCATGAAAGAGAGTACGCTCCCATCTCCTACATGGGCCTATTACGCCTGAGGGGGCGGGGGGAGGGGGGGGGGGGGACGAACGACCAGCGAAATGCTAAAGGTATCACCTATCGAAATGAGGTTTTTGACGATTGGGCGGCGGCGGCGGCGGGTCCGGGCGGGGAGGTGCTCATGCCATGCATGGCCGTAGACGGTTTTGACCATAGACCCTCTCATCCCTACATGGCCGGGACGGAGCGGGGACGGGGGGACGCCAAGCAGCAGCTTTTCCCCGTGTCGGCATCATTTTTTAAGAACTCCCAGACAAACAGGTTTCGTTGTTTGTGTGTCCTCGGGATGTCGGCTAAAGATGACTAGAACAAAAAAACATGGGAAGAGCGAGAGGGTTGGTTCCTCCCTCCTCCTCCTCCTCCTTCCCCTTCGCCCCCCCCCGAATAACGAGACCGTGGCCACCTCAATCATCACCAGTTTTCCTCCACGAGAGCGGCGAACCCCACCCAAGCAATCGTGCGCCCTACGACAGCAAAAAAGCGGCGGCAACGTTTCCCTCTCCCGCCGCGACATCCCCATTATTGTTGTCCCCAATTTCTGCACGAATTACGTCGAGTGTTCCCCCCCCCCCCCCTCCCCCCCGCTCCCCCCCCCCCCAACCCTCGACGCCTCACACGGTGGCCAAAGGCGACGGAAGAGGACGGGGACAACATTAGCTAAACGTTTCTGTGTAATACATGGTGACACCGTAATGATCGAGTGCTGAAGGTGTCTCTGTTAGGAGCGGGAACGGTGTTCCGTCCCGAAAGGGATGCGTGGTTGTCAATATGGCCAAATTACCAAGGGAAGCAGCACGTGAGTACGCCCTCAACCCCCCCCCGGACTCCGCGAGCGAAAGGACTTGCTCAAACCTAACATACTCCATGCGAGATCGAGTGGTCGCGGTGGCGACGGCGGCTGCCGCCTTTCCCCCCCCTACTTCCACTCCCCATTCCAGCCCCTTCCAACGCCCCCCCCCCCCCCCCCCCCCTCCACCCACCTCCAACCCCCCCGCCTACCCCTCGCTGTCTCTAGAAGTGGGCACACCAGAAAACAATCCAACTGATTCGACGATGTCATCCATAAGAAAGACAGTGCGCCTCACCAAATCGGCAATTGCCAGTATGCAGCTCCACCCTTCATGCGACTCGCCTAACACTTCACGTTTCGCTCATTTCGGTTGGTGCCAGCAATGCCTGCCTGGTGGGTGAAAACCCGACATGCTCCGTCCCGGCCTTGTAGCGATGCGAGAGGCTATCGCCATACGAGCACGGCCATGCATGACATGAGTATCCCCCCTCCCCCCGCCGCCAACTCCAGCTCCCCCCCCCCCCTCCCCCCTCCTACCACCTGCGCGCCAAATGGAAACCCAATCCCCTCACTACCCAGCCGTTCAACTCTTACTAACGTCCAAACTCACCTCTTCGAGGGCTTTGTAGAGAGGTTCGGCGGCCTTGGGGGGGGGGAAGTCGCCTAGGAGCAGCTCCTGAGCGGAAACGACCGTCCCGTAGAAGTCGCGGTTCGTGTCCTTGCGGGTGACTACGGTGGCAGCCTCAAGAGACACGCCGATGAAAACGCCCTGCATTTTGCGACGAAACCCCCCGCGCCGCGACAGTAACAGCAGCAGTAGTAGTAGTAGCAGCAGCAGCAGCGACAGAAGCAGCAGCAGCAGCAGCAGCAGCGACAGAAGCGACGGAAGCAGTAGCAGCACAGCAGCAGCAGCGGCCACCGTCACGACGGGGGCGCAAAATGGGAAAAATACAAAGAACACAAAATATAAAATACAAAAACAGAAGCAGCAGACGGTTCGCAGGCAATCATCGCAAAAGGAGGGTGGGGAGGGGGGAGGGGGGACAGAAAGAGGAGGGGCAGCGAGGGTTGAGTGCCATCCGTAAACCAAGGGTCAAAAGCCTTGGGGGGGGGTGGAGAAGCATCAGTAAAGCCCGCTACCGCTATCGGCTCTGTTCAAAAAGTGACGAGGTCTACACGCTGCTCCCCCGCTGCTGCCCCTTCTACTGCTACTGCCCGAGTGCTGTTACTCCTTCTACCGCTGTGTGCTGTATCTACTGCTGCTCCTGCCCTGCTGTCTGCTCGCTGCTGCCGCTAAAATGTTTGCCTGCTGCTGCCTAACTGTCTGTCCTGCTGCTGCCTAACTGTCTGTTCTGCTGCTGCTATATTGTCTGCCTGCGTCTCGCCGCTGCTGCTACACTGTCTGCCTGCTGCTGCTGCTCCTGCTGTTGCTCCTGCTATACTGTCTTGTCTGGCCGCTGCTGCTACACCTGTCTGCCTGCCGCTGCTACACTGCCTGCCTGCTGCTGCTACTGCTGTTGCTGATGCTACCGCTGCTGCCGCTGCTTCTACTCGCACCGCTGTCGTCTGGTCTGCTGTCGTCCTTTCTCCAACTTTCCTGCTGTCTGCTGTTGCTACTCCTGCTGCAAATCTAACTGAGGCTCTCGCGTTTATCCGCATTGCTACTGCCGTACGCTTACGATACCACACCGGGTGATAAAATAACACACACCCTCGTACGAATTTCAGAGCCGATTTTCTCGAGAAAGGGGAGAGTGCAAACGCCTACCGGTACGTATTTGTGTTCTATAAATATGTTTGGAAACCATCCTTTGGGACCGTTAATACTATCGAGCCGCATTACGAGCAACTGGGTACGTATTATAGTTGTCCTAGGATCCATTGAAGGGCGTACAATAGGTAGACGCTTTCGGTACATGCACACGTCCATCCAACAATCCCCAGACAGGAGACCTTTCCAACGTCACCATTTTGGGAACCAAAAAAAAGTGAACCCGAAACTCTTCGAAGGGGGGGTGTACTCGATAGGATATATGTACTCGATCTCATGCATGGCCGTAGTCGTATGACCATAGACCCTCGCATCCCTACAATACCGGGACGGAGCATGTCGGGTTTTCACCGACCAGGCAGACGTTGCTTGCACCAAGCGCGAAGCGCCGTGAGGGGTCTGGCGAGTCGCATGAAGGGTGAGCTGCATCCGTACTAAGAACCGCTTTTGAGGCGGACTTGCATATGGACGACAGATTCAATGAGTTGATTTAATTTCCGGTGTAGGCATTTCCAGAGACAGCAATGGGAGTACTATGTAACTGCATCTTGGGTGCCTTAACTTGAACACTACGTGATACGATCATTCCCAATTGTGCGGAGTAAAGGTTGTTCACCTCGCACAAATGATCTAACTCGACAACCAGCAGTGCAAGGGGGGGGGTGTTATCTTGCGTGCTATGCGGTACGTACGTATAGGTAGGTACCGTAGCTGCTGCTGTTGCTGCTGCTACTGGCTGTAACCGTCCATACCTTGGAGTGCGCGTACGAGAAGGCGGCGGTTACGCCGCCGTCACCGGCTCTGATGTCCGTTGACGCAGTCCGCCCCACGGGCCCAACAGAAAGGCTCAGTTCCGTTCCAAGAGACACCTGTGTGAACCGACAAAATCGAGCAAAAAATAAATGAAGAAAAACACTGAAATCAGCAACAAGCGAGGAAATCAGGGATGTCTACGAATTGACCTAGCTTCGCCAAAACGATCGGAATACACTTCATGTTGAACCTTAAACACGAGTGCCTGGGAAATTTCTCGGAATGATCCAGCCGCCTGGGAAATTTCTCGAAATGACCTGACCGCCTGGGAATTTTCTCGGAAAGACTCGGAAAGACCCACAACTGACAGGGGAAATTCTTGGAATGATCCAAAAGCCAGGGAAAATTCTCGAAATGATACAACCCGCCTGGGAAAAATATCGAAATGACTTGACCGCCTGAAAAAAATATCGCAATGACCCGACCGGCTGGGAAATTTCTCGGAATGGCTCAACTTCCAAGGAAATTTCTCGGAATGACCCAATCGCCTGGGAAAATTCTCGGAATGGCCCAATCGCCGGGAAAAGTATCGGAATGATCCGACCGCCTGGGAAAATTCTCGGGATGAAGATGTAACGAGGAGCTATTAATAGTGTTGATTGCTGCGGAGAGCAGCGCCAACGATATGCGTTGCTTTACTGCTTGCTTAGTTAGGTTTGAACGCTTGCATGAGGAGGTATCATAGGTTCACCATTTTTCAAGCAAAAAAAAGAGACGAAACGATGTGTTTCCAATGTCAACATTTGTCGGAACGATGGTGCAACAATGAGCTACTGTGGTGTACCAAGCGGTACAAACGCCGTATACTCGAGTGCAACAAGGAGCTACTGTAGCGTAGACTACTGTAACTGGCAACCATTGTGTAGAAGCTGGGCCTAATCGTTGCACGCTGATCGACGAAAAAACTGCACGCGGTTCAACACATCGGACGGACCACCCCCCCCCATTTCATAGAGCTGGGCACTGACCGACTCAACCAGTGGTAATTATACTGACGTCAAAATCAAGCAGTATTCTGCATTGTAGCAGTATGTTGTCTCCCCTATCTCCTCTCTCATCCCGAAACGCAAGTGGCGGGTTTCCGTACGATAATATGGCGTGTTTCTTGGGCGCACGTACGACAAAAAGTAATGGCGGATACACTGGCCAGGTCGATCAGTAGATGACTACTGGCAGAACATACTGTTCTAGCGCATGGTCTACCTGTAGGTACTCGGGCAGGGGGGGGGTTACTCCTCGTGTATGCCAGGAACGTGCGTATGACACGGCTCTTGCGCGTGCACATGTTTGTTGCCGCGTGAGAGTGACATCTGTATGCTATAGCAGTTCGTGCCCACGGCATCCTAACCGCAAATAGATTATATAAATGATCTACTAATTAATAGATCCCCGATATATCTATCTAGATGATCTAGATCATGGCGCGTCCGACGTGCGCCTTACAGTGGTTGAGAGCACAAACGGGGCATCAACTTGGAGGCCACCCACCTGACAAAGAGCATGCGTGGGTCATTCGGCCCTCGACTTGAACAAATAACGACCACTTCAGAGCATTACTACTACGGGGACGACAGCTCACCTGCCCCGTTCCAGTGAACGCTTCCACTGCCCCCAACGTGTTCAGCACGATGACCACGTCGGTCAGCTGCCCAAGAAAAAAGAAAAGAAAAAAAAAACAGGCATAAGACACACACACGCACGCGCGAAAGTTCCATGTGAATGGGCAGAGGACGCGTTGAGACACGCAAAGACGAAGAAAAAAAAAAAAAAAAAAACGCATGGAGAGGAAGCTCGTGCAAAAGGGGTACAGGCGTTGAGGAACGTAAAAACAAAACAAAACAAAAACATAACAAACAACACGCACAGCGGGAGGTCCATGCAGGGTGAATATAGGCGTGTGTAGAGATAAGGCGATGCATCTGAGTCTGCTGCATGGGGGCGGGGCACTTGCCCTGGGCGACGCCTGGATTCATTCCCCTGTTGGAATACCATGCAGCACAATACCGTAAGCTCATCAGCTGGGAAATGTTTAAAGGGAGAAAAGGCAGAGCGATCGAGCGGAGAAGCTCAGATTCAGTCCTGCAGGCGACGCGAGCGTTAACGCACCGAGGAACACCTCGGTAAGAAAATACGGTGAGGCAAGAGGGCCATCATTACCGAATATCATACCTGTTTTTCCTGAGTTTTCCTCCCCTTCTTGAAAACAGCAAAAAGAGGAAAAAAAGAAAAAAAAAAAAAGAGAAGAAACAAATATCAAATATTAAAAAATTTAGTAAATCAGGAAATTTAACGGAGGGCAGAAAATCAGGAACGGATACGCAGATATCTTCTTTCAGGACATAACACCAGAAAAATAGAGTGTTTGCGACAAAGCCGTCTTGAGGGTTTTATTTTCCTTCGGCTGAAAAAAAAGCGAATTCCCTTCCCCACCATGACCTTGGTAGGGCTGGGCATTGTCTATTATCCTAACGAAAAAAACACCTCACCTCTCCGCCGATCTGGAAACCCCACCCGAGGCCGACGCTGCCCAGGGCAGAGGGGGCAGACCATCCGCCGTCCCGCCTCCTCGCCACGACCAAACCCGTCCCCACTCGCGCGGTAACGAACAACCCCACCTGCCCAAGCGACAAGGGGACAAAACGTACAACACACATATAGCACGGTCGTTCGGACGGTTACATTTTCGGTTACATTTTCGCCTCTGCCAATAGGGGTCCGTCTTAACCGGGGCTGCTAACGGGTCAAAGACCCGGCCCGCGCGGGTCGGGTCGGGTCGGGTCGGGTCAGAAGGTATTCGAATTCTCACGGATCGGGTCGAGTCGGGTCGGAAGGTACTCGAAGTCTCACGGGTCGGGTCGAGTCGGGTCGGAAGGTATTCGAGAACTCACGGGTAGGTTCGAGTCGGGTCGGGTCGGGCCAGGTTATCCCATCCGAGCCGACCCGCGAGTTTTGACCTGGCCCTTCAACAGCCTGCTCGACACTTCTACCGTAGAGCAGCGCCAACGATATGCGTCGCCACGCCGTAAAGTGGTAATTACGAGGCTCGGACGGAGGGGGTCACCAATTTTCGCAAAAGATGTAGTAATGGTTGAAAATCGTACGTGAGATCGGAACTTAGCACGAGCTCATGGCGTTTATTGCCACAAAAAAGTTCGAGGACACTTCCGTATGTACTTACCGTACGTACGTACGTACAGTAGGTGCCCAAGTTTCCCCTCGGGGGCGTAGCACATGAAATACACCAGGTACGTTAAAAACACACACACGCACAAAACTCTCAGTAAACTACCTCTACCCACCATCTACAGCAACTACCAAAGCCAGCATGGACGCTACCACCTGCCAAGCTATCGTAGCTTGTTTCTCCGAGCGAAAAGCGCTTCCAGAGCCAGGGCCTTCATCCAACCCCTCCGCCCCTGTCCAGACCCATCGGCTGCGGATGCGCAATTCGATCGCGTTTTTTACCACTCACTGCCTATCTTGCTGTGCGAGCGGGAAATAAATCACGGCATGGAACGAAAGCCTTGGATCGTATTGCCGTTCGCAGCGCAAGATAAAACTGCAGTGATGAAAAAAACGATAAAATGGTCCATCGACAGCCGATGGGTCTATAGAGGGCCGGATGGGTTGGACGAAAGCCTCGCTCTCGAAGCGCGGAGCCTGGACAAACAAACAGCCCCATGATGTGTTGCGGTAGGTGTAGCAGGTGGCGGTGAGAAGCGGTTGCTGAGAATGGTATTGTTCGGCTGTTTTTTTTTTTTGCTGTGCTGAGCGCGGGGGAAAGGGGGGTTGGAAATCGAAATCATGAATTGGCCGTAGTCGAATAACCATACACCCCTCCTTGCATCCCTACAATGCCGGCACCGAGCACGCCGAGTTCTCAACCGACCAGGCAGGGCAGACATCGCTTGCACCAAGCGTGAAGCGAAACGTGAAGTGTTCGGCGAGTCGCATGAAGGGTGAGCCGCACCCAACTGAGAACTGCTTGCGAGGCGGAATTTCTTGCACTCGTATAAGGAAGACAGCGCCCACTGAACGTCAGCGTTGGGGGGGGTGGGTGTACTCGATATCATGCCTTGTGGGGGGGGTACATTGGGTACGTACGAACGTGGATGAAAAAGAGGTCCAACGTAGAGGAGGCCAAGACTATTCTAAGGACGGAAATACCGGGAATCCGGGGGAATATAAATTACGACGTCGAGATATGGCGGGCGCCGAGACAAGGGACCTTGAGCCCTAAGCACCCCTTCCAGAACATGCCGCCGCAATACGATATCAAATCCCCATGCCCGTGGGTCCCTAAAGCGGGGACCGACCTCGATAAATGTAGTTGGGGTGGTCCCTTGCAAGCGGCAGGCATGTTCCGCTGCTGCTGCTGGGGTAGTACGTACGCATATCGCCTTTCTCCCCTCGATGTCCATCGAGAGGCGGCTCCAAAAATAGCTACTCGTAAATTCTAGCTGGCAAAAGTACTTCGATGGACAGCGTTAGTAGCACCCCGTTAAAACACACGCCACATCAGATACTACAACACGCACCATCGGCGTATGCCCTTGCAGCCTGAAGCCCAGCTTGCGCGGCACGCGGGCACAGGCCTAACTTGACCCTTTCAGGGCAAAATTGCGGTCCCATTTTGGGCACACCATTATTTGGGACAAACCAGTCAAATTCTACGTAGATTGCCCCCCCAAAACGGGACTGCACACAAGCAGTGTGCCCTATAAAAGGGTCAACCCCTTTCAATACCGCAGTGTACAGGTACCTACATTTGACACAAATTCAAAGCGTCATGTCCCCACAACGGTAGGGCGGTCCTAAACTGCATCAACTTATGCCTCACAGCAACATCTCGGCCAGAACTTTCCTGACTTGACGAGGCTCCTCAATCCCAGGAACTGCAGCGTCAAAACTCCGCTAAAAAAAATACCATTCGTGCGTGTTTCATGACACCTACGTACAGCAATACTGCTGTAGATCGCCATGAGGTTCGATTTTTTGTCCGTCGGGTGACACTTTCAGTTTTCTTTTCTTTTTCTTTTTTCTTCTTTTTTCATGGTTCATCCTCCGGGCGGATTGGAAAAAACTGAAGCATAACCTATTTTTGGACCGCAGTCCCACTTTGAGCAAACTATTACGGGGGACCATGTTAAATAGGACCTACCGTACAGACAAAAAACCTATATACTTCGCTTTTTTTTACTAACAATATTTGGTCCTATTTACTATGGTCCGCTACTGCAATACTTAGAACTTGAACGGTTTGTCCCGAAAACGGGACTGCACTCTTACAGGGGGTTCAAGCTCACCAAACTTCCACTCCTTTAGAACCGCAGTCCCGTTTGGGGACAAAAAAGTCTAACTGTCAGTACTTTGTCCCCAGAACGGAACTGCAGTCCTAAAAGGGTTGACGCGTCGCTCCCGTTACAGCAGCAGAGCTGGCTTCTGCTGCTGCTGCTGCTACCTCCTGTACCTCGGGGCGCGCGAGCATTTTGACCCCGGCCTGACCCCCGAAGTGGGCAGGTGCCGTGGAGATAGCCTCGAGAGGGGTGGGTGTTTCGGGCGAGAGGTACATCGAGGTCCTCAATCACCGAGGAGCTTCGGGAAAATCAGGGTGCAGCGCACCTATCTATCGTAGCATGCATCCCTTGCAAGCGGCGGGTACCGACGACCCCAGCAACGCCGGCTGGGCGACATACTGTAGGCGTCTACAGCAGTACAGTAGTTATGAGCCCCACGTTTACGTTTTCTGAGCGGTGTGATCGATCTGTGGCGATTTTTTGGGCGAAACGATGCTCGCTACGTACCAGCCTTCTTGCACGAGTTGCGATTGTTGTATGTACGTATGTACGTATGAGGGGTGTGGTGTGACGAGGGGTGTTCGGGTTGGTTGCCCAGCTCAAGGCACAGGGTAGGGCGCAACGGGGAAGCCCAGCGTTGGTGCAGACCGCTAGTTGTAAAAAATGTCGGGCTACGTATCGATTTCCGCTGCGCGCCATACGGCCGTCAACCATTGGGGACCAGGTTTT
Organism: Nereocystis luetkeana; assembly: GCA_031213475.1. Lineage (NCBI taxonomy): Eukaryota > Phaeophyceae > Laminariales > Laminariaceae > Nereocystis > Nereocystis luetkeana. The sequence goes on from JARUPZ010000006.1 coordinate 11,093,496, forward strand.
GGAAAAATAAATGTGCACGCAGGTTATGAACTCCTGAACGGGGGGGGGGGGGGGGGGGTCAGACGGGCAGACGGACAAACACATACAGCAGTTTCGTTTATACATACCTGGTATACATTTATACCCGTCCGTCCCCCGGTCAACTGGCGAAAGCTCGAACTATCGGAAGTTTCGGTGCGATTTCCAGCACCAACATGAACAAAAACGACATGATTATACCGCAACTTTCGATAAGATATCCAGCATCAAAAACAAACGGTTTTCTCGTACGTACGGTACGGAGAAATATCCCCAGTAACATGGAGCATACGTCGATATACTAAACGAAAAAAGCGACAAGATATCCGAAACCGAAAACGATAGGTATTATCATACACACAACATCCCCACTAAACTGGGAAACACTCCGACATACTGTCTGTGTCGAAAATTTCGACATAATATACACCAAAAACCTTAGTGTAGCTTATACACAGGAATCCGCGGTAAACTGGGGAAATCTTCGGTATACCAAAATTTCGATATGATGTGCAACACCGATATTTCGATATACAGAAGCTCTCGATAGTACATCCAACAATCGGAGATCGCAAAAATCGATATATCGAAAAATTCGACATGATCTCCATCAAAACTTTCGATGTGATCTCCAACACCAAAAACGATAGATGGCACCTTGACGAAGGTGATGAAGTCGAAACCTCTGGCCCCCGCAATGAGGTCCCTGGAGATGCTGTCGGCCTCCCCGATAACATTATCGGACGTGGAGTTCAGCAAATTGGGGAATACTCCGATACATCGAAAAATTCGAAATGATATCCAACACCAATGCTTCGACATATCGAAACTTTCGATATGATAGCCAACATCAATATACCGATATGTCGAAACTATCAATATGATATCCAGCACCAATACTTCCATATATCGGAAATTTCGATACGCTATGCAACACCAATAGTTCGATATATCATACATCGAAACTTTCGATATGATATCCAACACCAATGCTTCGATACATCGAACAATTCGACGTGATATCCAACACCAAAACTTCGATATATCGAAAAATTCGATATGATGTCCAACACCAATATATCGAAACTTTCGATGTGTTACCAGGGTATCCAACATCAAAAACAAAAAGACGGCACCTTGACGAAGGTGATGAAGGCGAGACCTCTGGCTTCCGCAATGAGGTCTCTGGGGATGCTGTCAGCCCCCTCGATGGCATTGTCAGACGTGAAGTTGAGCAGGGTGTTGGCGGCCTTAAGAATCTCGCCCACCATGTCGAACGTCACGGGCGAGTTCAGGTATCTGCAACAACAGAAAAGACCAACAGTACTCGTAGTCAACAGTAGCAGCAGTGCTAACACGAGTATGCAACAATAGACGTTACCAACAGTAAATTGTAAGAAATGGGAAGACAAGACAAGACAAGACAAGGCAAGACAAGGCAAGACAAGGCAAGACAAGGCAAGACAAGGCAAGACGAGACAAGACAAGGCAAGACAAGACAAGGCAAGACAAGACAAGACAAGGCAAGACAAGGCAAGACAAGGCAAGACAAGACAAGACAAGACAAGACAAGGCAAGACAAGACAAGGCAAGGCAAGACAAGGTAAGACAAGACAAGGCAAGACAAGACAAGACAAAAACGCGTCCCTGACCTACCTCTCTACCGAAGACCGGCTGTGGTGGGTTGGCATCGCTGAGTGCGTCATGGTTTGCTGCAAGGCACGTAAACGAAAAAACCCAAACAAGACAAAACATCCAGAGGAGAACAAAAAAGCAAAAGAGACATTGAAACGAGATAACAAAAAACGAAGAAGGAAAGAGGGGGGACAACGAGAAAGCAGAAGAGAAACGGGCCAAGCCGGAAGACAATAAACACAGCCAGAGCACCAAAAAGAGGGAGACAGCACCAAAACACAAACAGGAAAAGGAGAGGGAGAAAACGCAACAAGGAGGAGAGGGGAAGAGAAAAAAACAGAGCGAAGAGGACAATACAGACGATACGGCAAGAAAAAAATAATGCCGACAACAAGAAATAAAACAGCGAAAGAGAGAGGGAGAGAGAGAGAGAGAAAAAAAACGTGGCGACAAACGCATTCAGACAGACAGGAGTACAGGCAGAAAAGGACAGAGAGGCGGCGACACACGTCGGAGAGGAATACAACAGACAAAACGTCAACGTATTTCAAAGAACAGACATATACACCGGTGTAGCATGGTCACGATCTGCATCATCCACTGTCTGTCGAGGCGACACATTGTGCGAGAACCGCCCCATACAGATCTCTCCCGGCAAAAAAGTACACCGTCCGCTCGCCCTGAAACAACGAAACAGAGAGAGTGTGCTCCTTGGTCGGCGACTCATTGTAGGCCAACTCACTCCCAGCCATGCAAATCATGGAACTTACCTAGACGACCAATAACTAGTCGGCGACCTATAGTCAGCCGACCCTCAGCCCTGCCAATCATGGGACCTACCGAGCCAACTAGTAACTAGTCGGCGACTTATAGTCAGCCAACTCCCAGCCCTACTATTATAATCATGGAACCTACCTGGCTAACTAATAACTGGTCGGCGACTTTTAGTCAGCCAACTCGCAGCCCTACTAATCATGGAACCCGCCTAGTCCGCTAGTAACTAGTCTGCGACTTATAGCCAGCCAACTCACATCCCCAACAATCATGGAACCCACCTAGCCAACTAATAACTGGCCGGCGGCTTGCAGTCAGCAAACTCACACACAGCCCTACGTTCTAATCATGGAACCTACCTAGCCAACTGATGACTAGTCGGCGACTTATAGTCAGCCTAATCACAGCCCTACTTACCAATCAAAAGCAGAGGCCAATGCTGTCGCGATTGTTACTTTTTTTAGTCGTCAGTTTTCCCTTCTATACTGAATTCGACTACAATCGAGTCCCAAAGGAAGAGTAAGCAACGGATGAGAAACCACAGACCTGGAGATCTGCTTGCATCGGAGCCAACGCGTGCTCGCATTCCCTGCACACCCTCTGGACCTCTCGGGGGTCGAAATCGGCCAAGGTCATCGAAGCATCCGGCGGGGGGTAGACCACCTTCGAAGGCCGGAACGATGAGGGGGTGGGGGGGGAGAGGGGGGGGTGAGGTGAGGGAGGGAGGGAGGGCGGGGGTGGGAGGGGCTAGGTGCCAAGAGAAAACCCAAAAATGAATACAACACAACCTTGCATAATCGAAAGGTCGCCAGTAGTATCAAGCACCAGGTATTAGGTATACTGCTATTACGGGGGACCATAGTTAATAGGACCAAATATTGTTAGTAAAAATGGTTAAATATATAGATTTTTATGCGTACCATAGGTCCTGTTAACTATGGTCCTCCGTAATAGTACTTCCAGTACCTTACCAGTACCTTATCGGGATTTCGAAGCACCCCCCCTCTTCCCCCTCTTCCCACCACAGTACACGCCTTCCGTACTGGTGTACCCCAGGTGAGCATGTAAGCATACCGTCGCAGCTGAGTCTGAGCCACACAAGACCGGGCATCACCCTCCCGCACCACGAAGCTCACCCTCCCCCCACTACTCACACGATAACCCCCCCCCCCCCCCTGCGCGCCTCTTGCCTCCTCAATTCTCCTCTCCATCCCCCCCTCCCAAAAGGTTTACTATTAAAAAATACCCGCTTCAAACATGCAACTAACATATCATGCAAACTCACATCGTTCAGAGGCACCAGAGCCTTCGACGGCGTGCACGCCGCGCACGCCACTCGCCCGCAGTTCCTAATAATATTTAGATAATGAAGGGTTTCCACAAACGAAGTAAAAGGCACCCAAACACAAAAGGGACGGGGGGGGGGGAGGAGGAGAAAACGATGGCAAGCACGAAGGGGGGGGGGGGGGGGTGAGGAGGACGAGGGGAAGGAGGCGGTATGTATGTGGAGAGCGGGGGGGTCGATTTGTTGCACTCTGACACCATTCGACAACGACACTACTTCACTCTTCGCAAACAGCGCCGCTATACATGCAGACATTGCGTAGCACGCTTTGATTTTAGAGTGAAGCATGACACCCCGCTTGCAAATACGACTTTCTGAGGAAATTTTCGATCTCCCAGCTCAAGTGGTTGGTAGTTTTTTTCAAAATATTGCAGAAATGTGCCACACTAGTTTCTCAACTAGCTGAAAAAAAAAACGTGGGTGAAGTTCCCGATGGATAAAAACGTTAAAAAAACACTGTGGGGAGAAATGACTGCTCTACGACGCGCGAGCAGATTGCACGCTCATACTGCTGGAGACGCTTCAATAACATGACACTCGTTGTTCTTTGGGTACCTCGTGTTAGTAGCCGCACGTGGGTCCCAAGGGACAAAGCGTTTGGTTACAGCACGTTTGTTCGTTAATAGTAGTCTGTTCGCACCTAGACGCGGGTGTTTGTTTGTTGGTGTCGCTTGTTTGTTCGTTTCGTTTTTTTTTTGTTAGTTCGCTGGCTTGCGTGTCCGTTCGTTTGTTTGTGCGGTTTGTCAGCCTGGCTGGGTTGTTGGTTACGCCGTGAGTCTTCGAGTCTTGAAGCGGGAGAGGCGCGCGCTTCGATGCGGGTAAAATAGTTGACCCGGCGGTTTCACCGAAAGGCAAAAACAAATCACATACAGCTGTACCCGTAATTACATACTGCTGCTGAACCTTTGCGTGACTTATGATTTGTTACATTCACATATATTCCTAAATATATTCCCCCTCAATAATTATTGTAGCCTGTGTGGTGGCTACCGACTACCGACTAGATAACAGTGATGGCTAAAAAACAACTTACATTCACGTATAACATCGCTGGTACGTTGCACATTGTGCGAAAGGTGTTTCTACGTCTGCGCTATGCTGTAGCCGTCCTGGAACTATTTCCAATCTGTACCCAATAACAAAGACAGCTCGTGTATCAAAATAAGGGCCTTAACCCTTTTAGGACCCCAGTCCCGTTTTGGGGACAAACCACTTGGAATTAGACTGGTTTGTCCCCAAATCGGGGCTGGGGTGCTAAAGGGGTTAAAATAGTACACAAAGGGTCTAAATTTTTAGGAACACCTGGCGTATAGGAGATGTGAGACCTCGCGCCGAAAAATGCGAGACACGTCGAACGTCGTAACTGAGCAGGGGATTTGTCCGAGAACCTCACTATTTTACCACGCAGCTATTGCCTGCAAAGGTTGACCGCGCCACTACACAATACCTGGGCAAGCCGTACTGCTGTACTGCCGCTAGTGCCAAATAAGGCTATTCCGCTTGAGGTACGAGTACTGCTGCCTTGTGTCCGTATACCGTGATATCTTTTGTCAACGCCTCCTGAGGCAGGCGTTTTTTTTTTTCAACACGTTTTCCCCGGGGGGAAAAAAAACAAAAAAATCGGGGGAACCTCCTCAAAAAGAAAAAAGAAAAAAAAAGCCCCAGGGAGAAAACGCCCCCAGGGGGTTTCTTCCAAATAACAGCATGCTCGACACATGCATGAGCCACAGATTCGTGTGTGGCTCGCTTCCCAGCCGCCGCGTACCTCGCGCTCAATGACCAGCGACGTCGGGTCTCAACAGCATCCGCGAGCAAGCACAGGCAAAGGACGGACAACCATTGGGGAATGCTTGCACCTTTCGTCGGAGGGCACTTGTAGTCGTGACGAGGAGCAGGGGGATTTCGCCCCTCTGACACCATACGACAGGGTCCCAAGACTAGAGAGTACCCCAAGCCGCTGTTTGACCTTCGGCGGCTCGTCGGACCCAAGGGCGTCTGTGCTGTCCTCGGGGGGGAGGGCGATATATTTTTGTGACCAAAAAAACGTTGTTCCCGGGGACGCAAAATAGGTACGGTATAGGCGCTAGAAGCGGCAGGGTGGGAGAAAAATAGTACGTAACACGCAAGACAACGCACAGGGCGGGAAGGGACTCATAATTGGTTTATCCAAATCCACGGTGGCGCGCGCACACGACGAAAGTAGCGGGCGGCCTTGGGAACATCCCGTCGACATATTTTTTTTATAGAAGCGTCGCCGCTCGGTTGTTGCAATCTCTCCCCGCTGCAAACGAAAACCAGCTTTGAAGTTCGTCCAAGGGGCTGCAGTGTCGTCGTGCGTGTTAAGCGCTAGTAGGACGCAGAGAGAAATATATTTCCCATTTACAAGAAAGTTCCAACCTGAAAAAAAAATGACTAATAAAAAAACTGCCAGCAGGAAAGGTACGTACCTGGCCAGGAACATAAGCTCCAATTGATCGATGTTCATATCACAGTCCAAATGGGGCCTATATCCCCGTCCATAATTCATGGTGGTACCTCGTATAGTGCCTGCAGCCTACGGTAGGTTAACCCTTTTAGACCTGCAGTCTCATTTTGGGGACAATCCACTCAAATTTCAAGTAGTTTGTCCCCAAATCGGGACTGCGGTTCTAAAAGGGTTAAGTTGGTCAGTCTTTAACGGTGTACACACAGGTGGCCCGGGGTCGTGTGATGATGACTCGAGACGGTCACACGGAAGCTCTCTCTTGTATTAGTATCTCGTACATACTGTAGTCGAGCTTCCTGCTGTAGCTTACTCCGTGCCTCGAGAGGAGACACACAACGGGTGCCACCGGAAGCGAATAAGCATCGAGCAAATTCGATATTGATAGCAGCAACGAATCAAACTGTGTTTGTACGCACGAGACAGCATTCATGCCACGCGCCGGAATCAAGGCTCCGTGCCGAACAACTGCCACGTGTCTCATCAAGCTCATCAAGCTGCAGCAGCAGGGGTGCTGCAGTCCACACAGCAGCAGCAGATTTGTTCTTACTCGTGGCGATTTTAAAGAAGGTGTCGATCAGTGGGGCTCACCACTTACTCGAGAATAGGTCTGATTGGCTTACGGTCAGGGTTAGGGTAACTCTGATTGGCTTAGGGTTAGAGTTGCTCCGATTGGCTTAAGACTAGGGTTATAGGGTTAGGATTGCTGTATTGATAGTTCAATTCGTCTCGTACACAGCAGCGTGTCAACAGTTCTCTCGAACAAGTGGTAAGCAAACCTCGTGTCATTCGCTGTCGCCGGTGTTCTGCGAGACTCACACGTAAGTACATTATCTCTTCTGCTGCATTACAACTGCACGCCATGGTAGTGTAAACCTTCCGAAGGTCGCCAGAGTACCAGAAACAACCAGTGAGTACCACAACCCTTTCAGCCCCTTGCTTCCATTGGGTCGCGCGTACTGAGTCATTTCACCTCTCGGGACTGGGCACTCCGAAATGACTGGAACTCGCGAGTCAAATGACTCGAGTCTCGATGACCGGTACTGCTACTCTGACGGCCTCTTGTAACCTTTGCCTTTGGCAGCGGCACGTTGGCATTTTTTTTCATACCAGGATGCCAAGTCACGAGCAAGTCTGCACCAGTACGTTATGCATACACCAGGTTGCAGCACTTATCCGGGCCTGCCGGTGTTGTGATGTTGGTCGTCCCACAGACTCCCTCGTACAACATCGTAGATAGATGTGACAACATCATCATCATCATCATCATCGAGATGGACGTTCACAGTTAGTTGTTGTCGCGGCTGCTGAGCTGCTGGATTGGACACCATCGGGGTCATGCGTACACGGAGTACCAGGGCAACGACGAAGGTGGCAAGGGCCTTTATGTATGGGCGTTGACTCTCCAAACTACAAAAGGTTCATAACCCATACCTCGTACGTCAAAGGCCATGTATATTCCCGATTCCCAGTACGACGATGTGCCGCACCCGAAGGTATTATTGCAATATTAATATTGCGATACAGCCGCAGTCAGTCCTATTAATAATACCAGGTATGCGCGTGCATTGAATGCGTTTACTATTAATACCCTGGTAATAGTTTAGAAGGACTCTCTGAAACAACTCGTCCACCGCTCGCTCCTTCGCGTGAGCTCGAGCTGGAAGGGGCTGCGTTGCTTGTCTGGGTCACTGCCGCACGGTAAGCAAGTGCTCGGCCGTCAAGCATGACAGCGCCAAGCACGGGTCGGGGAAAGGGAGTAGCTACGTATCGTCACATGTACGAGTGCTCTCTGGTGTCACGCAAAGCTGGGATAGCCCGCAAAATAAAGCAGTGCCCGACATCACACTCGACATGAAGCTGTTGCTGCTTAGCACCACTTCTGTCCGGGTCTGTAAGGACCGTTTTATATATATATTTATACGTAAACGATCTTTACATTTACGGACACAGCGGCGTCTTCTGGTACAAACCATGTTCGTATACTGAGCGTTTTTGTTGTTTTGTTGCTCCCTCACCTACAGTGATGCTTCCTCGTGGTGACATCGAACCCTCGGGAGCACAGAAAGCACCGCGTGGCTTCGTCGTCGGGAACCCATCTCTTTGGGCCGTTCTCCATCGCTTCGGTGTGTTGCTACAGCTACAGCAGGCAGACAGGTACCCCGCTTGATTGCTTCTGCTCCTCCCGCTGCTGTTGTTTCGCTCCTCTCGTCCTGGGAACTGGAAACTCGGTACTCCCCACAAAAAGAGAACTACTACTGTCCGGATGAGGGGGGAAGAACCACGCGAGCACAAGGTTGGCTTTATGGCGTTGAGGGACAGATCGGGGTTCACCCTGGTCGACTGGTGCAGCCGGTAATGACGCTAGTCTCTGGGTACCGTTCCAGAGAAAATGCGGCCTACCTCTGGTAGAAATTGCTGGCTTGAAGTTTTGCGACTTTTGCACACCTTGGAAAGGCGTTTTCAAGTCAGGGGGTATTACAGATTTGAATTGCGCCGCGTGCCTGGCGGCATGAGCACACCCGCACAGCAGCAGGTAGGTAGTGGGGCCTGTAGTAAGCACTAGTAGTGGTACCTGCATGACAGCTATACCTCCGCCATTGTATCTGCGCTTGGATCTCATTGGACGTGCAGATAGTGTTTACGTAAGGCGCCACAGAGAAATATTTGAGCTCCGCACAAAGATCGAAGATCGAATCTGCCTGCTTTTAAAGATGGCGCATCTTCGTGTACTCGAAGACAACCTTTTACGCCTCTCTCTACTCAAAACACGACCCATCGCATGTATGTACGCTCAAGGATGGCCTTCCGGGAGGCCACCGCACCAGGCTAGTAGCGTTTTCCTTCAATTCTAAGGCACCCTTCGACGGAGAGCCCGTATGCCTCATTCTACCGGTCACGGGTGTGGTGTGCTATTATTCACTGTGCCGACGTATATGTATGTGTCACATACCAGGTACATGATATGCGCGAGACAATTTCTTGAGTACGAGCAACAACAGCCAATTAATTAAGCATGCGTAATGCACAACAAGATAATACGCCGTACGTACACACATTGGATTGGGCAGATCGCCGATCCCCTCTAACTTTGGTGATCTACTTCTACTGCACCGGGAAGATAATGAACATTGCAATCGTAGAGCAGATTGATCCGTGATCTGTATGGTCTACTGTTGTAGTGTGAAGGTGTTACCCACTGAGCTATAGGTGTAAAAGGTCGATCGATTACCCAGCCCAAGGTAATCCTTATAACAGTAGCTCATGCCATGTTGGCGGGTGGGTGGGGGCTGCCGAATAACCTGCAGCGATCTTAGTACGCACCCGTTATGATACATCTTTCCTGGGTTGGATCTGCATGCGTGACGTGTGCTGCTCGCAGTATACAGATCCTGCGCACGGCACAGGTTAGGATCTACCTCTGGTACAGTTTAGTACTGCTGGAGTACGGATATAGATTATCTAAAAATCGTGATTATTATTTAGTCTGACACATGTGTACACCGATAAATCTTCGAGCATATCACGGTTACGGCCCCCACACCTATTCGCCCCCCCGTGTCACGACGTCGAGAAGAACACGCTGTCACAAGCTGGACGTGAGCACAATGTTACTAACAGGCTCAACCTTGAAGAGTTTTCACACACTATACAGATGGATGTTGTGAGGACACGGGGGGGGGTATCGGCATATATGTCTGTCCGTGATGCTGCTGAACCAAGGCCCTCTCCATTGCATCACGGGTATATCGGCGGTTGGTCGACTGGACTCTGCAGCAGTAGAAGCCATCAAATATACGTATAGCCGTCGATAAAAATTTCGCGCGGCAGTATAACATTTGTAATGTCTGTCGTCAATATGTGTGCGTTGGGGGGTTCTGTTTGAGCAACCAAAGGTTACCACAGCAGCAGTCCTGATTCCTTGATTTCCGGAGATTATATACCGCGGCCGGTGGTAGGTTTTTAAGCTTCAGGGTTTTGAAAAGGGGTATTTATTTTTTGGTGCCCTGTGAATTAGAAACACGTAGTGTTCGCTCGAAGCAAAGTACCGTACCACCCTGGGCATAAATATATAAGGACCGCTTTGTACTCATTTTAATGTGAAAAATGTCCGTACTTTTACTTCCAGAGTGGTAGAATATTGTTATAATTATGTTTGCCCTCCGGCAACGTATCGTACATGTTCCATTACTTGGGTCGAGTATCTTCCACAGAAATACCACACGCGGTAGTCCATTTAGTAATCTATCTGCTACATACTCTGGACCTATACATCATCTTATCCGTCTTTCCCTACTTGAAGGTTCTTACTTTTGCACTTTCCTCTCTTGGCAAAACCCTCGTTTACCCTATACCTACTCCTCGTCAATGATCCACCCCCACGCCATTGGCAGCAGCGGCCCGCTTTCTTCCCTCCTTCCCCTTTGGTAGCTTGGCGATTCCTCATTGCCAGCTTGTACCGGTGCTCTCGGCGTGTAGTGTGTTGAGGATAGCTACTTTTACATGCGACAAGTATGCTTCGCCCACCATGTCATTCGCTAACACTCTCTCTCTCCCCTTTCTATTCGTTTCCTCTCCGAGGCCGTTGTTAGTCTACACGCGTTTGCCTTTGAGGTGTCTTTCTTTAACTACTTCTGCGGAGCACAGCTCACGCGGATACATGTACCAGTCGCGCATGGCATTGCCCGAAGAAGTGTTTTTGCCTCTGCTGCGGTAGGTAGACTGAGGTTAAACTCTTGCAGGAAAGCTATCACGCACACATGGATGGGCATACGCAGTACTACCGTTAAGTATACGTCTACGCCGGTACTTGTACTTTCAGCTACATTATGCCGTGTGCGTGCAATGTAAACAGCTCACCGAGGAAAGCCCGCGAGGTGTATTCATCCGGCCCACCCAGTGCATACGGTGTGGGATGTTGGCGAGACAAAAACAAAGACCAGGAGTCTGACAACAACAAAAAACAAAAAAAAAACGCAGTCCGTTCCTCAACCTCAACACATCAGACATCAGATCACGATCTACTTAGATCATCTAAAGATCCCATAGCCTTACGTTATGAATGCTGTCAGGATCTGTATAGCACAGAGAGCCAACGAAAGAAACATGTGATCACGAGAAGCGACCATGTAGGTTCAAAACGGGCCCCACCGGGTAACACGCATGAGCTATGCTACACAGTAAATCGTACAGATCAGTAGGGACCTATCTTCCCTGAAGCACCTTATTCACATGAATCGGGGGGATGTCGATGAACCTGTTCGATGTTGTGCGGAAACCGCCGGCAACGGACAAACGCCGTGTCTCGCCGTCACATGCAGTAGGTCAAAGCTCCCCATCAATGAATACCTCGTCGGGGCCAACCCATGGCAACAGCAAGAAGAGCAGGTGAACACAATGTTATGGGTGTATAATCGACATCCCCATTGTTACACACACTCGTTACGTATTGTACCATGCTGGGTGAAAGGAATGGATCGGAGCCAAAGTAAATGCGTACGGCGGGGGGGGGCATGCTGGAAGTCCTCGTCTCGTCAAAACAGTTGCCAACAGCGGATGAAGCGTGGGCTGCAATATGTGGGGGAGTCACTTTCTGCCCATAATATATCTGACCGATGGGGCGCGCCCCCTCACAGCTGAGAAACTACGCCCGACATCGGACGCGCGGTTGCCTAGTAAAGGCAGCGCCTAAATAGGACTTGAATATAGTGTAGGAGCTCCATGCCTCACCGAAAAAGCGCAGCCCGGTGAACAAATCCCAGAGTCAACCGTACGTCTATCGCGAACAATGTAGTGAACGCAGTGAGTGGGTATTCAATCGAGTATACGCATGGAAAGAGAAGCGATCGGATGAGATTGGGGGTATACTCAACGATTTTTTTCAGCATTTTCTCTCCCCATTCTGAATGAATAGTGTCCAGCACGTTGCCGGAAGAGGCAAACGAAAAACAAATATATAAGTAGTGTACACACGCTGTTATTTTTGGCGTTTTTTCCACAAATATTGGGCGTAGTTTTTCAATGCCCTTAGGGCCCATCTTAACGGGGATTTTTATTTTTTTTCAATTTGATTTTTTTGTTTTTTCTTCTACTTTAATTTACATCTGATTGGCCGAAGAGTGAACGACTAAGCAGGCAAATAAAAAAAAATGAGTTTGAGCGAAAAGTCTTTTGGGACTTTTTTTGTGTGATTTTTCGAATTCTAATTTGGAATTTGGGAGTTCCTCGGACTTGACGTAGCATGTTCGTGGTGGGTCAACACCCTCGGTGGAGTCTGGGGCGATTCTAGGCCGCTTCGGCGACCACGATCGAGGCGATAGACCAATCAGATTGAAAGGCTGGCTATTATGGTCGAATCTTCGTGCTTACTTTGTTCGCGGATAGACCAACCAAATCGAAAGGCCGAATGTTGTTCCACCCGTTTTTCGCCCCTTTGATCGTGGATACGAAGATTACCAAAACTGAAAGAGTAAGGAAGGGCGGTTCGGTTTTGTCGTCGAACGTTCCAAAGATAGATCACGATCTAGATCCTACAGCAGTATATCCTGCCGTTAAGATATACCTGGTACCCGGTACCATTATGCCCCTTGATATATAAGGTTATGTTTGATTAGATATTAATATACAAACTGTCTTTACATTGAGGGACAGAGTGAGCGGTAGAAGATACGCATCCGTACAAGATCTGTGTTCGTAGAACATCTATATCCAACCCACGAAACCTTTCCCATTGATCATGCACGCTTATGATACGGCTCCCATCCGGCAACGTGAGCTAAATAATAGAATTATGAGTAGACACAATAATTTCCCTGAAATACCTACATAAGGGTTTGGGAGTAGATTATCTACGGTAGATAATACAATAAGTAGATTCCTATTGCCCTCGATAGAATGCATTCGAGCGCTGTTCTCAGTTTACTTCTACAGTATGTTTTTTGTGGATTCGCAGTTGGAGTTCGTGAGAGGTGTGACGAGAGAGAGACCAGTCGCCGCGGCACCGGCACAGACTGCACCCTGTTAAGGTCTTAGTCCGTTAGGCTAAAGGCAAAAGGTTAATCAACCGCCTATCCAATCTAAGCCTCATAACATTCCCCCCCCCTGGAACGGACCGGATTTTACGGGTCGACGCGCTACCACACGCGGTTCCAGCTTCTGGGGATGGATCCAGAAGCATTTTTCAGATTCTTGACATGATGAGGAAACTCACTTTTCCTTTACAAAGCGATTTCAGGGTGGACGTGAGATTCGAACTCACGACCAACGACCCACGGTTCTGCCGTCGTCGCCATTCGTCAATGTCTCCTTAATAGTCCGTTGGGCTAACGTTGAAAGGTTAAACCAATTAATCGCCTACCCAATATAAGCCTCACAACAACCCCCCCAGTAGGCGGGGATTAGCTCATCATACTGAGCGTCTGCGTGCTGGCTATCGGTACCTCTCGTGGGGATATGGGACATTCGTCGTGGCTCGGAAAGGTTCAAAATAGTTCTTACCTTTCTGCTTGGTGTTGTTGGTATTGATTGTGATGTGTGGTGCACCAGACTCTTCCACACACAGCCTCTATTCCGCGCTCGCTCCTGCTCTGTCGCCGTAAAAAAATGCTCTGATTTTTCGTTTTTGAATGTTTTTTGCTTTTTTTGTTTTTGTTTTTCCCCCCGACGTACAGAATAATAGCGCATGGCTCGAGCTGCTGCGCACCACTCCATGTATGCCTTTTGGTGCGAATGCCTACATTGCGAGGGCCAGCCCTGCTGTGCTATTGTTCTGACTGCCAGGCTAAGGCATACACGCCCCCTCGTTGAAGCACTCTCGGGCGGGGTGGTCGTGTCCGTGATAGTAAGATCTCGAGGCCGGCAAGCGTGCCCATCACAGTGAGAGTACTCTCGACAACCACGCCCAAAATGGTCGCACGGCAAGACAGGAGCTGCCTCGACGAAGGAAGACCAGGGTACCACAGCCTGCGACGACTCCTACAAGACACGCAAGAGAGCAAAGATAACAAGCCGGAGACGGGCAGCCAAGCGGAAAAACCATCAGAACCGGACTCGTAGGGCTCATATAAATAGAAATTCTTACGAATTAATGCCAAGAAGAACAGAAAGCAGCAGGAATAATCGGAACGTGGCGTATAAGCAGCGGCCGTACCTCTAGTACACCACCAGGAAGCATCGGAACGCCCGTGCTTTATAGTACTGCTGTATACTGCTGCATTGCAGGGGGTGAAGGTAGTTTGGGTGGATATAGGTGGGTTGGGTTTTCGCTACACATACATACAAGCTGATTCAGGACTATTTTTTTACGGGGGGAACGGGTGATACTGGGCGTTTGGCGCACCTTGTCGCAGCAGAAGGAAAAGTAGCTTCCTTCCAACACCTGCCGCGTGCGGCGTGCTTCCGAGAGAGGAACTTTGTGCCCGTGCCTTACTAACTAACTCTTTGTGCGCGGGCTTCCATCCTTGCAAGTATTTTCGATCAAAAGCTGCAATTATTTATTGCTCTGGGATCTCGCAAGACCTCAAGAATTTCCGAAGTGTCGTGACGGTATTTTTTAAAATTTGCTGTAACAACAACAGTTGTTATTACGGGGGACCATAGTTAACAGGACCTATGGTACACATAAAAACCTATATGTTTAACCATTTTTACTAACAATATTTGGTCCTGTTAACTATGGCCCCCCGTAAAACTTGTTGTTGCTGCCTGTTTGAGATACGACTGCTGTTATAGAAGAGCAGGAAGCGACCCTGCCGAAAAAACACCACAACATGTATCGCAAAGCTCATGTAGTCAAGACCTTGCAGCTAGAAGCGACCTTGCACGCCCGTTTGCGAGCGGCGGTCTCTCAACGACCTCATTGACGCCGTTAGCCAAAATCTCTCTTGAGCGAGCCATGCTTCTATAAAGTAAAGGTGATGATAGCACTTTTTGGTTACGATTGATTGATGCGCTGTAGCCAATTTGCGAAAAATCCTGCTCGCACCGACTCTAGCACAACAAGCGATTGCCCCGTGTGAGGCTGGGTCGCGGAGCTCAAGGCTCCGTTGAATCCGTGAGTAGGCCGACTGCTTGTTGTATGTGTGTGTCGGCTATCGATTCGCGCGGTATACACGTTAACGTCGGCGGGAGCGGTTCGGGAACAGATTTTGAAAGGATTGGAGCTTCCTAGTGACGGGGGACAGACAGACAGACAGACAGATTTGCAATTTCCCAAATAGAGACTCAGTTTTACAAACTAAGAACAATAAATCACGATCGGTCCCATGCGTAGAACTGCAACCTTTGTCCCATGCTTTGTTCAAGGAAATACCAATCGGGTTGAAAGGCTGGGTGATACTCGCAGATATACAGACCAATCACGAGTAAGTGAGTGGTGAAAGAAGAGAGGCTGTGGTTATTGTCCAACATTCGTCCCTATTTTCGTGGCAATATAGTACGACCAATTAAATTGAAAGGCCGGTCATTGGTCAACCATTGCCCCCTTTGTTCGGGGGTTATTAAGACATATCAAAATTGGCACAAGAACCTTCGTTGCGCTTGCTTCCGGCCCTTGATAATAATACTAGCAAGCACCAGATGAATTGTTCCATCGTTGACGAAAGAAAAAGAAATAATAGCTCTAAACGGGCACAAACAAACTAACAAAAAAAACACCCAAGCAGACAGTAAGACAGAAGAGTGGGAGTGTCTTACGACCAGAATGGCCCCTTCTCCATGTTCCCTCGTACCCCAAGGTCCTTGCCATCCACATCCATCCACTCCTCGGTGCAAAATGTCAGTCATTCAACCACAAGATTAATCACTACTACTACTACTACTACTATTGCGTGCGCGAAAGAAAAGAAAGAAAAAAAAAAACAAGTAACAAATGCTCGGCTTTTAGGTTATGTAAGTGCGGCACACACGGCGCGCACAGGGCAGGAACGCCAGTAACGTTGGATGGAGCAGAACGACGCTCATATTTGCCACCTTAACCCCCCCCCCCCCCCCTCCCATATCCTCCCTCCATCCCTCCCTCCCGTTCGATTTGTTCGACGCGTCATCATCACCATCTACTCCAGGACCTGTCTGATGGAGTCATCTCTGCGCGCAGCCCTATGATACGGCGCTCAACGTTTTCTCTTGTCTACAATCAAGTAGGAAAATACCCAGCACCAGAATGGAGCGGTAAGAAAATAAATAACTCCCTACGAGCCAGAATGGAGTATATAGTATTTAATAGTAGAACAGTTGTAATAGCAATCAAAGACCCTCCTTCTGTATGCAACAGAACGATCCGCCCCCTCCAAAAGACAAGACGGTGGCAGCACTGCTTCTTTCTGCTACTACTACAGCACAAAATAACGGTGATACCGCTCAATATCATCGTCGTCGACCGTCTGTTTTTCAAACTGTCGCTGTGATTATCTTCCACATACAGATAGCTTGGCTTGACCCATCACTCAGTGAACCCAACAACACATCGCAGAAATAGCAGCTCGACCGACGCACTCCCAAACCCGCGACTGAAAAACGCCGACAATCTTCGTTACTCCCTACCTCTAACGTACTACGCGGACCGATCATCACCGCCAAAAGTTGGTGACGGTCACCGCTTCCATACGCGGCATCATCAACCGACCCACCAATCAATCAGTCAATGAATCAACCAACCAATCAACCAGCAAAAATAAATACAGGCGGACCAGTCAAATCCATGCGACCCCTTTTATTTTCCTTCAGTGATTACCCGCTTGCGTGGCCCCCCAAACGTCTCAAAACCACCACCTAAACCACTAACCCACCCCTCCGAGCCCACGGCTATACGCAGGATGCCCCTCGGAAGACATCCTCTTCTGTTCTTTCTGTAAATTGTAAATATCTGCAGATTTTCCCCCCATCATCACAGCAAGCTACATGTCATGACGAGAAGAAAAAAAAAGAAAAGCTTTTACCTCCTGTAGAACCACCCCCCCCCCTCCCCCCCCTCCCCCGCCCCCCACCCCCTGCCCGCGAATGCATGCCATTATCGAAATTCTAAAGAAAAATCGGTAACAAAATACTGCCACCAGAAGAGCGAGCGCGAGTGCGATAGCAGAAAAAGGGGGACCGTTGCCACCAATCACCGCAGACGATAACACCCTTGAGCTGTTATCCACCTCGCCACCACCATCACCAGCCGACAGAAGCATGCGTCAGCCGGTCAGCATCAGCTCTACCCCCCCCCCTATCATGCATGATAATGAGTACACCCCCCCCCCCCCCCTACCCCCGCCCGTTTCCTAGCGGAGCTACGAATGAACCCCCCGACAAACCAAGCTCATCAGCACCACCTCTCGAAAAAGGTGGGAGCCCACCAGCACCGCCCTCCGGGAGGAGCGTGTAACTTTCAGCACCACCAGCTTTTCTTTTCCCGCTGGCATGAAGAGGGGTAAGCGTGTGCGTACTCATACGTGTGTGTCATGCATGGCCGTAGTCTTTCGGCCATAGGAGACAAACGCGAAGCGCGAACGGATCACATCCACCCTTTACCCCCCACACCCCCACTGCCTTCCAACCCTTTCGGGGGAATAGGAGGATGGGGGGCGCATGGATCACGTGCACTCACCCCCCCCCCCACCTGCCTGTACCCCTTCCGCACACACAAGAAGGGGTGTGTGTACCGGGCAGGAGAGCACAGGGCGGAGGAACGGGACAAGAGTGCATTGTGAATGCACCACGTGCACACCCCCCCCCCCCCCCCCCCCCCATCCCCCAACCCCAGTTCACTCCATCGCCTCCCCGTAACGAACAACGCCGGACGATACATGGGAAAAACTTCCATGACCCCTATCGCCAAACCAAAATCAGCACATCAGAAAAACCAGCAAATAAACGCGCATGTGCACCGATCGACGTAACACAAATCACTCTCTGCACCCTGCCCCGCCGAGACGAGCACAGTCCCTTCAGCACAACAAGAGGACAAGGATGTCTACGGCAGCATGTTGGGGGGACTCCAGACGGATCAGATTGGGTTCTGTTCGTTTTATATCTGTGGTGTCATTCCTTCCCATTCCTTTCCTCGAACTTTCTTCCGTCTTTTTTTGGGGGCCAATATCAAAGACAAATCCCCGCCAACCCCCCGCGAAAAACGAGAGAAAAAAACACACACACGCACACACCGCACGAAAATAAAAAACCGTCAGAAAGTAATGGAACCAAGTCAAGAAACAAGACTCGGAAAAAAAATGAGAACAAAACGTGAGAAACAACAAAAAAAGCGAACAAGAAAGAAGTAAGCTAGAAACGAGAGGGCAAAAAAATGCCCAGCAGCAAGCCAATTCTTAGGCTCGTTTTTTCGCGAAAACTCTACCAAAAACCAAACGGGGAGACAACCCCTCCCCCTCACGAAGCGCGAAGCACCACGCCTCCCCCCCCCTTCCGCCTGCCCCTCTCTTTCACACCGCACGAAGACTGATGACCCCCCCTCCCCCGACCCGCCGTTAACGCAATATATCGGCAAAACCCCGGAGGAACACCCAACACAGAAAGAAAAAAGACAAACGAAAAAAAAAAAAAAAACCCGACGAGTTCATCAAACCCATCTACATCTATAGGTGTGAACCCATTCATCCTATCCCATTCCATCCCACCAATCCATCCGTTCGATCCATTCACCTATCCGTCACACGGGCGACAGCGAGGTAGAGCTACGCTTCAACCCTCTCTTGTGACGTCACCCCCCTCCCCCCCCCCTCCCCCCCCCCTCCCCCCCCCCCCCCCCCCCCCCCCCCCTCCCCCCCCCCCGACCCACTCAATTAGCCCTCTCGTGGATGTACATCGCTCTCCGTCCCAGTCTGCTCAAGCGTTGATTCGCCCATCTTGACCTCGTCTCCCATACCCTCACTGCAGTACGACCGCACCAATATCGACAACCACCACAGTTCCGACATATGCACCGGGCATCGTCAAAGCAACCATAGCGGTGTTGGCGCAGGGAAGAAGAAAAAACAAAACGAAAAAGCAGCAATGAACAAAACACCAACAGAAACGAAACAAAGGGGGGAGGGGATCGAAGCAAAGCGGAGGCAAAGCGAGACAGCACGGGGGAAAGGAAGGGAAATAGGGCGGTAGGGAAAAAGGGGATGAAATATACAAAGAGAAACAAGGGAGGGGGGAGGGGAAGAGGCGGGCGAGGGGGGAGGGGAGGGCGGAGGAGGCGGGGCAGGATAGGGAAGGGGGGGGGGGGCGGGACCGCATAGGGGAAGGAGAGGCGGAAGGGAGGCGTAGGGATGCGGGGAGGGAAGAGGATGCAAGGCAGGATATGGGGAGGGGGGGGGTGCGGGGCAGGATAGGGGGGGTGCGGGGCGGGATAGCGGGCAGGAGGAGGACGAGGCAGGCAAAAGGAGGGCGGGGGGGGGGGGGGGGGGGGGGGGGGGGGGGGGTAGGAGGCGGAAGGAAGGCGGGGGGGCAGGGGAGGGAATACGCGGCAGGAGATAGAGGAAGGGAAAGGGGGTGGAGGATGCCGGGCAGGGTGCCGGAGGCGGTGGAAGAGGGGGGGGCGGTGTGCGGGGGGGGGAAACCGCACGCGGGGAAGGCGGGGAGGGGAAGGGTGCGAGGAAGGGACAAGGGCGGGAGGATGCGGGGAAGAATACCGTAGCCGGGGCGGGGGCAACGAGGGGGGTGCGGGGCCGGAGGAGGGGATACGTGGCAGTAGGCGGTAGGGCGGAAAGATGCGGGGCGGGATCCCGAAAGTGGGGAGGCGAGAAGGGGGAGGAGGCGGGAAGGGGGGGGGGGGGGGGGGGGAGCAGGCGGGAAGGGGGGGGGGGAGGAGGAGGCGGGAAGGGGGGGGGGACGAGGAGGCGGGAAGGGATACGGGAGGGGGGGGGGCGACGAGGAACCGAGGGGCGCAAAAAAACAAGAGAGGGAGAGAAAAAAAGAAAAGAAAAGAAAAAAAAGAAGAAAAGACAGCATGACAGGAACAAAACACAGGAAAAAAGAACAAAACAGGAAAACAGGAAAAGCAAGAAGAAAAGATAGAAAAGATAGACACAAAAACAAACAAACAAGAAAACAACGGGGGCAGGGGGGAAAGGTAGCAAGGAAAGGAAAAGAAAAGATAGATCGACATGACACAAACAAACAAGCGAAAAACAAAGGGCGGAAGAGATAGAAAAGGAAAAAGACAAGCAGGGCAAGCAAGAAACGGGGAGGGGGAGGGGGGGGGGGGGGGGGGGGGGTAGCAGCAGGAGACGCACAAAGACAAGAGAGTGGAATGGTCAGTTCACTTTTTTTTTCCGACAGGGTAAATCATAAATGGGGGCCCGGAGTCTTACCTCAGGGTCATCGTTTCCTGGAGCCGCTCGACCAAGAGGAGCAGCAGGCAACGTCGATTCTTTTGACTGAGCAAAGAGGCCTCCGCGGGGGAGGAGCGCGTCGAGATTCATGCGCTTCCTTTGATGGCCGGGTGGGACGGAGCAGGGGAGGGTCAGCCGGGGACACGCGACACACGTGCACTACCAGTACATCCCTACAGCAGTCAGTACGTATAGGGCCACGGACAATAAAATAACCTACCGCATCTGCAAGAAGGAACATACCACTATCACGGGGGACCATAGTTAATAGGACCTATGGTATACATGAAAACCTATATATTTGACCATTTTTACCCACAATAGTTGGTCCTATTAACTATGGCCCCCTGTAGTACCATGTCCGCAAAGATAATAAACGCTTGTATGTTAATACTTCATCAAACCGGTCCTAACGCTGCGGCTAGAGCGGTCATGTTCGTTTAGTGTGGGACGCCGAAAGGAAAAATGGGGCAAGAAATCATGCTCGGCGGCGAGCGACACACTATGAAGTAAATACATGTACATTTCCCGTTTACTTTACAGTAGGCAGTAAAACGAACCACGCACGATATTTGAGAACTTGATTCGTGCGTCAACCACAATTGAACAGGAACGAAGCATGAGGCCGTCGAAGCGGTTTGATACGGTCAACGCGGTGTGGTACATTCCGAACACGGTTTTAATTATGACGTAAAGGTACGAAAATGTCCAAGCGGCACCAACTTGTCTGGGTGAAGCGGGATGAAACCATCTATTTTAGGCGAAGCGGCATCAAACCGTCGAAGCAAAGCGGCGAGAAACTGTCTGAGCGAAGCGGCGTGAAACCGTCGAAACGAAGCGGCGTGAAACCGTCGAAACGAAGCGGCATGGAACAACTGAAGCACGCGCAGGATGCACCCGGCCAATCACAACACCTCTAAAGATAAAATATGTGTTGCGGGTGAAATTGAAAAAAAAAAAACGCCGGCGGCTGCCGTTACTCCTCATCAAATCGTACTAAATAAAATGTTCTCGAACGGATGGAAAATAGTGAAACGGCGCTGGAAATATCTTAACATGTTCGTAACGGCTGGATATCATGGGTGCAAGATACAAATGGTCGGACCAACTGGAAAAATCGAAGCATTTCCAAAGCCCGCGAGCGTTTTGCGCCGCGTCGCCTTCAGAAGTTCACAACGTTTCGGGCCCATGATCGAGTGTGAGTATATCGTATCGTGTTCTCAGATCGCATTATCGGGTCATCGGATCGATTTTTCCGATAGTATTTTTAGATCGTATCATATTCTTCGACCATACCGGAATACAGTACAGTAGTGTGGTGCATACATCACACAACACAATACAATACATTCGTATCGGAAAATCGTCACATCGTATCGGAATATCGAAACATCGGATCGGAATCGTAACATCGGACCGAAACCTATACGTATATCGTGAAGTTTTTGTAATTTTCCCGTCCTTTTTTCTACACATCTCTTCTCCGTGCGAGCACTTTGTCGCATCCGACCTCACCGCACCTTTTTACGCCCGGCGCATCCACCACTGTGGCCCTCTCCTGCGCTGGAGCAGGCTCCGCGTCGTCCCAAAAGTCTTTCTCCTCCTCGTCCATGAGCATCTCCTGCAAAGTCTGCCTCGTCGTCGGGAAAGGCATCACCTCCGCATCCTCCACTTCAATCTGCACGCCGATAAAGAACGCCTGTCATCATGGGACGAGCAGGCGGTGGGACCGCGGGGGTCGGGGGGGGGGGGGGGGGGGGGGGGCAGACACAGGGGCGCGGGGATCGGGGTCAAATACAGGAGGGGGGGGTCAAGTCAAATAGAGAGGTGGTGGGGATCAGATATCGGGGGGCAATACGGAGGCGGTCGCGGGCGGGGGTGGCGGGGGTTCGGGCAGAACACGGAGGCGGTGAGAGGTCGGGTTACCACGACCGCAAAAACACCAACACCTCGACCTGAGAGCGCTGACACCGCCACCACCACCACCACCACAACGACAAATAACCACGCCAAGCCGGCGGCAAAGCTTCCTCACCACCTTCCCAGAAGTGTCTCTCAGCGGCGAGAGGTTGAACTGGTTGAGAAAGGCCGTCCCGTTCTTGCGGTAGTTGAGGAGGCAGACGCGCATGTCCGTCTCTTCCTTCAGCCCGTAGCGGATCACGTCTACGTCCTCGGTCGACGTCATCTCCCCCTGCACGTATCGACACCACAGGGTTACACCGCGGAGAGAAAAACTGTGGTTGGGAATATTGAGGGCTCTTCACGGGTCATGTCCCAACCCGTGAGTAGGGTCAGGAACTTCTCCGTATCTCACGCGTCGACCGATCACGATCTACTCTAAATACCCTAATAGGAAATCCTCCACCGACTAGAAATATACAATACTCCACACCTCGGGGCAAAATCACGATATATATGCAAACAGTATATATCTAATCTACCAGTGGAGTCGACCTTGCCGTTCTGAGGAGCTGTGCAGGATCTGAACAGCATAGCTCCACCCCAGGAAAAATCTGCTAGATAAATCATGCAGAACACATACGAGGCTCTCACCCCGCAACAATCATACAGATCAGGGGTCGATGTCGCGGAAATGCGGATCGGTCGTCTGTCCCAGTGGCGGATATCACACCTAAAACAGATCACGATCTACATCTACAAGAGGTCTCAACCGGCCGTTATGACACCTTGTGTAGGATCAAAATCTGCAGATGTACACTATTAATAGGTCCCAACCGGCCGTTATGACATCTTGTGTAGGATTTAATTATACAATAGATACCAACCGGTCGTTATGATATCTTGTGTAGGATCTGAATCTACTTCTACAAGCGGTCCCAGCCCGTCGTTAATATTTCTTGTCTGGGATCCTACCCTACACCATGTTCCAACCGGCCGTTATGATATCTTTTGTAGGATCTAAATCTACAGTAGGTCCCTACCGGCCGTTACGATACCTTGTGTAGGATCTGTTCAATACAGATCCTAAAATGTTCCACGTCATGCAGACTATTATACGGCTCCCCACCCGAAAACGTGAGCTAGATGGATCATGCAGACGCCCCCCACTCGTAGACGTGAGCAAGATCATACAGATCAGAAACACATCTATCTATCAAGATATCCCCTTAAATATTTACTGGTAGGTCATCCTAGGGGGGATATTACCTCGTCTGACTTGTTCGACGTGTACAGCTGCGGGAGATATGCCGGGCAAAAACGAACCACGACCCAAGCGATCGCAGCGAACGTCTCAAGACTCACCTGGAGAAACCGGCAGTTGATGCCGTTAATCTCCTCCCGGTTGTACCCGGTCATATCCACAAAATCGTCGCTCACAAAAACTGTCGCACAACAACAACGAAAACAAACAAAAATCCTTCATTCAGCAGTGGTTTCAATGGTTGAATTATTGATATTTCCGAATTCGGGGAGACAACAAAATCGTATTCCGATACGACGCGGGAAAATCTGAGAAACTTGTGAGAACATTCGAACAGCAGTCTCCCCACACACCAAAATCATCTGGGGGGGGGGGGGATAAAAGGAACGTCGAGACATTAAAATGAAAACCAAGAGGTGCCTGGTAATAGACAATCTCGCGTGCATACCATTCAAAAAAGCATACAGACACCCACCTCCTGACGCGAATTTCAGAGTCGAACCTTTATTTTAACCAATCCGCCGGAGGATTAAAAAATAAATAAACAAACGAGTATCTTCACACCATGGGAAGGAACAACAAAAACAACGTCTTTTGGCGAAAATATCTCGTCTAGGTAGTCGCATAGACACGCCCCTCGGCGTTTGCCCTCTCCCCCCGTTGTCCGAGAGCGTGCTTGCCCTCCAGCGCTACACGGCAACTAGACCTGGTGCCAGCCTATCAAAACCCCTTCAAGGGCCGCAGTTTACTGTTTTGGGGACGATGAACCAATCAAAATTCAAGAAGTTTCATCCCTGACCAATCAAATTTCAAGCAGTTTTGTCCCTGGGCAATCAAATTTTGAGTAGTTTTGTCCCTGAAAAACGCGACCGCAGTCCTAACCGGGTTAACTACGAGCGAATGTGAATCCCTACTGTGGTACAACAGGGAGACAGACCTCTGTCGATTCCTCTCTGAGGTGTCCGCCTCCTCATCACACAACTCCACCGGCAACGCACGCACACAACTCGACGGCAATTACGGACATCCAGGGCTCTTCATGGGTCATGACTTTGACCCTCGCGTTGGATCCGGACCTTTACGAAAATCCTACCGGTCGGGTCGGGAGTTATTCCTTAAAATCTCATGGGTCTGGTCGGGCCACCGTACTGCGGTCCTGTGCTGGGGACACACCACTCAAATTTGTAAGTATTTAGTCTCCAAAACGGGACTGCGGTGCTAAAACGGCTGACCCGAAACCGACACCCCGACACGCGAGGTCTGACACCGATCCGTCAATAAGCCCTGCAAAAAGCAAACAGCGAACACAAAATATAGATAGCAACAGCAGCAGGAAGTAGTGCCACCGATAACTCACCAATCGGATTGTCATAGAGGTCTGGGTCCGTGATGCAGAACATTTCCCTTCGGTCCTGTACGCGGCAAGAACGCACAAACGCGAAAAAAAAAACAAAAAACAGCGGCACGAAAAAGTAAGAAACAAGACACGGGCATTTTCGCTGGTGGGGCGATGATTAGCGGTTCCGCTTTTCATTTTACACTAAATGCCCGTGCTGAGGGAGAGAGAGACGGCTATCGTGAAACAAATCTCCGGGAGGAAAACCCTGTCAAGCAAGAAACGTCAAGTAAGAGACGTCAAGCAAGGGGACGGGTGGTAGCACCGACACAGCAGTGGGACGTGTTCCCACCCTTTCGTCTGACAATATGTGCAAAGAACATCATTGTCGTCGACAAGAGACACACAGAAGACGCAAGACAACACGAAAACAGTACGAATGGAACCTCACCGATTCGGCGACATCAAGAATCGAAACAAAAAAAAGAGAGAGAAGGAAACTGCAACCTTCTTGGCGACCTGACAACAACATAACACACGAAGATAACAGGAAAAAACTTCACGGCTAATTAATACTATATACAAGGCGCTTCGCTCCGCGGGCGGCCTACGCCGCCCGCTACGCTCGCTCAGGAAAGAAAAAAGTACATCAAATTAAGCGAAGCGAACAGAGGTCCACGATTGAGTTTAGTTTTTTCAAGGATCGTAATTGCAAACCGGCGACTTGATAATGCCAAGAGTCCTGCCGCCTTGCTTCAGGAAAAAACAGCTCCGACGTTAGCTTGGATGCCACATATACGCTTCGCGTCGCGGATGTCGTACGAGGTAGGGTACTACTACTGTCTGTACTTATTTTCTTCTTTCGACATGCTCTATGTCTGTACTGTATGTACGAAGAAAGCGAAAGCACAGCACGGCACAGTAGCAAAAACAACGAAAATGAAACCGAAAACTCGGAAAGGGAAAAAATCCCCGTCCCCTCTCGTGTAATATTTTTCTGCCTGATTGGAACACCTTACACCCGGTCGAAAAGAAGAGAAGAAAAATCGCACAGAAGAGCTTCTCTCTCAGCCTCGTACGCCGCCCGCCCCTCTCGCGACCACCTCGCTACCGATTCGGTCCGGGTACAGCTTTTATCACTCTCTGCCACAATCAGCCCCGTCGCCCGCCTCGCGTGAAGCCTGGTGCTCACCGTGGCCGTCGTTCGCCAGCTCGATAACGTTGGTGTTCAAACTGCACACCTCCCCCTTTCAACTTCAGCGTGGTCGCAAAAATAAGCACCGCTTGAATATTATCTTGCCCTCCCGAACGACCTTCATAACTCGTACATACTCTATCAACAATCATAAATCGAAGCCAGACAAAGCCCGTTCATGCATCCCTCGTGTCTCGAGGCACACGCGACGCCTAGGCACGAAAGCGGCGACCGCGCTCCTTGCAACCCCCCCTCTACCCGCCAGCACCCGCTGACACCCGCGACGGTGCCGGGTCCTCCCGCGATGCCGTGCTCGGAGAACACGCACGCACACGAAACGAAAGAAGAAAAAAGGAAGAAAGTACCGAGAAAACAAAGAACTGCTGGAAAGGTCCGGCAAGTAATGAAAGGAGGCGGTCTGGAAGTGGGAGCTCTGAGAGGCCAGGGACGCACCAACGGAGCACGCTCAGGAGTTGTGATCTAAGTATGTAGTTCTATACTACGGGGGACCATAGTTAATAGGACCTGTGGTATACATAAAAACCTACCAGTATACATTTAACCATTTTTACTAACAATATTTGGTCCTATTAATTATGGTCCCCCGTAATAGTATTATTAGGCTGTTTCCTATGCGGTTCGATTTCGAGCTTCAGATTTGTATTTTTCGATCTCAAAAACGAATGACCCTGCTTATGCAGTCGAAATATGCAAAACCTGACCGGATTTTTTTCGATTTGAGAATCCGATGACCCAAGTCGTCGGATTTTGGCCCAAAATCCGACGACCTGGGTTATCAGATTTTCAAATCGAAAAATGGGATGCTCTCTAAATTCAAGATGTTATCCATGACAGCAAACAGCAGCAGAACGATCGATGAGTTGGAAGGTTACACAGCTGTATAGCGGCGTCGCTTTGCGCCCGACGCTCGGGCGGCGCGACCCTCCGTGGTCAGACGTCAGTCGCGGGCTCGGGCCTAGAGACCAAGAGAAGCGCACTCGGCACGCACCTCTCCGTGGATACGTACGAGTACTTGTACGTACACTGCTGTACAGCAGCAGCAGCAGCAGTCAGTCAAAACATGGAACCCAAAATACCAGGACAGGTGGGTCTAGCGCACTCGCCACGTCTCTTCGCCGCCAGACCAGAGATGGTCAGCCTTGGCTCGGACGCTTGGGTCCTACGCACAGTGCAGCGCACCCAGCGCGTCTCTTCGCGGCGCCAAACCACAAAAACAGCAGTTGGTCTCGGCGTTTGCTCAAATCTCTACACACACAATAAATCTGATTTTTCCGCATAGGAAGGCTGTTTCGATTTGCCAACTTCACATCTGAAAAGGCGATCGGGCGAAAATCTGAAGCTCAAAAATCGAACCGCGTAGGAAACGGCCTTGGTTGGACCTTTGAAAGCAAGCCGACTGACCAATTCCGTTTCAACCGACAAAGAGCACAGATCGAGTCTCCCACAAGCCAACTCAGATACTCCGGTACAAACGATGCTGGCATCAACCCGGAAATTACCGTACGGAACGAATCACAAAACGCCTGCAGTAGCCAACCAGTCTAGTAACCCCTTTAGCTCCGCAGTGCCGCTCTGTAATCACTTCTGAGGTTGGAACTATTAGACTTCCATATATACATTTACCTTGTTTGCACATTGTATTTGATGTACATCAGTGCAGTACCATGTACAAGCCCAGCCCTACACGAAGGGGGTACACTGTTTTTACACAAGTGTACTTGATGAACAGCAGTGTGGTACTATTCAGAAGCTCAGCCCAACACACAGGGAGTAAAACAACAAACCACAACGCTGTTCTTGCTGTTGTGGGCGGCTCACCTGCAGAGCACAGACCAGTCCGGAATCCACATCGCAGAGTGTCTTGTACGGGGTGAACAGGCTCCAAACGGACGATGGCTTGAGGCACGTCCAAGCTCTTCGGAATCGGTACGGCTGTCGCACAAGAAAAACGGAAACCGAGCGACAGGCAGCAACAACAAAACAAAAAACATCAGGGAAAAACTATTTTCAAAGAAACCAGCAAAAGTAAAGCAGCACACGCGATCCAAGTAATACACAGCCCAGGCGCACAGCGAGCAAATATGAGCGTCAAAGGCAATTTTCGGTGTCACAGCTGTGAGCGTGCGGTATATTTTCCGAATACCAAGTGTAATCGGGTAAGAATCGGAATACCAACACAGGAAGCACGAATCGAAACCGGAAAACCAAGCAAGAACAACGATGATAAAAGACAAGAGCGAGGTGAGGGTATATCGTAGCGGTGGTGTATTTTTCTCAAAACAAAATGTAGTGTTTGGTGGTACAGAGACCGACACGCTTTGAAACATGAAAAGCCTGGTCGCACGGCCTGGTCTGCAGAGCTCAAAGAGCGACGGGCAAGCGACACGCAAACACACCCCCTTTGTGCGTTCACCCTATTACCACCGCAGTCCCCGTTAAGGGGGAAACTTACTTAAAATTCCAGTGGTTTGTCCCCAAAACGGGACTGCAGTCCTAAAAGGGTTCATATATATAAACCGCTTAGTCTTCATAATATTTGTAGACAAAAATAGCGATATGTATAGGTTTTTGTATGTACCGTACGTCCTACTCCGGAGTATTTAATATCGCCCCCCGTAATATGTGTACGAATGTTTGTCAACTTTTCGTACTTTTGCCAACTTTTCTCTTCGTACGGGTACTACTTTTCGGCCAAACAGCAGGTACTCGGACACATGAACCCCGGCCGGACACATTGGTCCAGGTCTCGGCGCGATCCGTGCACTCTGGAGCGCGTGACAGGCGCTCAAAGTTTTTTTTCCGGCGGGAGTGGATAAGACGATTTCCCAGGTTTCGATACGAGAGGCCTTTTTTTGTGCGTACGTGCCTCTGATATGTCGTCATTTTTTTGGTCCTTCAGTACTAGTAGTACCTACCGGTACGTTTTTTTGCGTCTGAACACAACACACGAGACAGACAACAGACAACCCAATACAGCAGCAGAGCAGAGAGCGTGGTTAACCCCAATTTCATACAGCACTGCAACCCTGCCTTCCACCAGCGGCACAGCGATCAGTCACGGGCACATGTGGCAGGTCTACATGCTGCTGTATTGCTGTGGCTATCTGCTTTTTTCTGACCCGAGATCAACCATCCCGCAACAACACACCGCTCTCTCTCTTCTTTTTTTACGTATTGTTGTGTGTGATCCAACACTCACTGCTCCAGCCGTGCTCGACACAGTGCGCCAACAGCAGCAGGTAGCCTACTATGCACACGTGGCAGATCCGCGCTGTACTCTCAGTACTACAGCAAGCAGTCGTGTTTGTTGTTGTTGTCTTCGGCATTTGGCCTATGCACGTACCTGCTGCAAGCAGTGTGTGACCGGCATTTTTTACTCCGTACCGATCATCCCCGGATCGCAGCAAATCATTCCTACAAGCATCGCGAACAGCAGCATTCGTACAAAAAATAAAAATACTCCAAGTTACGGGCTGCTGTGTGCCCTGCACTGCTGACCGATCCTAGAGCGAGCCGAAAGAGCACCAGTACACGTTCCTTTGTCGCAGTACGCGTATATTATTATGCTGTCGTATCATATCACATGGCATTTTAAAGCAGTACTACCGCTGTACATACGTGCAGTTATATCCTGCGATGTGTTTTAGATAGCGTGAAACACACACAATTGTCAACGTGGCAGTGTGTGTGAGTACTGATGTATGTAGCGTATGATCGATGACAAAAAAAGAGCAAGGATCGTCCGAGTCGAACCTCGGTACAGAAGCAACGAACAAAATATAAATATCAAGCGCCGTTTTCTGACCTGTTATCCACATCCACCTTTTACTTTTCTGACCTGCTACTTACGCGTATGATATACTTAGCCTACAAGTTGTTGTGTGTTTTCACGCGATGCCACGGGGTTTGGGCGCGCATACGGTTGGCGTGCGTTCATACACCTCAACCTTTCACAGTTTAGTTAGTTGCTCCCAATACTTGGACTAAATCATAGTATGTACTGTAGATACTATGAAAGCTCCTCAGATTTTTAGCCCAGAATGGCAGGTGTGGCATTTTTTGCTCCCATCCGCGGGAGGATAAAAACATTGAACTAAAATAAACTAAAATAATCTTGTTCAAGTGCGAGCGCAACCCGGCTCGAGGTGAACAAACAGACTGAACGAGCACAAGCCACCTGCCGCTTGAAGTCTGGTATATTATGCATACGCAGTCCAGAAATCCAAACCGGAAAACAAAACAAAACAAAACAAAATCTCTCTCTCTCTCTCTCTCTCTCTCTCTCTTCCCCCCCCCCCCACCTCTCCTCTCTGCGCTCACCATGGTCTGTGATGGTTCCGCCTCCGATCCCGTCACTGGTTGTAACGAAACGAACGAGTACAAAGCCTTACCGCCCGCATCCGTCACCGTGGTTGAGTAGAACTGCGTGTAAGGGACGTTCTTCGAATTCCTCTTGCCCGTCGAACCCTTGACCACCAAAGAAAGGTCCTAAAAAACAAGCCAGGTACGCAAAAAGTGTGTGTGTGTGTGGGGGGGGGGGGGGGTCGATTAAAAGATAATTGGGTCAATTTCTCGGGGTCTGGAAACATATTGCGGACTGGGACTTGGGTTCGAAAATACAGCAATTAGGTCGAGGCGTGCGAGAGAAAAATACCCATCGCGGAAAGGGGTTCGTTCGAGAAAACCATCATTACGTCATGGTGTGCGAGACAAAAAGAAAAAAGGGAGGGGGGTATTAATATCAAGGGAGGGGGGTATTAATATCACACGATGTCCCGATAAACGGTGAGGGGAGGGGGGGGGGGGGGGTTCCAAAATAAAACAATTGGGACAAAGATTTTCGCAAAAAGGCGGGGGGTGGGGGGGGGGGGGGGTCCCAAACAATTTCATTGGGTCAAGGTGTCGCGCAAAATGGGCGGGGGGGCAACGCTCGAAAAAATATCAAGCTGTCTCACAAAATCGGCGGCGGCGGCGGTTGGGTCAAGGTGTCTCGTAACATATCGCTAAGAGAAGGGGGGGGGGGGGGGGTAGAGATGGGGGTGATCTGACTGGGAAAACGTGTCCGGCAAAAGCATTGAGGGGGTCCGACAACAAAAAAATGACTGGAATCCCGACGCAGAAAAAGGCGAATCCCTCTGGCAGCCATATCATAATATAGGTGAAATAAAACGTGTCCTGTGACTGCTGTGATAATCATATTATACACTGCTATATCGGTGCTAATACGGTGTAACACACCCAGCCGCTCGGACGATTTTCCAAAGTGGGTTTCGTCTATAACGGGCAGGGCCTATTGGGTATGCCCATTCGATGCGTTCATTCAACCTCCGCCACGAAACCTTCCCAAACCCACAACCACTTTCGTTGTATGAGCCCCCCCCCCCCCCCCCCCCCCCCCCCCCCCCCCCCCCCTCCCAATGTTTCGGAGGAAACCGGGCCTGAAACTCGTCCCAGGGGGTATGTTATCTTGACATATTTAATAGTGTGATACGGCGGTATCGACTGTATTTTTTTACAATCCTTACGGAGCGGAGCGGTTTTCTAATACGCCAAATCGTACGGTGCGGTGCCGTCAAAGCGCATCAAACCGCACCGCACCGCAAAAAGCCAATGGTTATATGTCGGACGAACAGTCAGTCGCCGTCAGGAGATGCCAACCATCGTACATTCCACCATTCGATGCTACCACTGTAGTCGGACCAACAGTCATTCGTTTTCCGGAGGTGCCGACTATCCGACATTTCGCCTCCCCGAATTCGAAAAATGAGCAATTCACAATAATCCCACCCCCACCCCCTACGAACCCTCTACCTAAAATTTCTCTTTTATATCGGGTTTCCACGCACGTATATGAGGAAGGCTTGTCGGATATGTGTGTCTGTGTTTTGGGTGGGGTTTCCACAGCCGGGAAGGGCTGGTTTGACTCGCTTCTCGCTTGCTTCACCTACAGTGAGTCGGCAAGTCGGTCTGCTATCAGCTGGCTTTGCCAGCCTACATCCCGATAAAAAGTCTGCTGGTTGAGCCCCAAGGCTACCACCGAGTAGGTACTCTTTTACCGAGGACCATAGCAAAAAGGACCAAATACTGCTGGTAAAAACAGGTATATGTAGAAAATTCTGTGTCTACCATAGGTCCTATTTAACCCCTTTAGAACCGCAGTCCCGTTTTGGGGACAAACTACTCGGAATTTGACTGGTTTGTCCCCGAAAACGGGACTGCGGTTCTAAAAGGGTTAATAGTCCTCCGTAAATAGTCGTCAAACATCCCGATTCACAGATCTACCGCTGTAGCATATACCAGGTACGTACGCACGAGTAGCCTCGCCAATACCCCAGGCTTGCGGTAAAACCTGCAGCTGTCAAGCCGCGAGGCCTTCAATGAGTACCAAGAGTACCCGCAGCAGTGGTTGGTAGCAATCAGAACCGCATAGGCTTACTAAAAATGCTGTAATATATATATATATATATACAGGATAAATAAAGTGTGTATGATCAGTCCTGATTGCTCTGGCCCCTGGGGGTACTGCGATATCTGGTTGTACCATCATAAACCCACGACTCCGATACCGCTCCCCCTCAACTTGAAAGACGTGGTTGTGTTCGTCTGGTTCCACTGGATTGATACCAGAGGGAAGCAAAAAAAAACAGCATCAAGTTCACCAGCAGTACAGCTGTTTTACAAAAGTAACCCAACAAAAAAATACGTCAGCGTTGACGGCTCTCTCCCACCCACCCGCCAGGTCGGTCCTTTTGGCTGCCGCCAACGTCTGTTGCACCACGTGCTCCCGGGAACATTCACCCCTTCAAGACTGCAGCCCCGTTCTGGGGATAAACCACTCAAATTGGAAGTACTTTGTCCTCACAGCGGGACTGCGGTACCAGAAGGGTTAATCTGCACAGGTACGGTACAGAATCCTGCCGTAGTCGATGCCACCTTGTACTGCAAGCACCTTCTGCACCAGTATACCGTTGTTTGTGCCGCACGACAACCAGCACGCCCGACGATAAGCAGTGATTCTTCGTCGGAGATTAACAACAGAGAGTTAACGCAAAGAGCGTAAAATTCTCCGTATCACGGGAAAAGGACTGTAGGACAAGCACACGCCCGATGAGCTTGTCGGACGTATCACGCACTTTGCAAAGTTGAGTTGGAAAACAACAAAAAACATCGGTCCCCTCCTCACAGCTGACGTATTGGTACAGTTAGCAAATGCATAAAAAAACGACCAAGCATCACATCCAGCTTGTTGTGTATTGCGGGAGATCGGCCGAAAAGCTTTGGTTTGTTGACTTCACGCCGCGGCTGACACACTTACCATCTCTACCGCTTCTCTCGCAATAAAATTTTGCAGTATGTTCGTATATTGAACAAAACCCCAAGGTACAGCAGTACCTGGTAGTCAAGTTTCATTTTCGTCTTACGCGGCTGAATCTTAAAAGTATGCTCTTTCCACAAGAACAACACGTACTAAAGTGGGTCATCAGGCTATACATGGTACATTTTTACGGGGGACCGTAGTAAATAGGACCTATGGTACACATAAAAACCTATATATTTAACCATTTTGCCAAACAATAATTGGTCCTATTTACTATAGCCCCCCGTATCTACTGTAGTTGCCTCGCTCAGAATGATGATCGAGTTTGCTCTACCTAGCTGGCTGATACAGGTATTTGTTTGCTCATCTTTCACAAAACGTCAGCTGATCAGCTTTTACACTTACACTTCCCGGGCTATGAATTAGTATCGACCGAACTCGACTTTGCTGGGCCAGGGCACGAAAAAACGAAAAAACCGAAACATGACGTCATCGAAAAGTCCTTTCGGTGCTGATAATGATTTTCGACCGGAATATCGAAAAACGTCTAGTTGACCTACAGGGCTAGGCCCTATCACCAGGGGAGTTAACGGTATGCTAAAAAAATAAAAGCCGCTCACCCTGACCCCCCTGGGAAGAATTTCTGAACCAAGTTTTACGAACAAGGGGGGAGGGGGGGGGGGGGGGGGGTTACCCGATAGGAGCGATGTACTCGATCTCATGGATGGCCGTAGTCGTACAACCATAGACCCTCGCATCCCTACAACGCTGGGACGGGGCATGTTGGGTTTTCGCCGACCAGGCAGACATTGCTTGCACCAAGCGCGAAGCGCCGTGAGGTGTCCGGCGAGTCGCATGAACGGTGAGCTGCATCCTACCAACAATCGCTTGTGAGGCGGACTGGGGGGGGGGTAACACCATTTCGTCTCCCCGAATTCAGAAAATAAAAATATATTTTGTTCTCTTGTACAAAAAAATGAAGTGTTTTCGCAAACGCGTTTCGGACACGTGCTTTCCCCATGCCTGGTGTAAAGTTCATTGAGCAGGAGGGAGAGAAACCGATATTGTTATTACATTCCAGCTGCCACATCTGCGAATGTGCTCCTTCCTCCAATCATACCATCCACATATCTAATAAGCAGGGTAGCTAGAATCCCATTATGAATACAGCCCCTTATTATCCTACAAGGTGTGCTTCAACTCCCCAAAAAATAATACCAACATTGTATCTAAAGACGATACAACGGTTTTACGGGGGATAAAAAAACAACCGAAACCGGAAACCGACTCGGTTAATTTACATGAGCATGAGAGTAAACAATAGAACGGAACGAACATCAATAAATTAATCCCTAGCACGTACGTATGCGTGTTGAGTCGAGACCGGGAGCATAGCAACAAACACCAGGTGTATCATGTTACGTTAACTTACTCGTGCTACCGCACTTCAACTTGCCACTCAATAAACATCACATCGAAAAGTGCTGATGTATACCAGTACCAGTTATGCACGACTTTCGGAACAAATATCACCATGTCTGGGGTACCGGCGACGGCATTTCAGGCGTGTGCGTGACGAACGCCTGCTTACAAGCGGAGAACCGGAACTATTACTATTCCATATACCGGCCAGATAGATAATCGGTGACCGCTCCACGATCTAGGTCATTCGAGGCAGAAATCTTATTTATCTGGAAAGTGTAGCCTAGGCTGGATCAGTGCTACGTACACAGATCGTGCCCCCCACCTCGCAAGGCAAGCGCGGGCTAGGATCAACCCATAGAAGGTCTACACCGTCATCTGTCCGGCCTACGCATGACTATTCTACAACCTTCCCTGAGATGAGCAACAAGTCCTACTCTGCCTGAAAACCGCTTGTAAGGGGGGGGCAATATCGAT
The DNA here is from genome assembly GCA_031213475.1 of Nereocystis luetkeana. NCBI lineage: Eukaryota > Phaeophyceae > Laminariales > Laminariaceae > Nereocystis > Nereocystis luetkeana. The sequence continues at coordinate 11,129,000 of JARUPZ010000006.1, forward strand.
ACTCCTACTCCCCGCAGCTCTCTTCGCGATGCTCGAGTCTTCTTTCTTCTCGTTGGCCCATTGTTTTTCATTGGCGGCATCGGTGGTGGTCATGTTGGGAGAAAACAAATGAAACAAAAAACACAGAACAAAAAGAACAACTCGAGAATGAACCCGAACGTTGCGCTGTCACTGGAGTGGGACACCTTCGTGACTACCAGGTACCCTGGTGCCTGGTACTGGTAGGAATTATTAACCGTGCGTGCGGCGTCGGCCGTAAGGCCAATACCGGTGTTCGTTTCTGGGTGATGGATAGAGCCGTCTGTAGACCTTTTAGGGGGGCTCTCGATTGGATCGACACAGCCGAGCAAACGTCATGAGTAAACGGTAACAAAAGATGAGAAGACGAGGCGCGGACGACCGAGTACGAGAATGCACACGTGTTGTGGCCCAGTTTCCTAAAAAAAATGCACCACATATTACTGCCGTAAATGTGAGCAACGTAACATAAAGCAGGGTTAGGGGCTACCAATTAATAGCACGCCGTGCAGCGAAGCTACGGCAAATAACAAAACCATCGATCTACGAATGTGAGCACTACTGTACACCAAGTATATTCTACCAGGTATTAGCTTTTAGCTCTGCCTGAGGCGAGGCTAAATATCATGTGAGCACTGCTGTGCACCATGCTCCATAACCAGGTACCAGGTACACATCAGTAGGCCCGCTATTTTAATAATACTACACCAGGTATTAGTGACGCTACTTCGAAGAACACAACCATACCTGGAAAACATTAATGATAATTGATACACTACGCAGGAGTAGCGAGGCCTACATTAGGCGCCGTGGCGCGAAGAAGTTCTGGCCGCCCCATTCGTGATTAGGGCACTTGTATTCAGAGCTACCGTCGCGCCAACCGATTTCGGTCGCCCTATGCAGAGTATCCAGGAGCCGCCTGTTTTACGTGACCGCCTCGCGTAGGCCCCGGTGCTGCTGTGCCCGGTACTATACGTAGTTCGACACGACACTTCGGCTGAGGATGTAATGCTCGTCAGGAGTCTGCTGATGAACAACAAAAGAGGGGAAAAGGGATTCGGCCAGAATGGTACCTGTGTGGTACATCCTAATTTTGCGTATAATACACGCTCGGTGAAATATGGCACCGCCTTTGTGCAACCAAGAGAAGACAAGTGCACAGCAGCACGAGAAGCAGCGATCAACCGCTGCACTGCTGTTCACGTTTCATCCGGTAGCAAATTTCAGGGAGTTTACCCACGTACGTCTTACACGGTGAAGAAAATGCTCACGACTGCGAACCTGCAAATGGTAAATGGCATTGATCTTGTTTTGCAGCGGCTGCTGTCTTGTTGTGTGTGGTACTCTGCAAGACTCGAGACCATGGACCTCTATCAGCGCTGTCACAAACGAAATCTGCGAATGGAATGTAATGGCCATGTTTCCCAGACGGTGTACGTACTTCACTACTGCTGTTGATGTGCTGTTACACGAGTATCACATATCACAGATCATGGACTTCGACCAGCGCAGGCACAAACAAACAAATCTGCGAATGTTCATAAACTTTTCCCTGCGGCTGTATTGTTGTGCGTATCATATCATATCAATAGCATGCTGCAACATGATCACACGAGTGCGGAATCTTCCAGGGCTACGGACCTCGACTTTGGGCTGACGCACTTCACACCCTACAACTGCTTCAACGCATGACATGTACTAAAACCAGGAAGTACGAGTAGTCCGTAGCCCGTAGCAGGTACCATCCACCGGGACGTACGTGAAACATGCCAGCATGTACGGAGTACCCACCACGTACGAAATTCTGCTATAACCCTCATATTGCAAGTTATGCAGTTCGCCATCTAAAAAAAAAGTGACGTGACTACACGCATATTTCATTCTTACCCACATCATGTAAACGGCGGCTCGTATTTGCGGGGGGCGTGACGCGGCCAAACAGCGAGCGATTACCCACCCGGGTGATATTCGACAATGAACGGCGGGGAGGGTCGACAACGGGGCGGGGAGCGAAAGACTTGGCCAAGGCGCCTAATTAAAGACCCCAGGGGGTTTCGAGCTACCGAGTCCGACAGGTGCGAGATGCACCTTCAGTCCTTTCAGGATTCCTTGCTTGGTACTCCAAGAGGCGAACGCGCCAGTCACGCCACCTGGTGTTGCAGTTTTCGTAAAGTCCCCCGTCCGGCCATGTTCGCAATACTCGCTGATCGATTGACTCATCATCTCAAATCGTTTATATGATAAAAGAGATGAGATGTCAACCAATCAACGAGATGTGCGAACAACAATTGAGGTGAGAGTCAACCGATCAGCGAGTAATGCGGACATGGGCGGACGAGAAAGCTACGAGGACTGCAGGACTCCTATACCGGGGGACCATAGCTAATAGGACCTATGGTATACATGAAAGACTATACCAGGTATATTAAACCATTTTTAGTCACAGTATTTGGTCCTATTAACTATGGTCCCCCGTAATAATAGGTGGCGCGACGGCACGTTATCCTCTTCGACTACAAGAAGGGAACCACGAGAGGAAGAGGGTTCCACGGAACCCTCCCCGTTGGGAGTTGAGACCGCTGTGCGAATCTTTGCAGCAAAGAAGGCGGGGGCAAGTGGTACCGGGAGGGCCTTGAAGCAGCCGAGCGGTTTATGGTTAAGTGGCACAATTTCTAACAAAAAAAATCCCCCTTCGAATGGACCCGTAAGCATGACCTTGGCGTTATCAGTAACGAGTTCTTTGACCACTAGACCCCCGGGGGGACGCCGGAAACATATTTGTTATTCTTTGTTATTTCTTTTCTTTCGTCTTGTGTCGTTCGTGTTTCGCACGAAGATGAGGGGAAGATGAGGCGAAGTTGCACATTCGCTGCATGGGTGACATCCAAGGGGACAGGGAGGGGGGGGGGGGGGGGGGGTCAACGGCCATAGGTGAACCATGGTTGACGAAAGCATGAAGGAGACGGCAGACAGGGTAGCAAGGTACCAGACCGGCTAGCGGGTAGAACCTGTCTATGCTACTCGTACCACAAACTGCTGCGGCTGCCTGGAGAGTGATTTTGATGTCCTTCGGTTACCTGTCCTATCCTTTCGTTGTTATGTACAGCAGTAATAACAGTATTATTCGGTTTAGAAGTTGTGGTATTGTTTCTTTTGGCTGTTTTGTATTATCTGGGACTCAACATTCTTTTTCGATTCGATTCGATCTGTTTTCCTTTGTTTCTTTCGATGTTTCTCTCTTACCTGGTATTACTTAATAGTGTCAACTCAGGCAACTAATAGAATGCGTTTGTCGTGCCTGTTCGAGTACGACGACACGGCATTGCATTGTCTACGCCTTACATAACAATGTACCTGGTACGCGTACGTGTATGTCGTGCATGTTCCAGTAAAATGACGCCGCATCACGTTGTCTACGCCTGCTTACCGCATAATAACGCACCTGGTGGCGCTTGGTATTAATAGTGCGTACCGCTGCTGCTGTGTCGAATTTTTGTGACCACAGAGGACGTATCTTTCTACTGCTGTAGGATATAGATTGGTCTCGGGACCAACACTAGGTGCTGGCTGGATGTCGACGGGTACAAAAAAAGGCGGTTTCATGTGAAAAAACATACGATTTGATGAAGCGCACACTGACCCCTACCGCCCATACACAGTACACAGCACACAGGCACACAGACCAACCACGCATGGGTCGAGCCACCTGAGACAGCAGCAGAGGTAACACAAGGGAAACCCCAGAACAATAAAACAACACCTGGGGTGCCACCGCCAAAGAACAATTGGGGATATCTGGTGTCCACCGCAATAGATGTACGTCCGAGTAGTGGTGTTGGTTCTCAACAATTAAAACCCCACAAAAAGGAAGGGGAAGCATTTTCTACGATTTTTATACTACTATTCTTGTACGCAAAACGTTCCGAAAACTAATGGGAAGATATCGACTACAAGTACTATTGTGAAGCTTGTGAAGAAACAGTACAAAATGCGAAATGCCAAACCCGGAGTAGTCTTCTATACGAGTGCGAGGAAGCGATGTGTGTGTTTAGTGTTTTTTCTTCGTGACCGAAAGGTCTGCTGTGCAGCAACGAAAAAATCAACACCAGTTTTTTTTCAACAGCTCCGAGTTTTCCGATATTTATTTGTCAAATAAAGCGGAAATCGGGGAGCATTTTTACCGGTAAACCTGGGACTCATCTTCTCGTGTTCTTCGCAAAAAGAAAAAAAAACTGTCAGCAGCAAGCAGTGCACGCTGAACTTGGGTACAAGAGAGATGTAATCTCGAGGAATTTGGTACTACCGGCTTTCGCCGTTCCGCTTGCTTCAACAAATCTTGAATGGCCCCACCATCCATCAATTCCACCAGTCCTTCAACATCTGCTTTTTAACGCACGCGGGCCATTCCCGAAGCTTCAACAACAGCAGTATCAGTGGTCCGTGGGGGACAAGATGCCGGTTTTGGACCTTGTCTGACCGCCCCACACCCTTTAATACTAAAATTGGTATGTTCGGACGAAAGACGCCTTGAAATGTCGAAAAACACTTGGAATTTTTCGAAAAACGCCCGTCACCTTCGTATGAAATTCATAAAATATGTACGTACGACGTACAGGAGTATACGTGTTTAACCCCTTTAGCACCGCACTCCCAAATGTGGGGACAAAGCAATCTAATTATAAGTAGTTTGCCCCCAAAACGGGACTGGGGTCCTAAGAGGGTTAATAAAATACTAAAAATGTACGTTAGCTTACTCGTACATCTATACAAAGTTGTGAAAATCCTCGATGTCCCGTTCTTGGGACCATCATGCGCTCAATTGGTCGGTATCGGACGGCGGTTTGTTGGGATCCCACAAGCCCACAAGGCTTCTTTACTCGTACGTACAATAAATCTTCTTTCTTTTCTCTCTTCGTGTTTTTTATTTTTCTTCGCCTTTTTTGTTTTGTTTTGTTTTCGAGAGTACATACCTGGTACATAATACCAGGGATGTGTTCTGATGCAATTTGTTTGGAAATGTTACAGGATTGTGTACCACAGCTCGTTGTTACAAACAGTTTCCCTCACGGACTGGTATGGTAGGGTTAGGAAGGGTAAGGGTTACTCCGGAGGACAGGAGTGGGACTGGATGAGGTACTTTGAGGAGGAAGGACCTCAAGGAGTTCGGCATCAAGCTCGAAGGGTGGCGCGAGGCAGCACAGAAAGCCGGCAGATGGTTCCGACAGGTCGAGGAAGGGGCGGAGGCCTTCATGCGGAAATGGTACACAGATGAGAAGGAGGCATCGGCAGAACGGCATAGAATAGCTGCAACCACGACCATAGCCGTTGACGCCAACGCGAGTGCGCAGAATGGCAGGGAAGAGGGGGGGGGGCGAAAGGGGGACGAGGGGGAATGGGGGGGAGGCGGTCTGCCCAACAGACTGAAGCCTGGTTATGGCCATCATCGTCATGATGCACTCCCTTCTTTGGGACCCAAGTAACTAGCATGGTGCCACCTGGGCAACTTTGCGTGTCTGTATGCCCAGTGCCTGCCTTTCGTATTTTCTTTCCCCCCAACCCGTGAATATCATCGCTTTTTGTCCCTTCTTTTTTTTCTTTCTTTCAATCCCGTTTGTACCTCTTTGTGTCTCTGTTGTATGGTCCGTTTTGCCTTTTTTCGCGTTTTGCTATCTGCTTCTGTTTTTGTTTTGTTATTTTTTGCTTCTCTTATCTTCTTTTTTAGGTTTTTGTCTGCTATCATTAATAATAGTCTCTTTTTGCTTCCCTGGTGTCCGCAGTGGTGGAGTGCGTATGCTTGTTTTTTGTTTTTGCCTCTGTTTTACTACCGAGGTATTTCTTCCACTCCAGAGTTATTGGAGCCTGTCCTACGACCACGGACTGCATTGTATTGTGAGTTAATGTGAGAACAACAACAACAACAACAACAACAAATGGTAGTGCCGTTCAATCTATTTCGTACTCGTTTGTTTTCTCCCATCGAGATGAATTTTTGTTACAGCCTGTTTAGTGACGACAGGCAGGACTTCGGGGAAGCGAGCTAATGTGAGAACATAGTACACATACTACCCTTTTCCTAAAATGAGAACATAGTACACATACTACCCTTTTCCTAAAATCACTTGATCATAAGCACCTGCCTCACGCTCAGCGAGTCTCCCACGATTTTTTGTCGCTTCTACGATCTTTGCTTTCTTTGCGTGTTTGCTTCTCGTGCCACACTTTTTTCCCCGGAACAATAGAAAAAAAAAACTCGGAAAAAGAAAAAGTCGATTTTGTTCGTTCAGCGGTTTGGGAGGCTTTCTTTCGCTTTTTTTTTACCGGCTGGTTGAAATTTCTTTTGCACTTTTAGCTATTTTTTGTTCTTTCTTTCTTCCATTTCGTGTGCGTGTGTGTAGTCGGAGCACGGCGACGCGGGCGAGCCCGGCGCCGTCGCGGGTGTCGGCGGATGCTGGCGGGTAAAGCGGGGGTTGCAAGGAGTGTGGTCGCGGTTTTCGTGGCTAGGCGTCGTGTGCGCTCGAGACACAAGGGAAGCATGAATGGGCTCTGTTTTGCCTCCATTTTGAGTCCATAAGGGTCGTTCGGGATTGCAAGCTAACATTCAAGCGGTGCTTATTTTTGCGACCACGCTGAACTATACACAGAGACGAACGCCCGCCTGACCATCGACATCGTCGAGCTGGCGAACGAGGGTCACAGTGAGCACCGGGCTTCACGCGGGGAACGGGGATCACTGTGACAGAGAGGGAGGAAAGCTTTACCCGGACCGAATCGGTGGTGAGGTGGTCGAGAGAGGGGCGGATGGCGTACGAGGGTGAGAGAGAAGCTCTGCTGTTCATTTTTTTTTTTCTTTTCTTCCTTGACTGGTGCAAGATGCTCCAGGGGCAGACAGTTAATACATGAGAGGGGACGGGGATTTTTTCTCTTTCCGAACTTCTCGGTTTCATTTTAATTGTTTTCGCGGTGCTGCTGCTGCTGTGCCATGCTGTGCTTTCTCGCACGTGCGTACATACCAGGTACATACATATCATACAGCATATCGAAAGAAGAAAATCAGTACCCTTCCTGGGGTAAGTACGTACGTACGTACGGCATGTGACTCTTGGCATTATCAAGTCGTCAATTTGCAACTACAATCGTAATAAAAAAATGTTCAATCATCGACCTTCTGTCCGCTTCGCGTAATTCGATGTACTTTTTCTTCCAGAGCGGGCGTAGTAGGCCCCCCGCGGAGCGAAGCGCCTTGTACCTGGTAATAACTTACAGCTAGCTACTCGTATATACTTCGAATTATATTAATAGTGCTAATGTGGGGAGTTTCGCAAAGGCCGTCCGCCACGGGGAAGGGTGTCGTCAGTAGACCGTCGGGGGAGGGGGGTGGGGGGACGACGACGAATCACTATCAATACTGCTGTCAGGAAAGGTCACTAGCAAAAATCAACACGATCACTGCTGTCGCATACCAGGTACATGGCAAACATGATGACAATGATTGCAGCATGTGCAGCGAAGCAAATCGGGTTTTAGCGGGTCACCCAGGGAGGGCATTGTGTACATAGTCCCCGAACCCCGATTTTCGACGCAGTCCAAGGACTTCCGAGAAGATGTTCCCACTTCCCGGACGCGCGCAATAAAAATACATGAGAATAGCACAAGACCTGCTGAGCGCCAGACAGCCAACGCTACCATAATATCATTCCAGGCACATTTACATGTCAACACTATACATCAGTGGTCAAATGTTCGTTGCTTTTCATTTGGCCCTTGCGCCACTCCCATAGCAGCATCCCGGAGGGGAACCTTGTAAAACCATGTAACAGGTAGCGGCACCTTTTTGGAGGGCATACCCGGTATACACGTACACCTGAGGGTGTAAAGTGCCATACGGCGAACCAAAATATTCGTCCAGTACAGAATAGTGATCAGAATTCATAGCGGTGCCTGCTACGATCGTATCAGTACTGTTGCAGTAAGAGCTGCATTTGCCGCGGCAAAGTTTCTGAATGCACGTTTATTAGTGATCAACAACTCAGGCACCACACCCTGACGAAAACCTACTTGTACAAATACTAATACTATTGGAACACTCCTACAACAAAACCCATGTGTACACCCGTACGCCATGGTTGAAGCTGCAGTCCCCACTCGCCTTATGTAAAGCTTTACCTCCCTCCCCAACTTTTGAGAATTAAGACCCAAGAGAGTGTTACGAGTCACGAGCAGCAGCAGAAGCAGCAGCAGCTGTCGGTCTCGATGAATACGAACGATCGCCGCGAAACGACGTAAAACCTCGTAAGCTCGAAAAAAGCGAGACACATGTGTCATGCGAGCTCCCCATCGGTTGGACGAGGATCAAAGCTGCTTGTAGCTTAAACGTAAACTATTAATACTACAGCTGTACAGGGTGACGATCAAACGCGGCAACCGCCCGCAGCATTTCACTACCAGGGTATCATCTCGCGGGAAGACGCGCATGCATCAATCACACCGCGAGACAACAGAGCTTCGAAGGTTCACAGTTCGGCGAGGGGGCGGGGGGTAACTAGGGGGGGGGCAATGGACGAGGAAAAATGGCCTAAAAAGTCGAAGGAAAAGACATTCACGCCAGGAACAATACTGTACTATTGCATACCTGGTACCTGGTACGGTTCAACGTAACTGGGATCGAAGACCGTGCCCGTATATACAAGAGAGCATTCTTCGGGACGCCTTTCGACTCCGGGACAGCATCCCGCGGGCATCACTTACCCCGGCATTTCACGGTACAAACTGTTTGGGATCTGGCCACTTCAGGACTCCCAGGTACAGGATTCAACATCAATTATTGTCCGGCATCTAGCTGCGAAGGCATTCGACGGGGCTTTTTGCGCGGGATCCGGTCACCACGGTACACCGCGGGACGGGATCTACCCAGGACGGAACCAAACCAAGAGGAAAAACACCGAGGATAGCGCTAAAAAGAGTTCTTACGTCGCCTGGAATTTCAAAATTCACGTGGTTTACATTCACGTGTGCGTCACATCATTTTTGTTGTAGTACCCGTACAGAAAACACAAAAAAGAGACAAAATCGTATTACCTTAAATTTAAACTAGGACCTGACGCTTGTAAGTACGCTGTCAAATCCAGGACAATAACCTCGAGAACGAGGTTGGAAGTTTGTTCTCAGAAAAAATGAAAGTTTAATCCCGGGGCGTAAACGTTGGATCCGCCACCATCTCCATGGGAGGCCAAACGACCTCTCGGGACCGAATTGTCGTCGCGCTTGTCTGCTTCTGTGGTGGATCTGTGTCGCCGAGCGCTACAATATATTGTCGGCATGTGCGCAGTTATGAGCGGCCCACCAAGGTTGTGCTCTCTGTTGTTTTTTGCCTGCAATTCGATTCCGTTTGGACAAACTCGTCTAAAATAGTCTCGAAAACGAAAGTAGTTCGATATTCTGTTACCTGGTACTACTCTAATACTCGACGCCCTTCGCAGCACTCTTGTCAGGATATGCAAGGATCATTTTGAACATCACACACATACATACATAAACGGTGCTTAAATTAGCGGCCAGAGCGGTATGTCGTAATTGATATATACACGGCACTTGTGTGCAATAATGTACCAGTATCTGATAATCAATTTTGTACCTCGGAGATTCAGTAGCTTATCTTGTGTACTCGGTGTACAGCAATAGAACTAACGGTACATTGTTTCAAGAACACCGAACACACCCCACGATGTGAGAAGTCTCTCGAGTACGTGGACACTGCGAGTAGGAGCACCAAAATACTGCTGGTATGGGGTACCAGGTAGCTAGTATGAGGAGACTCGAGGACATGCAGTACACGGAGGACCAAACCTGAAACATTTTCCAAAAAGCACCACGTACTGCTGTATCTGGTATCGGGTACATGGCACAAGAGGGCTTGTGGTATAGCAATCTCTAGCCTTAGGTATACCCGGTCGCCCCGGTGGTTCAAGTGGTTAACCTCGAATTCTACTTGTTTGAGTCCTGGGTTCGAGCCCCAGGTGGGTCGGACTTTGACTTTATTTGCAAAAATAAAAAGGATTCAATTGTTGAGAGCGCCTGCAGCGTGGGTAGGCACAATTCGATGCGAGTCGACGAGGGAAGAAAAGGCTGGAATCTTCTCGCGATAAAAATGAAGGCACGTACCGTAGCGGGAAGGGGGGAGAAGAGCCTGCTATGTGACCCCGGATCTGAGTTACGAGTTGGAAGGAGAGAGAGAAGAAGATGTGCGAAGATAATGAATGAGATGATAAAAAAAAAAAAAAAAAAACCGATACCGGATACGTACACGAGGTCGGGATCTCGTTGATCCAAAGCCGGCCAGAAAGAGTGAAAAAGCGGACATCGCCTGGTAGCTGTGAAGCTGTGGACAACAACTAGGCTTGATGCAGAGTACTATCACTGCAAAACCAAATACAGCAGTACCAGCATTGGCAAGGACAAAAATTCGGGGGCTTACTGCCCCCGACGTACATTGCATACATGCTGCTGTCTTGTACCTGGTACTGCTTTGCTGTTGCTGGCGCTTGTCCCAGCAGCGTATGTACGTGGGAAAACAGCAGCTGCACCAGTACGAGCATACATGTTCTGTACACAGGTTGCACGAACGCAAGTAGTTCGTTTTCGGTTTCGCGCCATGTACGTTGTCGACGGGTAGAAATAAAAGTGACGACATAGACATCCACACACGAGTACGCACGATGTACGACGTACACAGCACGATTTTATATACCACTGGTACAGCCGAGCAGCATCGATGACCAAGGACGACTCAAAGCTAAGTAGCTGCCTGAAGGACGACGTAGGGCCGAAGTACGTATGTCACGTAAGGAGCGGAACGATCTACGGCACCAGCGCGAGCACGAAGATTCTGGGATGTATTGCTGCGGCGCGCTCTTCGATAATACGTACCAGTGCAGAAGTGTGTGTGTGTTCTTCACAGTAAAACCGCCCTTTCTAACCATCGACGTCCAGCAACAACCAGTTTCCGTGCCGATTCTTCAGAGATTCAAGTTCTGTGGTCACAAAACTACGCCGCAGAGATACGTACTCGTACTGCATTGTTACGTACCAGGTATGCAGTAAGCACAGCAGTAAGCACAGCAGTAGGCAGTGCAATGCCATGTCAAGTACGTCGCACTCGTCTCTTTTTACATTGTATATCATCATTCTCAAGACAAGAAGCACAATCCATCTCAGGGAGTACGTACGGGACTTGCACTGATCGTTGTGTGTGTTTGTTCGTTTTCCCAGATTCAAGTTCCATGTACTCCTACGAGTAACATGCACCACTTGGTCATGCACCAAAGAAAATGCACGACCACCGTAAATGAATCGAGATGGTATGATATCATAGGAAAGCAAACACTACGTAGCTAGATAGAGCAGTACCGCCTACGTACGAGACTACTCGCAGTTGAGCAAACCCGAGCAAAAAGAACTCGCGGCTCTCTCGCGCAATTACCAGTACGTACCTGGTACGCTATCGTAGCGGGATGGGGACTACACGCAAAGGCACGATAGACGACGACACTAGAAAGCGGTGCCTTGGGGAAGCGGTTCCGATCAACGCGTATTTGTCGAGTGGACAAGACACGACGTGGGCTGCGGGCTAACCGTCGGCCTCGCAGCCCCGAGCCCCCTCCTGGGCTTCGGCTCGTCCGTTAGATACCGCCGAGCAGATACGCAGGTCGTACTGAAAATATGGAAAATTAAACATCTTTCTAGTCTCTTCGAGTTGATTGAAGCTATCATAAAATCGTTCGTCGATGAATCCCCGCGGGTTCGGCTGCTGCCTTCGCACCTGATTTGCTCGAATTGCCGCCTCCAATCGATCCACGTCTGCCTGGCTCGCGTGGATCCCTTTCTTCATTACGGTGCCAAAGCTGGTGCCCTCGATGCTCTCCACGGGCATGCCCATCCCAGCCACGCACCCCCCGCTGGCGTAAATTATGCGAGTATCCGAGTCGGTCGCCTCGACGACGGCAAACGGGGTGCGATGATGGGTGAGGGCCTTCAGGAGAGAAATATCTCGCTCACACAGGATATCCTCGGGCTTGAAAGGAGGCCTGTCCTCGAACGCTGAGAGGAACGGGAGGCGGGTCACTGTAGTCAGTTGTCGCGGGACAACGTCCTTTTCAGGGTCTTCCGTCTGCGGGTACATGAACCCCTTGCAGGCGCTCGAGCCCACACCCATTGTTGGGGTTTCCGCCTCCTGCTTTTCCTCTTCCTTGGGATCTTCGCCTTCCCGGGCAGCGCCTGCCTGTTTCTCAGGGGAGGAAGGCACCTTCCTACTTTTGCGAGAACCCGGTCACTCCGCGTTCTGACCGATCTCCTGCTTTATATCTTCCAGTACGGGAGACGACGCGGAACGCCGAGATGTAGCTACAGCTACTGTTGCTCCTGCAGCTCCTTGCGTCCTCTCGACGTTTCTATTTTTCCAAAGACAAAACAGACTGACTGGATTATTTTCGGCCTCGTGAAGTTCAGTTTTCCGGCTCCTTTTATTTTGCGCCCATGCACTCTGTTGGCCACAGGGGGATGGGAGACGTTGTCTTCTGTTGCAAATCCCTGCACGTGAGTGGGGGAAGTTGTACGCCGATAAGCGTCTCCGTGCCGCAGTGCGCGTGAAACAGGGGTCTGACGGCAAAGGTCCAGTACGCGCGCTCAACGTCGGTATCCCTATTTACTGGTAGATTTTTGGGAGAGAGAGGTATGTGTCTGAACATTGCGAGAAAGCCGGAACGTACCTTTTCCACAATCCTTTTCCACCATCTATAACGCCTTTATGTGAAACCCCGGGGAGTGTTCAAGGACTGTGGCCGTTGGAGTTGGAGTTGGAGTCGAGTTGGTAACGGGGCCCGACGGGAACGCAGAGCGACAGCAGCAGTAGGAAAAGGACAAAAGGACAGACTCGCTCTACCGGGAAAAACTGAAAAACTGGAGGCATCGAGCGATCGACTGCATTGACCGCAGTTAGCTGAACGTTGCTGCTATCTCCTGGTGAGTGCATTTCGATGGCAAGCCGTGCGTGCGCGCATCGGAGGAGCGATTCGAAAGGAAATCGCGCGTTTTGTTTTCTCGTTTTCCTTGTTGTCCTTCGACGAAGCCGCCCCATTCAAGTTCAGCGTAGGGCTCGCGAGAAAGAGATGAGTAGCCATGCTCCGCCCACAAGACGGCAGTGCCTTATTTATCACGTGCTTGCCTTCCTTCTGTCGCCCGGCTATTGACCGTCTTTGTCGTGGGGTTGTTTTAGAAGCAGCAAGTACCCAAAGCAAGAAATACACGTTGGCCTTTATTTTTAACCCTCCGCGCCATTTCTGGCAGCACACTGCGGCGACCGCACGAGCTCGTACCCCAGCCCCCATGACCCCGAAGCATATGCATCTCCCGTTGTTGGACACACCCTTCCCTCAGCAGGCTGGAGGGTCGATCGGGGCCGTAGCTCGAGGGCTTGGTTGCTTTTCTATCTACGCCCTGCCTACGCCTTTTGCGAGCACACTCGGATGGTACAAATCAGTAGGGAGGTTGGAGTTCGGCAGGAATTCGTCTTTCGTGAGCTTTCGGCGGCGATGAAAACAAGTAGAACACAGAGTTGAAGCCTGGGGCAACGATCGCCGTCCAGGTCCCACTCCCCAATACCTCTCTCCTTTTGCCCTTGCCGACGCAAAGCTTGTTTGGCAACGGCTGCTCCGTCCAACGCGAGCTGCTGTTTCATCCTGTATGCTTTGTGTAGCGGTAGCAGCGCTATCTCCCACTGCTGACTTTCTCTGCTTCTATCGACCTAGTGCAGCTTTGAGGCACTCATTTTGTCCTCGAACGTCTGTCTCAAGAGAAGGGATGAAGCGACCCCCAAGTCTTAGATTTCATGCAGTCTTCGGTTGGTATGATACGTACCTTTTGTACCAATCGTTTTCCAGCGATTTTGTCCAGGGAGCGGCGCCGTTTGCCGTTTATGATTGTGTCGCAAGAAGTGGGCTGCACGGCCTCAAGTGGATGACCACCTCGTTGAGCACGGCCTTCAGTTTGGTTCATGTGATCCGGTTTGGTGACCTTCACAAACGCCAGTCGCTTTAGGTTTATGTAGATTTTAGACGTAGCTACTTGTATTACACGTATGGTATGTACGTACACCTTGTGCTGCCTGGCACTTGAGCAGTGAAGGTCCTGGTTTCCACGACGTTGTCTCATGATGGGCCGGTATGAGGTTCCTCGTACTGCTGCTCTGCTGCTGCAGGTGCAGCAATGCAACATAAGCTACCTGGTGAAAGGGGACCAAACAACGAATCTACCCTGGACCTACCAGCTCGTACGTACAGCAGTAAATTCCGGCCATAGTGAAGAATGACAGGCAGCGTTCCCAAACAGTACGTACGTGGACGTGCAGCCCAGCAGTTGTTTTACTTACAGCGTACAGCAGCAGCACCTCGTGCATACTCGCAAGCATTAAAATCATAGTGCTTGTACGAGTATGCAACATGGGAGGGATTTCAGGAAAATGAGAAAATAGCTACCAGGTACCCGGTACCTGGTATTATTCAGCAGCAGTATGAAGTATGAGAACATCATCATGATCATCACACCATTATCATGCAACATGATACACCAAGCATCTCGTAGCCATCGCTCAACTTTTCGAGGCCCTAGTACCTGCTGGGGCGTCTTCCGAGAACGTCGGAGGCAGTGGGGGAAAACTCACTTTGGAACACGTAGACGAGTTTTGTGCCTTGCAAAAAGAAGGGTGCGAGGCCAGGAACTGAAAGAGTATTTTGATCCTTCCCCTGACCCATTTGACGTTTGCCATTTATGACCTTTGGTGCTCGCGTACGATTCATATGTATGATCGGGTGCCACTGCTCGCTGTCGCGACAAGACGCGCCAAAACGAGGCAAGTATGTTTCCAACACCCCCCCCCCTTCCTTCCCTCATGAACAAAGCGAGTTCGAAGCTTTTGCTCCACCCGTTGCCCGCCAGCGTTGAAGTTCCGCTTTAATGCCCATAGCGGCGCGGCGGGATTCGAGTACCACCTGTGGTATACAACACATGAGATAATCTTTCTACATAATTAACCCCTTTTAGCACCGCACTCCCATATGTGGGGACAAAATACTGGAATTATGAGAAGTTTGTCCCCGAAACGGGACTGGGGTCCTAGAAGGGTTTGGGGGGAGCATGGTAATGATAACCACATATGGTGTGTATACATGGGAGGACACAAGGTTTAAAGGACTATAATGGGTTCTGATTAGTATGATGCGATCCACCGTAACGATCGATTTGCTCGTCCGCTTTTGCTTCAAAGCCCCCACCCACCTTTAGTGCTGGAAACCCTACGAGGCGTTCTTCGATACCGTACGTGCTCCTGTGTTGCCCCCTATAAAGCTACCCTCTTCCACAGCACATCAGTACTTATTATTTTCCATTCCGTCTCTCGCACCATCCCTGACGCCCCCCCCACCCGCTCCCCTCTCTCCCTCCTATTTCCGGTATCCGGCCCAACCACTGCCCCGCTACACGCCTCCGTGCCCTTCATCCCTCTCTACCGAGTTAAGACCCTTACCGCACGCGTGGCCACCGCGGCAATAGAACGCCAAGCAAAGGGCCACGATGGAATCCTCGCCCGAGCGGAAAAGCGAGTATGCCAAGCGTGTTCTCTTTGGAGGTGGGGGGGGAGGCGGCGGCGCTTCGAAAGCGGCAGCCGCGGCGGCGGCGGCGGCAGACAGGCAGGGAGTTAATGGAGTAATGGGAGGCGGAACGCGGAGTGAGTCTCACTCGTCTACGTCTTCTGCTCCCAGTGTGGCCGTGTATTCCACCCCGTCTACGCCAAGGAACACATCAAATACCTCTGGTGGGCAAAGATGCTGTAGCTTTTCAGAGACCTGTCGTATTGGCTGCGGCTACTCCTCTTTTGACGCTTCTTTCCACTGCTGAACAGAGTGCTCCGCACTAATTCCAAGTAGTACTTCCAAAACGGTTGCAGTTGACAAGTTTTACTTTCAACGAGTGCAAAAAATCTCCGCAATGTTTTTAAAAGGTTTGTACCCAACACCTGGATGCAGTTCCATGCAGTTGTACAGTCGTTAGTATGCTAGTCTTTGTGTAGGGGCGGTCTGTCAAAGGAGCACACTCCGGTTTTTCACGAATACCAGTAGCGAGTCAGTTGGTTGGGTTCGGAACGTAGTGGAGACACGTTAGTGAGCTGCTCGGTCAGGCAGGGAGAGGCAACCGTTAGGTATGCCTCGGTAGAAGCGTGCTCTACGTTAAGATGGAAGTTTGCGAAACGCGCGACGCATCGATCGGTGGTTGTCCATGCCTCCCTGTGTCGCCGTCGGCCGGGTGTTTTTCTTAAACATGGGACGGAGGCGTGTTGGTTTGACTTTTTGATGGCACTAACTACCCTCGGTAAGTGTAAGCGGCAAGACACCAAAGTGCTCGTTGTAGTGCCGCAAGGTTTTATGACAGTGCAAGCTAAGATTGTACGCGGGTACACGGGCGAGGTGCTCGCTGAGCTGTCGTGCTTCGGAATTTTCGGTTTGTAAGACACGATCCACGTATACATTTCTTTCGATATTTCAAAAACTAATGGAATTTAATCAAAACCTACACCCGGTACGTTGGTACCGAGTGATTTCTTGTTCGGTGCGCCATAAATCGAACGTCTGGTGAGTACGTTATCTGTGTCATGTATAACTTTCTTTAGTTTTTTTGCCTTTACCATGGACGTGATGATCCATATTTGGACGAGCCCTAATTGGAAGCCTGTATGCATATAAAAGTAACACGCACTCAACCTGCCCCCGTTGGGCACTCTGATCCCACCCTGATCTTGGGCTTCCAACCTGAAGCTGGGCATGTAGTTTGACGTTACCTCTGTGCAATTTCAACGGTCTTTCAGCTCTTACAGAACTATACCAGGTAGTCCCGTTTTTGGGAAAGACTTCGTCCAATTTGGCTGGTTTTTCCCCATAACGGGACTGCATTCCATGAGAGGGTTTCATGCTACGACGTGCATCATACGTAGCAGAGGGTGTGCAGATACTTCGGTATGCTGTAGACTCGGTGCGCATTTAGCGTCGTTTCGTTGACCGGCCCGGCGAAGCGTAGTCATTGTCCGTGAAGGTACCGCGCTCGAGTCGAGCTGTTCCCGGCCGGTTGACAAGGATAAGTTTGAGGAGGGGTAAGAGCCGGTTCGGTGCTTTTTGTTGAAGGAGGCGTTTCCTCGATGTGACGGGTACAAAGCACAGAGGCGGGATGTTGTCACATTTTTTTTGGTCTTGTCTCTTGTCGTATCACTGTCGTAGAGGCCCACCGGTAGTGTTGTTGCTTTGCGTGTCTGGTGGGTGCCTCTGGGCACTACAAACGTAAATGAAACTTGCGGTGTACGGTAATTGCCGGGGATGTTTTCGGGACGTGAAATCGGATTCGGGACGATCCCGCTGTATGTTCGAAGGAGTTTTGCGGATTGGGGCGATTCCTCCTGTGTCGTCAGTACCTTGACGTCCTTCTCCCGTCGAATGTTTACAGCATAATGTTCAATTTCGCCAAGGTGTAAAATTCATGTAGTGAAGGTATATAGGCATACATCTATATTTTATATACTTGATCTCTTGTCCTCAACATTGATGCCTCGCGCCCTTGTTTCAGTTTTGGGGTCTGCGGCAGTCGGTGCCACGATCGACATTTTCCCTTTTTGCTACCAGTCTTGGACAGAAAGGCGAGTAAACCTATTTCTCGAGGCTCCTTGCCTTTCTGCATCACTATCAATAACATCGGTCGGCTCCATTTACCTACCATGACGGCAAGGCTGTCACCATACCAACGCCCCCCGCTCTTCGTTCCACACTTCGCTTCAGGCCTCGGGAGCTACATGAAAACGCCTTCCAAACCGGCTACGTCGAACAATGCGGCGCTGGCGGTTTTCCTACGCGTTCGTCCTCCGGGGACGGTCGACGCCGACCTTGACGAGCTCACGGGACGACGCACCTATCAGATCCTTGATGACAGCGCTACCCTGAGGACCTTCCCCCCTCTTTCGGCCGGGCACAGTCGGACCATCAACCGCCAGGTCTGTGAATGGTGAATGCTGATTGGCTGGCGTTATGTTTTCCCTTGCTCTGTTCAACCGGTAATCGTAGCGTGTGTGGTGTTGACTGCGGTGGAATAAACGGCCACCAGTATGGGTGTAGCCTTCGAGATTTCTTGTTTTCCTGTCTTGTTGATGTGGTGAGCATGTAGTCTTATTGTTTTGGCTTGTTTGGTTCAATGAACCCTTTCTGTATGTAGTGCAGTGTACATGCACCTCCATTGGAGTCTAATTCCGAGTAACTGGTCCCCACAATGATAGTGCAGTGTTGAACGCTTGAACACTTGGTTACCCACATTCTGAGCGCCTCCAGTGCTCACGGGCCGCTCTCAAGCACGAACTCCCATGACCGAAAACCCTCGACCAGTGATGGGTGCTTGCATGCCATGCTTCGTGAGAAAGTCTACGTCGGCGGATTCGCCCGGTTTTTCATGCTGTGGCTTTGTAGACTACGTCGAATGAGCCGCTTTTATAGAACCCCGCCAAACATCAAGCGGAAAGTTGAAAATCGATCTAAATATCTGTGCGTTTCCCCTGCCGATGTATCGCGTGACTTGGTTGTTGGTCACGATCTGACGTTACGTAGCGAACGTCCGAAATATCGGGCTCTGAGTTGGCAAAGTAGATTGTACGTCGCCGCCGACTACTCGTAGTCATCAGTTGGCCGGGTATTACAGCACTAATTTATAGTTTCGTGAGCTTTTTATGGAGTTTCTCGTTTTCTATCTGACTGCCGCGTTTACTTTTCGGACTTGCAAAGCTGAATGTTTTTTAGTTGCATGCTTTGCCACACGTAAATACTGCTGTACGTATTTGTGATAACTAGCCTTGGAGCCCAGCGAAGGCATGCCTTCCTTACAAACCTACCAGGTATTCATTACCTGGTGCGTGATATTCAACTTCCAGCTGAGGGATTCTTGCTGATACTCTAGGCAACACCCTCTACCACGCTTATATATCGGTAGATGGTTTCGAGCTGTAGCTTGCTATCGGTACTTGATACCTGGTTGTGTCGGATAATGTTGGAGGTTGTTTATACTCGGCTGACCTTGACATCTTTATGGGTCGCGCATTCCAAGGCTTGGTAGTATATATCGTCTTATCTTGAGCCCGTCCGAACGTTTTCGCTTTTTGTAATGACACCTGAAACCTATCAGGCGAAAGATTTCGGGTTCACCAAGGTGTTCAGCACGACCGCCACCCAGAACGAGACGTACGAGTCGACCATGAAGCCTCTCGTGGACGATGTGTTCTCTTCGCAAAATGCGCTGCTGTTCGCGTACGGCATGACCAACGCGGGAAAGACCTACACTGTCCTCGGAGAGGACGGTAGCCCTGGACTCATCCCCCAGGCCCTCACGTGAGTTGCTGTTGGTGCGGTGGTCGTTGCGATCGATCCGTATATGGGTGTCACTAGCGGCAGTTGTTGTTTTGAGGAGATGCTGGTTCTTGTTGGTGTCGCCGACGGCTAGTTGATTAGGCCTGTCCAACATTTTAGTACCGCAGTTCCGCGGTAGGGACAAACAACTTGGAATTTGGTAGTATTCTTCCCGAAACGAGACTGCAGTGCTAAATAGAGTTGAGTTTGGTGATTTTTTCTTTTTATATGGTTGAATCGTCCTTTCTGTATGGCTGATGCCGGTTGGGAACGTTTGTTATTCGACATGGTCGACGACCGGTATGGTTACGTATCCTCCCTCGGCTGCTCCCCGGCCGGGGTGGAGCTCCGGCCTGCGGCTTCCCCAACACGTGCTAGAGCTCCCAGTGGAGCGCGGCCTTGACCTTGCTTGCGCGTCTAACTAGCGTTCGAGCATGGTCGAGCCGGCGGTGATGGCCAGCGATATGGCGGAAAAAATTCTCGCGGATTTTTTCCACGCGGCAGTATTGCCTGCGGTAGCCGTGTCGTATCACCGTCGCGGAAAGCGTGGAACTCGTAGCGAACGGAGAAGAGAGGCTAGGATCCACGTGAGTAAGCACCCCATTCGACGTCATCTAGGAGATGATGGGCGTCGAGGCGCGTTGGGATTGCTGCCCCCAGCACGTCGGAACCTTGGCACGAACCGGGCCGGGCGAAAAAACACGGAACGGAAGAAACCCACCGCCTGGGAAAAGCGGAGGGTAGAGGAGAAACAACACGCTGCACGGAAGAAGAGGAGGCAAGGTCGGAAAGGTCGCAGAGAAGCTCGAAGGTTACGCTCAGATGCTAGGGCTAGGTACAGAGCTGGGGAACTCGTCGTGGGTACGTTCAATGTTCGCACACTCGCCTTCAACGGCAAAAATGGCATCGGCCACAGCGAGGTCATCATGAAGGTATGCCAGGAACTAGGATGCGATGTCGTAGGTCTCCAAGAGACTAGGCGAGACGGGCATAGCACGTTCACAGCAGCTGGATACACGATTTTTTGCTCTGGAGCAGACGGCAGCAAATACGAGAGGAAGGGCACCCATGGTGTAGGACTAGCAGTCAGGGAGTCTATTGTGGCAGGTGTGGGCAAGGATGGTCTCGAGGTGGAGTGCGTTAGTGCCAGACTGATGAAAGTTCGCATTCAACTTGAGGGCAAATCAAATGCTGTTTCTTTTGTTGTCGGCTATGCGCCGATACTGGATGCACCCGTTCGCGAGAAAGATCAATTCTGGAACGAACTGAACAAAGTCGTCTCGGGGGTCCCAAGTGGGGATCACCTACTTGTACTCTTGGATGCAAATGCTCGCACCGGCAAGCGAGAGAGCGGATGTGCCGGCAGTAAGGTGATGGGTAAATACGGGCGCGATGAATTGAACAACAACGGAGAGCGACTACTCCTCCTCGCAGATGACAACAGGCTTGCGCTCCTCAACACGTTCTTTGCCACACCTACTCGCGGAGTGTCGTACACTTTCCAATCTCCAAACTCCGGGAAGGGTCAGTGTAGGCTAGACTACATCCTTACTCGGCAAGTTGATCGACGCCTGGTCCGCAACATGACAGTACGGAAACCCCCAGAGGATCGGCATGAATCTGACCACAACCTCGTGGTCTGCAATATTCGCCTCTTGGGTCGGTTCGCGCCGAATCGGAGGGTAAAAGCAGGCAGCGGAAAACGAGCTATTAATCTACAACGGTTGATGGCAGACCCCGGTCTCCGAGCGGACCTCAATAGGGAGATAACCAAACTTACCCCCCCACCGCCTGGTACAATTGGGAGTGTCGATGATAAGGCAACTGCTCTGGTGGAGACCGTGCTGTCGACTGCTGCTAAACTAGCACCTCATACCAGTCGAAAACAAGGGCCGCTGGGCTGGTGTACGCCCGAAGAGGTAAAAGCAGAGGTGCAATCACGATGGCAGGAGAAGGAAAATGCGAGGACGCAACTACGTGCTAACCCGGAAGACAAAAATCTGCGAAAAGCTGTGAAGATTGCCACTAAACAGCTCAAACGTGCGAGGACGGACGGAGTGCAGAAGTTCTTCGAGGAATACGTCCGTCAACTCGAAAGGCGTATCCAAGAAGGTGATCAGTTTGGGTTCTACAAGCACCTTAAGGGGATGAATGTGGAAGGAAAGAGGACTTTCCATTCGCAGTACATCAGGGACGAGGAAGGTAGATTACTACGAGACGTAGGCCTCATCCGGGAACGATGGGTAAGGTGGTTCCATAAGCTGCTAAACACAAGGTCATCGACCCTCGATCCGACTATCGTCGATGAGCTCAAGGTCTGGCCCTCGTGCAGTCCGCTGGACGACGTCCCGTCTAGATACGAGGTGGAAGACGCGATCAGGGCGATGGCGAACCGCAAGGCGGTTGGGCCTGATGGTCTCCCAGCTGAACTTCTGAAGGTCCTGGCCGACGAGGGAGACTCGGACACCTTGGGAAGCTTCTACGAGATTATCGTCGCTGTGTGGAGGGGAGGGGTCGTGCCGCAGCAATGGAAGGATGCAACGATTAAGGTGCTGCACAAGAAGAAAGACAGGACGGAGTGTGGTAACTATCGTGGCATTTCCCTAGTCGCGCATGCCGGCAAAGTGCTCCTCAAAGTCATCGCGCGCCGACTCAGCGACTATTGCGAACGGGAAGGCATCCTGCCGGAGGAGCAGTGTGGCTTTAGGCCCGAACGATCGACGGTCGACATGATGTTCGTGGTGCGACGCTTGCAGGAATTGGCAAGGAAGAAGGACACTCCGCTCTTCATGTGCTTTGTCGACCTCACCAAAGCCTACGACTCCGTCGACCGAACCCTCCTGTGGGCTGTCTTGGCTCGCTTTGGGGTGCCACCTAGAATGCTCACCGTTATCCGCCAATTCCACGACGGCATGCGAGCATGCGTGCGGCTGGATGACGGCGAGTGCTCAGATATGTTCGACGTGAAACAGGGCCTACGGCAAGGGTGTGTGCTCGCGCCATTGTTGTTCAACATGTTTTTTACAGCGGTGCTGCGTGTGGCGGAGAAACGTTTCGCTGCTGATAAAGCCATCACGGACAGCTTGGTGCAACTCCAACAAAAGCAGGAAAAGAAGAAAAAGAAGAGGGGGAAGGCACGGGTCGGGCACGCCGACGGACAGGGGAATGATAAAGAGGCCCAGACACTGTGGGCTATGCTCTATGCCGACGATGCAGGCATAGTATCGAGATCACCCAACGGCCTGGAGAGGATGATGACGGTGATCGTGTCTGCATGTGCCGCTTTCGGCCTGACGGTCTCGGAGGCCAAGACGGAGATAATGTGTCTGCAAACGAAAGATGGGGGGAACGTGCCGTTCACCGTCACCGCCGCCGGCCAAGTGTACAAACAAACGACCGAGTTTGTGTATCTGGGCGGGGCTATCAGCGCAGATTGGACGGGCAGAAGTGTCGAGGTAACGCGTCGACTCCAGAGGGCATGGGCATGCTTCGGACGGTATAAGATGGAAATTTATGACCGCCCGGGTGTGCGCCTACGCCTGAAGGTGCGAATGCTGAGAGCCGAGGTGATCGAAACGTTGCTCTACGGTTGCGTTACTTGGAGCCCGAGCAAGACTGATTACGGTAGGCTACGGGAGGTCCACCACAAGATGCTCCTCCGATGCATCGGGTGGCGAAAACGAAAGCGCGAAGACCACATTCTATCCTATGCTAGCGCGCTTCTCAGGACAACATCTGAAAGCGTTGAGACGACGGTACGCAGACGTAGGCTCTTGTTTGCGGGCTTTGTGACACGAATGGGAGAGGAGCGTCTGCCGAGGAGGGTGATGTTTGGGGAGATGGTTGGGGGTAAGGGTTACTCCGGAGGACAGGAGTGGGACTGGATGAGGTACCTTGAGGAGGACCTCAAGGAGTTCGGCATCAAGCTCGAAGGGTGGCGCGAGACAGCACAGAAAGCCGGCAGATGGTTCCAACGGGTCGAGGAAGGGGCGGAGGCCTTCATGCGGAAATGGCATACAGATGAGAAGGAGGCATCGGCAGAACGGCATAGAATAGCTGCAACCACGACCACAGCCGTTGACGCCAACGCGAGTGTGCAGAATGGCAGGGAAGAGGGGGGGGGCGAAAGGGGGACGAGGGGGAATGGCGGGGGGGGGGAGGGGAGGCGGTCTGCCCAACAGACTGAAGCCTGGTTATGGCCATCATCGTCATGATGCACTCCTTTCTTTGGGACCCAAGTAACTAGCATGGTGCCATCTGGGCAACTTTGCGTGTCTGTATGCTCCAGTGCCTGCCTTTGGTATTTTCTTTCCCCCCCGCCCGTGATTATCGCTTTTTTGTCCCTTCTTTGTTTTCATTTTTCTTTCATTCCCGTTTGTACCTCTTTGTGTCTTTGTTAGTATGGTCCGTTTTGCCTTGCCTTTTTTTCGCGTTTTGCTATCTGCGCCTGTTTTAGTTTTGTTTTTGTTTTTGTTTTGCTTAGCTTCATCTTCTTTTTTTAGGTTTTTGTCTGCTATTAATAGTCTCCTTTTTGCTTCCCTGGTGTCCGCAGTGGTGGAGTGCGTATGCCTGTTTTTTGTTTTTTTTTTTTTGCCTCTGTTTTTACTTGAGGTATTTCTTCCACTCCAGAGTTATTGGAGCCTGTCCTGCGACCACGGACTGCATTGAATTGTGAGTTAATGTGAGAACAACAACAACAACATGGTTATCTGGCCCACGTGCATGCGCGGCGTAGAGAGGGTTGGAGACGTTTTTCGTGCCCACGGCCTAAATATGAGGGAAGATTTGATATACTGCCAGGTCTTCATTGTCATCATCACTATAGGCCCCGGCGCATCCATTTCCGTGACAGGGTAGGCCAATGAGTAGTGCTGTACCCAATCAACACCGACGAATCAACCTATGGTTAGTAGGCTATCGGAAGCTCTGTCTCATCTCTCGCGTTTCTTCTCCCCAAAATTTGTTCGGTCGTACGTTCGCGCCATTTGACCAGGGACACTTTCGAGCGAGTTTCAGCGATGCAGAAAGACGAGCCGGAAGTTCGCGTCGAGATGTCCTTCCTCGAGATTTACATCGAAAACGTCTACGACCTTCTCGCGGCAGCCGATGCGGTGCGTTTTGTTATGTGTATGTGTTTTTTCTGGTTTCATACAAATGCGCGCACGTTTTTTGTTCAGTTTGTGCTCGTTTGTTTGGTGCCTTGGTACATGGATGGATGCGTGTTATGGTTTTCAGCGACCACATCAATGTAAGCTCGATGCCTATGTTAGTCACGCATGTATTGCCATTGACCTGGTACGTTGAGATTTTGATCAAAGGTGTGTACGCAGATTGGTTCGCGCAGCGTTTTTTTTTTTTCCTTCTGACCGGTTTTCCCAGTTCAGTGTTTTTTCACTCTAAAAAGACACCATCGATACGTTTTTCAACAGGATGATTGGGCTAAGGCGCGATCCGCTCTGAAGCTGGACGACCGCATGGGGGTTATTCAAGCGCGAGACCTTTCGAAGCACGTCATTCGGTCAGCGGCGGACGGTCTCGACCTCGTCAAGAGGGCCACGGCTAACCGACGGGTGAGCTTACCTTGCTTGTACTGGTATTTTTTTTTCTGTCCTCGGTATCGGTGTGTGGAGCATGAGCTCCGACTTTTGCCACTCATCAGCACTTTGGGATCATGAAGAGCCTCATGCACAAAGTCCCCAACTCGTTTCCTTTGCGTCGTTGGTTTTATCCAAGACGCGTTACATGGTTGTCCATAAATTTGTGTACAGTGCCGACAAAGGGACGCACCAAAAACGAAAAGACAAAACCGCAAGACGTTCTTGAATCAGTTTTTTGTTGTAATACGAAGTACAAAGCAGTTGTGTAGGATTTCTGGACCGATCGCACAATCGCGATCAATTTCCATTGTTTTGTTTTTTTTTGCGTGCACTCCTAGTGAAATATAGATGAAATGTCGCCCCCGGTAAGGCGTGGTGTGCCGAAGATATGCCCATCTTTTTGGGGGTAGGCGCGTTAGTCATTTCAGGTTTTGAATGCAGTTCCCCAGTCCCGTGAGGCGATTTTTGCCGCCCTGGGTGGGGAACCGCTTTGCTCAGACCGCTTTTGTTGGTGATGATGATCGTTCGACACAAGTATGTGCTACACCAGGTGTTGGTTTGGTCTATCTCGAGGGTTCGGAGTAACTAGATTTGGTCGGGCTCGTTGACCTGAGTAGTGGTTGCGTTTTGAGTTGGGCGTAGCCGTTACGGAACGGCGTTTCCGTTACGTCGCGTTTCTCAGCGTTTCGCTCTGTTGTTTTAGACGACACCAACAAAACTTTTTTTTTGTGGGTCACTCGGCAGCTGTATTGCGGAGATCGAGAACATTCGTTGCCCGCATTGGTTCCCCAGGAACGTCCCGCGCGCGTTTTCATATCAAGTAAATTATGGTGTTCGAGATGAGTGATGCACAGTAAGGAGTGATCGACGATGAAGCTCAGGCTGCACATTGTCGGATGGCGAAACGCCATAAATATATTGTGATCTCGGTTTATCGAGTCGAAGTGGTGTCGAGCGATTGCGGGACTCTGAAACAGAGAGTTATGAATTTTCTTCGCCGGTATAACGGGATCACGACTATCGTTGCGGGTAAACATGACTCACATTCCGCCGCATTGTCAGGTCGAATTTTTCATGACCCATAGAACCGGCCAACAATATTGTAAGAAATACTGCCGGAAATCGCATTTTTCGAATTTGTCGATTACTATTTTTTTGAATTACATACAGCCTGAACTGTCAGTGACGATTTTGCGGGATATGATTGACCACGAATACTACATAGTGTTACATGCGCAGATGTGAAAATTGCTTGTATTCCGCCGCAATAGCATTTTTCTTCCGCTGTGACCATTAGACCTATGCCAATGGAAACTAGTGTCCAAAAGTTTTTTTTTCGAATAGATCGCTTTAGAAAAACAGCCGAAAATTTTCTCGTACCGCCGCTGTGGGGAAAAAAGAGAAAAATGTTTGATTTCTTCTTTTTTTCCCCCAACGGCTGCAGGCGGCGCAATTTGTGTTTTTCTGGTTGCAAATTGTCAACACGGTGATCGAATCCAGCTCGTGCGACGTTCGACGCTCGATCTCGACATATACTCAGCCCACGGCCAACCCACTCGGTATCTGGCAAGCCCAACGAGTATAGATGACGGCCTCGAGTATATCAGGTGGATCCATGGTCTAGGGGGCGAGAGCTTGCCGGCGGCGTCCTACGGTATCCTCCCAAACCTGAAAAAAAGACTATTTTTTGCCATTCGAGACGGATGGAGAAGTTTTGTCTTCTGTTTTGTGCAAACCAGCTGCCGAATGTTTTTTTATTATACGCCTGGTCAGCTTCCGCCACATGATGCCGGCCATAGTGTGAAGACATTGACCCTAGGGTGGGTCGGAGCCCCTAACGAGCGCCCTCCGTTCAGAGTTCATGACGCAATCGTTGGTTTTGTTGATCGATGTCTGTCGAGGACTCGGAATCTCGCCGCTTCGAACCAAAGATAGGCCTGAGTTTTTCTCAAGCCGATGTTGGCCCAACATCGGCCCCAGATTTGTTTTTTTTGGGCTTTTCCAAAGGTTAGAAACTTGTTTTTTTTTTTTAGGTGGCCCATAGGAAGCGTGTTCTGAATTTTTTTGGAGGGTATCTTTTGAAATTCAAACTTTTTATTGCAACTTCGCTGTACCTTTGGCATACCTGGTAGGTCTTACACAGCCAAAAACATCCACAAAAATATATTATCCCGTAATCTTTTTGTCACAAAATGTCTTGATCAAACACTTCATATAGGCTCAATTTTGGTCGACGATTTCTCAGGGTGTGGTTATAGACTACTACTCCCTACCCCCCTCTCTATCTTAATGGTGTTATGACTACGGCCAAACATGACCCCCCCCCTTTCCCTCCCGTGTCGTTTCCTTGATCAAGGTGGCGTCGACAAAACTGAACGAGGATTCTTCGCGCTCTCACAGCGTGTGTATGGTAAGCGCCAACCTCTGGTTATTGCTTGTTTGGCTTTGCCGTTTTTTTTGTTGTTTTTTTTCGATTTCGTGCGTTCTCGGTTTGTTTGGCTTGAAGCCGAGAATCATCGCGTGGGATCGCCGGTCGATTGCCTTGGTTTCGTGGCGCACGTGCGTGGTTTGCGTTGCTTTTTTGGTCTTCGTGTAGAAGCCGTGATTTCGATTTGGCCTCTAAGGTGTTAGTCTTCCTTTGTTGGCCAGTCTTCGGGAGTAACCGACGTCGATCTCTGTTAAGTGCATAGTTTCGGGATATGATCCGATGCTCATTGAATTTAGGTTATGCAGCGCAGCCGATTCAGCGAGTTGAGCGAAGCGATTTCATGCGGAATCAGATTTGGCGAATCGGGACGAGAGGCCATCGGCCGGCAAAAAAACACTACAGCAAACCGATATGCATTACTCAAACTACTACTGTATGCAGTATTCGTTCACATTTATTGTAAAACAGGAATACACTCGCGCTCCAGTTCGGCTATATCTACAGTATTCATCGGATTTTGTCTGCGCGCCGATGATCGAGTTTTGGAATATCGGTACTGATACTTTGAATATCGGTTAACACAACCGACTCCCAGTCCTGAATCTTTCGGCTCTTTTTTGGTTGGATTGGCGTGCTCAGATCAAGCTCGTGCGCTCGAAGGGCAAGGACTCCAACCTGTGGGTGGTTGATCTCGCGGGGAGCGAGCGTAGCGGACGGACGGGGGCTGGTGCGACGAGCACCCGGCAGAAGGAAGCCAACAACATCAACAAAAGTCTCAGCACATTGTGGCACTGTCTGACCATTATGCGGTACGATGGCCGACAAGCTTTAGCTTCTTTTTTTTTCACATCGAACGGATGATCCCGTTTTTGTATGACGATCTGCAATATATACTTTTCGGCAGATGGAATTCTGATCTGTATATGATCTGTATGATCCACAGCTGATGTTGCCCGGTGGCAGCTGTACAACCTGCATGATGTACGTAGGACATTATTTTGCGAGGTTTTGATATGTTGTACTTTTACACGCAGACCTTGCACCGCATCCTTATGTCGCCAGATTTGGGTCTCCACGATCTAGATAATTTGGCTGATCTATCTGTAGGTCAAGATCAACTCGACAGGCGGAACGTGTGTGCCGAGCAAACCATCCGTGGATGTTTCAGAGTATACGTCGACCAATCATGAACAGCTACTGCTGTACACAATGGATACACTGCTGTTGATGTGCTGCTGTTGCCAGCTGCCACGACAACAAAGGTTGTTGCGTAATCTTTTCTGCGCGGAATTGATGACGATATTATTTGCTTATTCGTTCGCAACCTTTTTTAACCCTTTTAGGACCGCAGTCCCATTTTGGGGACAGACTACTTGGAATTTGAGTGGTTTGTCCCCAAAAACGGGACTGCGGTTCTAAAAGGGTTAAAAGGCATTTAGCCGGAATCTTTTGCTCGCTTTTTTCTCGTTTGGATCATATGTACAGATAAACGATACCAGTATACCTGGTATTTTTTAGCAGGGTTTTCTTTGCGTTTGCGTTCCGGCGTCAATGTGCAGGCAGCAACACAAGGTTCGCCGTTAAATCCATAAAACATCCCCCAAAAATGAAAAAACGACGTTGCCCAAACCCAACTGGGCAACCTTTACCCGTATCGACGAAGCTTTACCTTAGTTTCTACCATCGAGGCATAGTTTCGCGTATGTACGGTTTGTAGCCCCACCAACGCCGGCATGAAAATAAAAGTACCTATAATGCACTCGTACCTGTGTTGTCCACTCCCTGCGCTAATACAAGGTACAACTGCTGGTGTCTATCGTTTCGCTGTTTCTCGTGTTTGTTCGTTTTTGGCAGCGCGAATCTTCGCAAGGACGAGCCAGAGACCCGAGTGCCCTTCCGTGAATCGAAACTGACTCACCTCTTCAAGAATCACCTACAGGTACTTCGCTGTGGTGTGCTGCGTTTAGCCTTTTGCTGTGGGTTACTGACTGTGCGGCACAACACCGCACTATTGCGGGTGGCCATAGTTAATAGGACCTACCAGTATGGTATACATAAAAACCAATATAGTTGATATTTTACTACTCATAACAATATTTGGTCCTATTCACCGTCGTACCCCGGAATATTAATAACTACTACCAGGTACTGCTGTACCGCTGTATCATGGGTGTAGTAGGTGTACCTTTACGGCCCTTTTTTATTTGTATGAACGAGCCCTAATATTGCCAGCTACTACTGCGGAACGGTACAATATCCTACTTGAGCGCTATACGTAGTCTACTGCTACTCTTGCGGTAGGATCAGCTTTCCGGTTACATTTCATTATATAAAAAAACACCACCGATAAGATACTTGGCGCGAGATTTATTTTCAGATCGAATCGATTTTTGCCCCGCTCCGTAACTACAGCAGTTTTTTTCGTTATATTTTGGCTATTTTATTACGTACTCGGCCCCTTTGTACGATTAGAGTGTGTAGAAGCCGAGATCTGACACTAGTTTTGAGTTTTTTGTTTTTTTTTCTGAGAACCGGGGTGCAATCTTGTAATATTAACAGGGTCGAAGGTCTAGGCAGACAACAGTGCCGTTACAGCTTACGGTGTCCGCCCACATCGTAGCGACGTCGTTCAAATATTGATTACGATGTTTGGAAGAATTTTTTTCCCCCCCTGCGTGCGTATTCGACTGCAATCTCTCGTACGTACATCAGAGAGATTTCTGGCTTTGCTTTTCCGGTGCGGGTATTCCATTGTCCATGTTGCCCAATATGACCACCTTAACCCTTCGAGGACGGCAATGTTGTTTTCGTGACAAATTGCTCAAGTTCTAGTAAGAAGAGTATTTTTCGTTTTGCGAACAACCTACTCAATTTGTGCTTGGTTTTTCCTGTTTTGGGATGAAAGCTCGTGAATCCTGAGTAGATTGTGTCCCGGTTTGGGGACAAACTACCGAGTTCTAAGCAGCTTGTGATCAAAACAAGACTGCTGCATTCAGAGGGGTAACCCCTTTAGAACCGCAGTCCCGTTTTGGGGACAAACTACTTGAAATTTGACTGGTTTGTCCCCAAAACGGGACTGCGGTTCTTAAGGCCTAGAGGCGCTCGGGCGAGCAAACAACCTACTGCTGTACCTTTTTTGTTTTGTACTCTTTGGTTCTTCTCTCCCCGCTGTTTTGTGTTTTGCACCCACCATGCAAAACGCCACACTCTCTGACGAGCACTTTTTTTCTCTATGGTTGTGTGTTTGTGTTTTTTGTTATCAGGGACCGGCCGCGGGGAAGACGGTGATGGTTGTGAACGTAAACCCGTCGACGGAGGATTTCGATGAGACTCAACAAGGTATAAACGCTTTCGCCAACCGGTGGTATTACATGTTTTTGTTGTTGTTTATGTACCCTTTTTTAACACCTGTACCGTGCAGGGAACAAACCACCTCATAGATTGTTTTTCTTAGTTTTTGCTTTTATTTTTTTCTTCTTCTCTTTCGATATGTCTACCTTGTTTTTGTTTTCTCTTTGATTGTTTCTTTTCGTTCCTCTATTTCATAGATTGCGTATGTCGTGCCTGTCGTATCTAGTATGATGACATGGCTTCGCATTGCCCACTGCAGTGCGTACTGCACACGTGGCAACTTAGTATCTCTGTGGCGTAGCTTTGTGACCACGAACTTGTATCTCTTCTAGGATTGAAGAATCGGCACGGACACTGGTTGTGCTGGATGTCGACGGGTAGACCGAACGGTTTAATGTGAAGAACACATACACACACATTACATGTTCATATGTTTATGTGCTTTTTTTAAACACCTGTACCGTGCAGGAGACAAACCACCTCATTTCCATGTTGATTGTCCACAGAACGGGACTGTAGCCTTGGGATGGTTGACAGAGGTCGAACATGTTTTTTTCAAGCGGTGTCGAGCTCGCCCAGAGCGGGGTAAGCGCTCACATTTTTTAGTGCGGCAGTCCGGTTTTGGGGACAAATCACTCGGAATTGGACGGGTTTGTCCCAAAAATGGGGCTGCAGTAGTAAAGGGATCAGGAGACGTACCAGGTATGTATTGAATGTTGGTGGATGAAGAGTTGTACTTGTACCTACGCCTATGGGTGCTTACTCCTGGCACGGCAAGAGCAGCTGTTCTGGCAATGGTTGATCTGGCGCGAAAAGGCCAAAACATTATTGTCCCGGGGTGTGCGTATAGCATGTGTAGGCTAGAGCTCAGCTGCTAGAGTTGCATCAGACGGACAGCTTTACGTGCTGGAGTGAGTTTTTCAAGCAGCGCGCGGAATTCCGACCCACGGTCGCAGGCCTACTATTACGGAGCAAATAAGGGCCGTAGTAAGACCTATGCCAATGGTACAGCGAAGTTGCAATAAAAAGTTTGAATTTCAAAGATACCCGCCAAAAAAGTTCAGAACATGCTTCCTATGGGCCACCTAAAAAAAAAAAAAATCCTAACTTTTGGAAAAGCCCAAAAAAAGCAAATTTGGGGCCGATGTTGGGCCAACATCGGCTTGAGAAAAACTCAGGCCTATCTTTGGTTTGAAGCGGCGAGATTCCGAGTCCTCGACAGACATCGATCAACAAAACCAACGATTGCGTCACGAATTCTGAACGGAGGGCGCTCGTTAGGGGCTCCGACCCACCCTAGGGTCGCCGTCTTCACACCATAGCCGGTGTCATGTGGCGGGAGCTGACCAGGCGTGTGATAAAAAAACATTTGGCCGCTGGTTTGCACAAAACAGAAGACAAAACTTCTCCATCCGTCTCGAATGGCAAAAAATAGTCTTTTTTTCAGGTTTGGGAGGATACCGTACGACGCCGCCGGCAAGCTCTCGCCCCCTAGACCATGGATCCGCCTGATATCTTCGAGGCCGTCATCTATACTCGTTGGGCTTGCCAGATACCGAGTGGGTTGGCCGTGGGCTGAGTCTTATGTCGAGATCGAGGGTCGATCGTCGCACGAGCTGGTTTCGATCACCTTGTTGACAATTTGCAACCAGAAAAACACAAATTGCGCCGCCTGCAGCCGTTGGGGGAAAAAAAAGAAGAAATCAAACATTTTTTTTTTTTTTTCCTACAGCAGTGGCGGTACGAGAAATTTTTCGGCTGTTTTTTTGATGCCATATATTTTAAAAAAACTTTTCAACTTCGCGTTTCCATTGGCATAGGTCTAGTAGGAACAAATAGTGTTAGTAAAAACAGGTAAACATGTAGGTTTTTGGGTGCACCGTAGGTCTTATTTTCTACGGCCCCCCGTAATGATACTACTCGAGACGTCGGCTCGGAATCACGCCGGTTGATAGGTAGCTGAATAAGAGACGGACGTAATTAAGAGTTAATAAACGGTCAGCTAAATATAGGCTTCGCCCCCGATATCTACTGCTGTCTGCTGTCATTGCGATTTTCGTCTATAGCCCCGACTGTAACTATAAATAGCTCTTTTTTCGTCGTTTATTTCGCTGTTTTCAATCTCTGTGTTTTTTTTTTTGCAGTGTTGAAGAACAGCACGATCGCGAGGGACGTGAAGACGGTACGAGATGAAAGCGCCGCCAACCGCCAGAACGGGCTGATCAACACTCCTTACGGGTAATAATATATGTGAACCATACCATGACGGGGGACCATAGTTAATAGGACCAACTGTTGTTAGTAAAATAGGAAAATAACGCAGGATTTTGGCGGGAACGTAGGTCCTATTTACTGTGGTCCCCCGTAATAAGTTGATTTCTCTTTAAAGCAGGAGAACGACCACAAAGTGTTTTTTGTTTTTCAAGCTCTATTTAAGTACATTTGACTCGTAAGAACTGTCAAATTTGTGCGTTTGGTAATAGTGCTATTACCGGATAGAACAGTGTACACAATAGGCAGTCACCATTATGTTGGTATATAATTGTTTTTTTTTGTATCACGGGGGACCATAGTTAATAGGAACAAATATTGTTAGTAAAAATGGGTAAATATGTTGGTTTTTTTGTGTACCATAGGTCTTGTTCACTATGGTCCCTTGTATTAGAATGACCTTTATTTTCGCAAGATTGAATCTTTTTTTTCTTCCCAATAGGCAATATATGTTCTCTCGAAATGTTAAATATGGACGCTCAACTGCTGTGGACTACCCTTCCTTGGAGAATTATTATTATCTATCTCCCTTGCCGAGCCATCCGGCAAATGTGCAGCAGCATGATATTTGTTTATAATCGAAGCTCCGAGGCATTCATTCCTGCCGGCCGAAAGTTGTCACACGAGGTGCTCGTTTTGCAAGTGGTTTCGTTTTGTTTTTCAAGCTTTGCCGTATTTTCGATTTCGGCCCTTGTTTGTTTTTTATCGGGCCCAACGGTCCTCCTGCGTCTGTAGGTTTAAGTGTTTGAGGTGTTCTTGTTTTGTTTTACCTCATCCAAGTAGGATATTATTTTCGAGATAGTTTTGCTTTTTCATCAAAGCTTCCCCGAAATCACTTCTTTAGGGCCCGTGTTTTTAGAGTCTTCAGGCTGAACGGTCTTACTCCTGCAGGTTCCTCGTTTTGAAGTGTTCTCCTATTGTTTTTATACAAGCGTCGCCCCGTTCACGCCAACGGTTTTCGTGTGGTTGCGCATCAGGTTCAACGGTCGAAAAATGGTCGTTAAGAAACCGGCGGGGTCGCGGAGGAGCATCCACCAGGCGGTAGCACCGAAGCTCGAAGGACTCGGCCCCCCTCCCCCGCGCACAGTCACGATGCAGGTTTGTCTCCTAGAAAACCCGGGTCTTCTAGTTTTTTACAGTAATGTCTACCGTCCGATAATTGGCCGTGTGTGCCATAAAGTTACAACCATTTCGCCGTTGTCACAGGAGCCAATAGATATCATAGTATTCAGAATCTGTGATGGACCCGAATTCTCTCCGCTCCCTTTTTGGTTTTAGGACTGCAGTCAGGACTATTCATAGGGCACAAACTGCCTTGAAAATAGAAGTAGGTTGTCCTCAAATCGGGAATGCAATGCTTATGGATATTTTTTCGCGCCGTATTTTATTGTGATTACTATTTATACCAGGTCGGATATACTTGTTTACTGAATGAACCCCCTTGGTACCTACGTCATTCTTTTGGTTAGTTGAGGATGGCTGTATTAGAGCATATGGTAAGACAGAGTACTTCACCTAAACATTCGGTGGATTGCGATTTGCCCTATAATAGGATAGCATATCACAGGTATTGAGCCGTGGTCGTGAGCGTTCCTTGTTTTGGGTCGGCGAGGCTGTGATTGTCGTTTCATTTCACGTTGGTTGGCTCTTATTCCCTCTGAAGGCCCCCAACCCCCAAGAGGGGTGTGACGCCCTAGGGTCACGCTTATCCTCGGGTTTCCTCACGATGTGCAGGCATGCATTTATGGGGACAAACTACTCATAAGGTATGTGCTTTGCCCCCACATTAGGGTCTGCGGTGCTAAAAGGGTTAATAGCATAGGAACGTCGCCTGCCCCACGACGGCGCGTGTAACTTTCACGATTCTTTTGGTCGCCGAACTGGATTTTCAACGATTGTACTTTTTTTTTTTTTGTGTGTTCATTGATCGGGGGGCCTTAATCTTCCTCTCTTTTTTCGTTACAGGGAACGTCGCCCAAGCGCGTGACCTGCAGCGGCGACACGGACTGCGGCTCGGATGGAGAGGACGAACGGGGTGACGCGGGTTACATGTCGGGGGCGGAGTCGGACAGCGGTCTTGTGGACGCTCGCCAGAGCATGAACCTTGTCGTCAGGAATCTTCAGGTACGCCTTCGCCGCCTCTTTTCCCCCCTTACCCACCCCTCTCTTGAAGTGACACATGTGGAATGGTTTATGAATTAATATCACAACCTAAAAATAATCTCGGCTTTTGGTAAGTTGTAGTTGCGCTTTGTTACATTTTTGAACTATTAATAGCGATGTTGTGTATTTTTTGTTCCTTTGTAGTATGTCTGGTAGCGTTTATTGCCATCTTGATTTATTTCAGGCTGGAGGTTATTATCGGGAATGATCCCGTCATAAGTGCTAGTTTTGTTGCTGTTCTTCTTCCGATTTCAGGGAGACAACGAGGCGCTGAAGAAAAAACTGAAGGCTTCTATGGCCGCTAAGCGAATCAAGGACAGCAAGGACACCTCTGGTGGTCACCAGGTGCGTTCGGTTTGGTCGAGCCCAGAAAGAACATCAACTGCGGTATTTTGTCGGCTGCGTTACTACCGGGTACGTTTCTGTTCTTGTTTTTCTTAAGGCGCTTCAATTTTTCCTGAATTTTTCGCGGCAGTGTTTGTTCATTTTTTTTTTTCACGTCTTTACCGATCACTTGGGCGTACTTGCATAGATTTTGTAAGCGGTGTGATGTTTGTTGTTCCAGGGTGATGGAGGAGAGACCACAGTTGGGCGGCACTAGATGTGCTGTTGACGAGTGCATTATCTGATTATTCCTCGATGATCTTGATGGTGATGGTGTTTTATCAGCCGTGTTCAGTTATGTTTGGCGTCACTGCGCTGCGCCTTTGCTCAACCCTCCCGCCGCAATTTGTTTGCTTTTCTTCGATTTTTTCTCGACGTGCGTTTTTTTGTTGCCCCCCCCCCCCGCGCGCCACTCCTGATAAAACGGCCAAGCAGAAACGTTCACTGTCTGATTTGTGGCCGTGATTTGCTGCCTTTTTTGTTTGTTTGTTTTGTTTTTTTTTAGCCAATTTCGGGCGGACCGCTGGAGCAGTACATTGCTCTTCTCGAGGAGAGAGTAAGCGCGTCAGAGGTAAAAATGCAGGAGATGCGCGACGAACACGAGCTGGAAGTACAAGAGCTCGAGGAGGAGTTCGAGGTGAACAGAGGCGTTTTTTTTTTTTTTCAATCGCGGTCGACGACGAGATACCCTTTGGTGTGTGGACATTCTGTGTGGTTTGATACACCTGTCGTACGTTGATGTGGTGCTCTGTTTCTGTTCCCCATTTGATCTTTCGCCTGTTCGCAACAAAACACGTTTCTCGATCTGTTCCAGGGTCACTTCACAAGCCTTACCTTCTGTTGTGTTATGTGCAGAAGGCCTTTTTTTTCAGCTGCGTTGTCTGGCTTTTGCCTGATAACTTTTTTTTTTGCATCTCGCTTCACAGTTAACATGTGTTTCCCTTGCATGCACTATGTTTCCGTTTCGGATGCTTGCCGAGGGAACCGATGAGCAGCGTGCTCGGAAAAAACAACGCGAGCTCTAATCGCCCATTTTTCCCGATCAATCGTTATCAACCTATATTTTTCCGTCGGATTCGACTCTCACGCTTGTGGTCATGCCTACCCAAGTTGAACATTTCACCAGGTATCAGGTAAAGATTACTCCACCACGTGTAGGTAGCTACGAGCTTAGCGAAAGATGCAAGTTTTTTTGTACGTACCCGATATGAACGTCTGCTGTTTTGATTTCTGGCGCCTTTATTCCGGCTTTGATCAGGGTTTCATCAACGAGAACGATCTCGGTGACGACGCTGCTGTCGCGGTGTCTTCGTCGACCGGCATCGACGCAGCCGCTGCGCGACGCCTTCAGGAGCAGGTGGGCGCGACATTGACCCTCTTTCGGTCCGCAAGTCTCTCGTTTTTTTGGACAAAACGATTGCGATCACAGTCGATATTTGGTGTTTGTACACTGCAATACCAACAGTAGTAGAGTCAACCCGTTAGGGACGGCACTTTTTTGTAGCGGGGAAAAGACGCCTCATTTTGGAGGCAGGGTTTGGTACATGAAAGGGGCGGTACTATTCAAACCCCTGAGCTGCTTGTTCGCTTGATTAGGTGTGAATTCAGACCAGACTCTTGTCGTTTCGGACGTGTCGAGGTTCCGGGTCACGCGCATATTGCTGCAACAATTAGTTTCGGACGAAATTCCTCGATCGTACGTGTGTTTTTTTTTGGTCTTTCGAGTGCTTGTTCTATTTTTTTTTTTTCACGGTCACGCTCTTGCACTGTTTTTTGTTTTTTTGTATGTTTGGGTGTGTGTTCTGTGGTTCAGGCACGCGTGGCGAACCTCCAGGCGGACCAGTGGAAGAAGGAGGCGGAAACCCTTCGCGCCAGGCTGCAGGGGGTCGAGAGCCGCATGTCTCCCTCTTCTTCCAATCCGGTTGGGGCGGGACCATCATCGACAAGATCACCTCTTCGGCAGTCCACCGGGTCGGCGAGCCAAGGCCGACCCTCGATCGAAAACCGTCAGGTATGGAAACGAGGAGTCCGAATACCTTTGTTTTGTCGCTGGTCGGTTCAAAATTGAGGGGTAACGTACTGAGGCGGTGGAAGGCTTTCTTTTGCGCCGCTCCTTGGGATTCCTGCACTGCTGTAGTGGGAGAAGCAAGAGGTTGGAACTGCATGATGAGTAATATGTTTTCTCGTCGTGATGGGAGTGTTAGTTGCAGTGTTTGGTTGTTCGCTCTAGGTCCAACAGTAATTTTTTTTTCAAAATGTAGTAGCTTGAAAGTACGTAGGGAGGCGCTCTTTTATGCTGGTACAGATTATGCGGCGTTTGTGTTTGCGTAAAAGTCTCTGCGACGAGGTAAATATAGTCCCCCGCCTGCTCTGGACCAAATTTGTTTGTTTGTTTGTTTGTTTTTTAAACGGCAATAACGTTAAAGTGCCAGGTGAGGCGTATATGGAAATAGTTTGTCAAAGATTGTTTAACGCCACTCGCTTCGTGATGTCTTCACACATTTTTCCGAACAAAATCTGTTTTGAATTGTTGTTTGAATCTCACTCAAGTGCTCGATTTTTGGAACTATTGTGGTTCTATCGGAAGGGTTGTCATCCCGTCATGCCCTCTCCGGTCCATAGGCTTACCTCCCCCCCCCCCCCCCCCCTCCCTTGAAAAAAGCAAAAATTAGACGGACTAAACCCCAAAATTTCGGAGGTGTCTCGATTAATAGTAAGATCGAGAAAAGGGTTTCGACTGGAATGGAGTGCGTCTTCAGAGGTAAACCAACTACCTTTTGCAAACACCGAATAATTACGCGCTCACGCCGCTTTTCCCGCCGTCTTCGATAGGGGGCGTGGTTGATGGGTAATGAACTAGGGGAGCAAACAAATAAGTCCGACCTCCACCACCCCCCCGCTTCCCCCTCTTTTTCACCACCCGCCTATCACTCCGTTCCATTCTGAATCTCAGGACGGGGAAAACAGTCCACCGGGCGGCGGGAACCAGCCTTACGGAGGCAACGGGGGCAGCCCTAACAATAACGGGGGTCTCACGCCGGGAGGCGTCGGCTCCCCTTCCAAGAAACAGACCCGCAACACCCCGTCCACCCCCAAGTCGAAAGCCTCCGCACTCCCCTCGAAATCCAAAAAGAAAAGGTCGCCGTCGAAGCAGCAGCAGCAAGCTGCCGGGTCGTACTCTCTTACCGCCGCCGCGATCGACGCTGCGTCGGCCGCTCGGGAGCGGGAGGAGGGGGCGCGGGGCAGGCTTTCGTCTGAGAAGCAGGCGGCTGGGCCGAGGGAAGGGTTTGGGGTGGGGTTGAGTGAGCTGAGGGAGAGCGGAGGGTCGGGGAAGACGGCGGGGGAGGGCTGCGGGAAGAGCAAGGTGGTGATCGCGGTATCGAGGAGAGTGTCGGTGCTTAGGGTTAGCACTGCTGGAGGAAGGAGGTGGGTAATGAGATTGCTGGGGGGGAGTGTGTTCGTTGCTCAGTTCGGGAAAACGTTGGCATATAACATGATTGGCGCCTACTTTCGTGTGTGCTATGTGCGCTTTATGGGATCGTGTCTTCGGCCTCTTTTTATTTCGATTTTTTTTTTTTTTTCGTGCAGCGGCAATATGGACAAAAGTGAATATGAAAAGGAAGAAACGGAAACGAAAAATCCAGCTCAAGTTGAGGCAAGATTGACGGTCTGTTGTTTTGTTTTGTTGCCTCTAGCTAACGTCCCCTCTCCTTTTACCCTTTTCTATGATACGACACGACTCGACACGACAGGGTTTCCTCCGTCCGCGCCTCGCTCGCGGGTGGCCGTAGGGCTTCGCGCGCGTCGCACAGCAACGGTAACCGCCGAGTGTCGCACCTTCGGAGCCGCGTCAGCACAAACGGACCCACAAGCGGCGCTGTCGCCGGCGACCTGGAAACCCCGGCCCCCGCCGTGCCGGAAGACGTGGAAGAGGAGGAGGACAACGATGATGATGGGGAGAGCAGTTTTCGGCGTGAAAGCGGCATGACGGTGAGAGGCGATAATTCGTCGTGTACACCTCCCGCCGCATCTCTCTACCGGGGATCGTACCCTCTTCCCCCCCCCCCCCCCCCCCCCCCCTCCTCCTTTCTTACTTTATACATAGGGACCGTTATCATTGAATATTAGTATACGAAAGGTCGTTTTATTCAGGGACGAAATGTTAGGTGACGGTAGTATTTGGGCCATCAATTTTGCGTTTTTATTCTTTGGATCCTACCATTTTAGCATTTGTTGCAACATTTCTCAGTTAAAGGAGCTCCGAAAACAAAACACCGTACGTGCCGTACTTCATGTTTTGAAGAGTAGGTGTGCGCTAAGCTGGGCAAGGTGAGGAAGAGAAAACATATATTTGCTTTTTTTTTTCGCCCGCGAGGGTTAATATTTTTTCGTGTGGTTCTCTTCATTACTTACATACCTACTGAGGAAGAGAAAACACATGTATGCTCTTTCTTTTCACCCGCGAGGGTTCATATTTTTCCGTGTGTTACGTTAAGTAGTTCTTTTCATTACTTACATACCTACTCTACGATTATTTTCGTCAATGTTGCGACAGATTTTCTGTTTTGTTCACTTAAAACGGGTAAATGGAGGTCATTCGTTATTTTTTGTTCGCCGTTTTTTGGGGTCTCTACTTTCATATACCAAGTATTCACTTTTGATAAAAATGTCGTGCGATTCCACTTGTTGGATGCAGATGTCGTGCGATTCCACCGCCTGAATAAAAGACGTGCGGATTGCGCACAGACAGTTAACGCCTTTAAAAAAACACTCCACTCCATATGTACGTCGAACGTCCT
The DNA here is from genome assembly GCA_031213475.1 of Nereocystis luetkeana. Taxonomy (NCBI): domain Eukaryota; class Phaeophyceae; order Laminariales; family Laminariaceae; genus Nereocystis; species Nereocystis luetkeana. The sequence continues at coordinate 11,169,483 of JARUPZ010000006.1, forward strand.
TGCTGGTGCACTCAATGTCCGACGCACAATTCACCCATACATACGATTTTGCCTTCCAAAGGGGGATTTAATTACAGCGGCAAGTGCATTAAAACGGGATACTCAACTCCGATTCCCCACGCCAAGTTTTCCGTTCGAATACGTGGGTAAATATATATATATATGTTGTTTCTTTTTTTTTGTCAAAGCCGTGGAAAGTGGTGACGGTGTGGGGGTTTGATTTTTCTGTCGCGGAAGAGGTTTCGATATTTGAACGCCGAAACTCTTCAGGTGTATTTCAACGCAGTTTGTGGCCGGAGGGTGTCGTGGTGTCTATGTGGGACAGCGGGAAATAGCTCAAGTTTTTTGGGTTTGTCTCATTTTCCCTCCTTCGCCGGATATCACGTACAAGTATTGTTTTTTATACGCAGGCAGTATACCATCTACGTAACCATGTACTGGTATACCGGGTACCTGGTATGTTTCACCAGGCCTTGGTATGGCGTGTTCTCAGTTTTTTTTTTTTCAGCTTTACAGCCTCGTGCGGATACCAGGCCCTACCTATCCCCTCGGTCGTACCCCCTCGTTACCACTAGCACCATGCCTTCAACCATGGGGGCCGTTGTATTGAATATTATTTATAGCATACAAACGGTCCACTGTTTTTTGTAGAGACTTGAGTGGTTTTTTCCTTGAAGGCGATACTGGCTCCTCGGGGGCACTCTGTGGGTACCTCTCATTGCTGACCTGAGATCCCGAGAGTGCGCTGATGCCGCCCAACCCACCTGTGTGGTGTCTTCGCTCGCACCCACATCACAGAAAGAGATAAGTTGCTGCGGGAGCGCCGTCCCACGCTCGTGTCTTACTCTCTTCTTTTTGTGTGCTTGCGTGTGTTTGTTTGTTTGTTTGCTTGTTTGCTTGTGTGTATGTGTTTTTTGTTTTCTTCTTCCTCTGATGGTGCCTGGCAGAACGCTCAGAGCGAGGACAATTTTTTCGAGAAGGCACGGCGTTGCGTGCTCCGCGCAATCGGCGTCGGTGCTAGGAAGAGCCTTACCGGGGCCGGCGTGGATGGCGTTGCCACATTGCCCACGTTGTTCCCGGAGAGCGCTGACGATATCGAAGCCAGGCATAAGATCAAGGTTGGACGGTGTGGCGTTTTTGTTTTAGTAGAGGTGGTATGAAAATCGCTTTTCACGCAGTTTATTACGAAAACCTACCTACCCCTCTCGCGCGATTTTGTTGCGAGCCGACTTTCGCTACAAAATTTGACGCGGGTAAACCCACCGAAACTACTGTGGCGGTAAGGGAAATCTTGCACAGCGTGGACAGACAGATGAGGATCTTTCTGATCAGTCAACAGATAAATGATCTAGTGCCTAACCCAGATTTTACGGGATCTGCGTACTGTGGCTCAAATCCCGCGCGGGACGGGTGTGCCAGAGCATCATGGAGTATATACGGTTGTCACTCCTCTACATGATGTACCTGTATGTAGATCATGCAACATCGAAAAAATCAGAAGATCTTGCTTGAAAAAAATCTGAAACATTAATTGAGGGTGGAGAGGTGTGGACGATTTGCGTCGAGGTTTATTCACGGACGCGCGCGTCCCTCGGTGTTGACTTGACACTATCTTTGTTTTCGAGGAAATCATGTGTGAGGCTCGTCCGGCGGGTTGGTTATGTTGTCTTGCGTGTTTTGTTGATCATCCTTCTATTGCGGGGAACCATTGTAAATAGGACCAAATATTGTTGATAAAAATAGGTAACTAGATTACAGTAGGTCCTGCTTACTATGGTTCCCCGTACTAGTACCTACATCTTACTGTAATTCTGCCTGTCTGCGGTACTAGAAAAGGCCAAGAGCTATGTCCGGGGATACCTACGCGAATTTATATCATCTACCTGGTACATCTTACTAGACTGAATTACTCAGGCACTTGCTCCATGCGTGATGGCCTGGACACTCGAAAGCAACGATGTCGGGAGACATGACAAGCAACGCAAAACGTGCGCTGTCAAAGCGTGTAGGGCCGAGGGTTCCGCAGTAAAATCTACCAAGAAGTTTGGTGTCCGTCATTCAAGGCATGTCAAGGCAAAGTTACTTTTTGCCAAGGGGTGAAAGTGCTGTCTCTTGGCATGTTTAGGCAAAAAGAGCTTAAGACACGGTTTAGACGGATACATGGATATGTTTTTGTTTCTCGTGGGTTTTTTAAAGCTGGGCCCCACGTTTATTGGAACAAAAGGTTCGGACTGCAGTGTTGGATGGATATTTGTTCTGGTGGTAGTATGCTCGGAGGTTGTTGTGTTTAGGTTCGTCTGGGGCAGCCTGTTTATTGCCGAGTTGTGTTGAGGCGAGCTGAAAACTTCTGTTCGATTTTCAAGAGCCATAACTATCGCGACCGACCATAGCATACATAGTACATGGTAATACGTTGTAACAGGTACTGCTTCGGGATGAAAACCAACGATGACCCCAAAAGAACAGGTACCACTCCCTCCCTAAACACAAGAAGATGTTGCACAGTACTTTTCAACCAAACGGTGCTTTTATGTGGACAGAGTAGTACCCATCCCCCTACCAGGTACCTGGTATGTGTTATTTTTTTTTTTTGCGTTTTGCTATCTGCTTCTGTTTTAGTTTAGTTTTTGTTTTTCTTTTGCTTAGCTTCATCTTCTTTTTTTTTAGGTTTTTGTCTGCTATTAATAGTCTCCTTTTTGCTTCCCTGGTGTCCGCAGTGGTGGAGTGCGTATGCTTGTTTTTTGTTTTTTGCCTCTGTTTTTACTTGAGGTATTTCTTCCACTCCAGAGTTATTGGAGCCTGTCCTGCGACCACGGACTGCATTGAATTGTGAGTTAATGTGAGAACAACAACAACAAACAAATCACACTTTGTCTGATTCCGATCACTGCGTCTTCCGGTATGTAGCGCACGAGTTTGTCCAGCCCAGAGGTTTTGTACTGGGTCAGGGTTTTTCGCAATGAAACAAACCGATACACTACCTTATGTCATGCATGGCCGTATATAGCCGTACTGACCGTAAAGACCCTCTTACCACTACAATGCCGGAGCGGAGCACGTTGAATTTTCGCCGACCAGGCAAGCATTGCTTGCACCGAAAGTATGCGTAAGTCCGAAATAATGTGTTTTTGTGTTTTTATTTATCGCACAGTTTTTTCCCTCACGATTTTGGTTTGCTTGTCATTTATTGTCTGCTTTTAAGTCCTTATAGAAAAGCACAGTGCCGATTTGGGGTCAAATGGCCCAAAGTCCAGGTGGTTTGTCCCCTATACTGGACTGCAGCCTATTGAAGAGTTTAATAACATAACACACTGCATAACACGTGTGAACAGAAAGCGCACCGTTTCACTGTATCACCCGTGTGATAAGCGAACACACCCCCCGGTGATGAATTTCCAAGCTGGTGTTCTTTTCTAGACCGCGGGGAGACTGCAGACGATGAGCGATGTGTCCATGTATGGAAATATCTCCACGGTGCGTCCCTCACCCAAAGTTTTCGGTGGAACTCGTCTCAGAAATTCTTTCCACCGGGTGTGTAATGCTATCACCGGGTGTGATAGCGTGGGTCGTACCTGGGGTGTACGAGTACTTGGGTTGTCTTTTGTTATGGTTGTATCGCTGCAGCGGTGTTCACGTTTTGGTTCAGAATGTCGCCACCACGAGTTCCGCTATTTATGTTTTAATTTATGATAGGCAAGAATGCAAACAAATGTCGACCTTGCATGTTACCGGTATTCGATACCAGTACGGTGCAAGCCTCAAAGAACAGTGAACGACCGAGAGTTCTTGACAAGGTGGCAATAGAAGCGACATAGTCTCCGAGAAAAAGTACACACCTTGAAATAACAAAGAAGCGCTACAGGTAGTGCTGTTGTGATTCAAAAGTACTATATTTCTGGATGGGTGTATATTAACAGTCCCTTGCTAACAGCTGATGCATGTGCAGGATTTTGATGAAATACTGTCCTGTGCTTGAACCACCCGTGAACGTTTTCGAAGGCACTCGTCCACAGGTTTCAAGATGTAATCCCTACTCATCGCGTGGTATTCCGTCCGTTTGCACTGCACGTCTTTGGTCTGATCGAATTTTACCGATCTATTGATACGTGGAATCTTTCAACTAAAGGACTGTTTTGTACCAGGTATACAGTATATCGTGGTGGGCGTCGGCCTTTGTTTAGGGCTGGATACTGGCACAGCATGTACTGGCAATAGTCACGTACTGATGAAACCGGCCAGTATATTCGGCGGTAGTTTTTATCTTACACACGCATAGCATGGAACCCCCCTCCGTGTTGGTGAGCTTCGGGAGGATAGATTAGAGAGGAGAGACAGTTCGCCCCTGCTTGCAATCCAGGACACTGATCGAGTTTGACGACAGTATAGTCGCTACCGATTGAGTCGCCCAGTGCCCGACCCTGCGGAGCTTGTTTTCTTCTTATTTTATTTTTCTTTTCCTTGTTCGGGCTGTGTGTTTTTTCCCCCTTGGTATGCGTCGTATCGGTCGATAGGGGTAGGGAGGGTTGCAGTAGGTTATCTTTGCAGCACTGCTGAGGTCCTCTATCCACTGTCGCTGGAGACCATAGTAAATAGGACCGACGGTACACGCAAACACCCAAAGACTTCCCTATTTTTACTTTTACGGAGTACCATAATAAATTGGACTTATGGCCCATACAAAAACTCTTTCTTTTGCCTATTGTTGCTAACAGGATTTGGTCCTATTTACTATTGTCCCCTGCAATGGCAATATTTGTTCATATTCACTGTTCTTCCCCGTGATAAATCTGAAGACTAGAGCGACACAGGGCCCGCCCAAGAGGACAAGGTTACTTTGATTGCCCCGGCCTTGAGATTGCGCTAATAAAAATAGACAGGAGTTTGTCTACCGTGGCTGGCACCTGCGCCTTAGCATGCCTACGGTGGCTGGCACCTGCGCCTTAGCATGCTTCCGTAATGGGCCACGAACACGATCAAGTTTTTCTCCGCATTCCATTACAGCATGACTGTTACGCGTTTTATGTAGGAGCGAGCACTTTTATCATTACTTGAGGGAAGGGGTGCTCCACATGTACACTCGTTACCAGGTACCTGGTATATTGTTTTTTTGTTGTTGTGTCTCTTATATATTCATGACGTTGTATAATGTGAAAAGACATTATTACGGGGGGCGATAGTTAATAGGACCTGTGGTATATACGTAAAAACCTATATATTAAACCATTTTATTAACAGTATTTAGTCCTCTTAGCTATGGTCCCCCGTAATAGTTGAACAGTTTGTCCTCTGTTGCTGCTATCCCCGTCCAGGTGAAGATGCCCAAGCGCCCGAAAAAGAAGGCGATGGAGACTGGCCCGGGCAGCCCCCACCAAGGGGTGGGCGTGGAGGGCGAGGAGGCTGATACGTCAGAGGTGGGAGCCTCGTGTTATAAGGTTAGATAGGGGCGTCCTTGGGTTAGATATACAGTAGGTCTCTTAACCCTTTTAGAACTGCAGTCCCGTTTTGGAGACAATCCACTCAAATTCGAGTAGTTTGTCCCCCAAACGGGACTGCGGCACTAAAAGGGTTGAGGCTAAATTGGTGCCAGACATGACCTAAAGTTGAATGCAAATAGCGTCTTGTCTTCATAGGTTCTGGGGATCTCGTATGGTTGAATAGAAGTGCTGATCTGGCCCAACTATGGTTGATTAGCCTCTTGTCTGGGGTTAGCTCGAGGTATCGCACGGTCGAACAGCGAGGTCTGTCAAGGTTTGGTTGTTAAACGTCATGACATGGTTGAATAGCCTCTTGCCCCGAAGGTTTAATAGCTTCTCGTCCCGAAGGTCGGACTGAGGTGTCCTATGGATGTGAGGAGGTATCTTGATGTTGGATTTGTAGAAGCTAAGGTTAAATGGTCTATTGTCCTGAAGTGCGATGGAGGTGTTCCAAGCTCCGATTGACCCATTCTTGCGGTGGAGGGAGGTGCCCTATGTTTTTTTTCGCCTGCTGTCATGTGGTTAGATTAGGGCATCCTACGGCGTTCGAGCGGTCTCGGGTCGTAAGATTAGACTGATGATCACTTTTTCCCGCTGCTGCTGTTCGACCGTGTCTGACAGGCGTCTTCCGCGGCGGTGTTGACTGGCATCGAGCGCTGGGTGTTCGGTGCGAAGCAAGAGAGGGTGAGCTCGTCGTTTGCTGCGGTTGCGCCTGATGTAGAAAGGGGTAGAGTCTTCTCTCGATCTCAAGGAACGCAAGTCACGAACCGTAGGCGGGACTAGGGAGGAAAGTCTGTTTTGCTGTGTGACGCTGCATCTAATTTCTGACTATTGAACGGTGACAGCAGTAGTAGTAGTGGTAGTAGGGAGATAAAGGGAGGGTGATGGTAACAACTATTCAATAGGATAAAACAACGAAAAACAAAAGGAAAAATAAATATGGAGGTTGTGACGAGGAGCGTAGGAAGATAGGAGAGACTCTGCGCTACCTCTGTTAATGGAGTACACGCACCGAGTAAGTGGGATAGTCAAAGAGCCTAGGTTAAGAGATCCGCTTCAGGGGGCGCGTGTCAGGTTGTGTCAGGTATACTGTAGTTGACTTCTCTTGAACCGGAATTGGCAGGGCTGGGCTCTGGCACAGTATCTTCTATCGACGGTGGCAATCTGCTGATTGACCTGGCCAGTATATTCGCCAGCAGTTTTTTAGCGTACTTACTGTACGTGGTGCGCCCAAGAAACATGCCAAAGGATAGTACGGAAACCCACTTAACCCTTTTAGAACCGCAGTCTCGTTTTGGGGACAAACTACTTGAAAAATGAGTTGTTTGTCCCCAAAAAGGGACTGCGGTTCTGAAAGGGTTAATGCGTTTTGGGAGGAGAGAGTAAAAAGGAGAGACGGTATACTGCGGCAATCCAGTATCTGGATTGATTGTGACGACTGCATGATACTGTACTGACTGAGTCAGTCAGTGCTGAGCCCTATTAGCGGGGGGCATAGTCAATAGGGCCTAATAGTGTTAGTAAAAATAGTTGAAGATATAGATATTTGTGTGTGCCATAGGTCCTATTTACTATGGTCCCCCGCAGTAGAGATTGGTTTAGTAGTAGCCCCTTTCTTGCGCCGGAATTTACATTTTTTTCCATGTACCAGGTTGCGTTTAGTATGCCAGCGCCAAACGCGTCAACATCTCTAACATGGACACATCTAGGGTTATAGCCCCCCTTGCATATTGAAGTGACTTGCGGAATGCACTTTTTTGTGTGTAAGAAATCATTTTCTTTTTTAGTTCTGTCTCTTCCCCCTCCACCTCCATCTCGAAGGAGGTCGGTGGTCAATTATCAATTGACGAAGGCAAGCAACACATTATTACGCCCTCACTCCCCCCTCATCTCTCTCCCACTCACTCCCTTAACCTTCCAGGGTACCCCGACGAAGTCCAGCGGAGGAGCACGCGGCGCTAACTCGCCCACGCCGTCGGCCGCGAGCCCCGTGCGCGCGGACGCTTCGACGGTTAAGACCATGCACGACTACGTACGAGCGATGTAGAGCCGTCAAAGTCTGGTGTCGTCGGTTCTGTGTGTGCATGGGACGGCGTTGGTGTAGATCGGGGGAAGGGGATAAGCTGAGGGGGGGGGGGGGGGGTGGCTGCCCGCTAAATCTCCTAGTTGCCGGTTCGTTTCTGTAGGTCTGTAGGTGCAAGGTATGGCGGTCTTGTCGTCAAGGAGGTTGCTCTCTCGCTGGGGTGGCTAGCCCCCGCTGTATGGCCGTGAGGTCGAAATCATGCCCGACCGCGCATTGTGACGGGGGGAGGGCATGGCAATCAGCTTTACACCGTGGACCCGATGAGCCTTTCTTCTCCCTACGCGTACACACCTCATTAGATTCTGTTTACTGTGTTCTCCCATAGCGGCAATGTAGAACCGCCGTCCGCCGCCGGTCCTGTCGAGTCGGTTTTGTGTGTGCATGGGATGGCGTTACGTAGTGTTGACTGGGAAGCACTGTCTACACCTTTGTCGGCCCCCCCCCCCTCCCCCTTTCCCTCCCCCATCCGTGCGCCTGGGCCCTCGAGACGGTACACAACTCCAAAGTACGTGTGAGCGAGTTCTTGCCGCCAGGCACCGGGTCTGGATGTTCGTCGGATGGCGGTAGTGTAGACGTGAGGTGAATGCTGTCCGCTGTATCGCCTAGCTCTCGCGTGGGTCCTCTAGGTGCGGAGATGCCGATCTCGTATATGACGGTTCTGTAGTTGCAAGGGATGGCGTTCTTGTAAACGGCGGTGCCGTTCGTTGAGTCCTCGCGTGGTTTCTCAGATGGATGAGATGGCGTTATGGTGGGCGAGGGGGTACTGTCGCCACGTCCCCCAGCTCCCACGTCGGTGCTGTAAGTGCGGATGATGCAAGTAGGATTACATAGTGTTGGCGTAGTTCACTAGCGAGGTGCTGTTGCGTTGCCCTCGACTACTTGAGAACACGATCATGACTCCGGTCTGGGACACATGAGTTTAGATACATTAGTCGCTTCGGCGCGAAAGCGGGGTGTGAGGGTGTGAGGCGGCTTCTTTAGGCCTCGGATCGAGTAAATATTGGGAGAGGCTGGGTGCCTGCTGCTGCTGCTGCGTCTGAGTTTCTTGCAGTGCATTTTTATTTGTTTGTTTTTTTCTTCGTTTTGTTTTTGTTTTGTAGCTCTACTGCGCTTTATTTAGATTTGCACCCTTCTTTTTCCGATTCTGCGTTCTTACTTGGGCGGCTTGCCTGACTTGCGGGCTTTGGGGTCTCCGGGCGATTTTTATCTCAATTATCGGCCTGTTTTTTCCCCATTTTGAGTTATTTGCTAGCCATGGGGTACAGGCTGATGGAAATGGGACGGGTTACGGCGTTGGCTGAACGTATGTTGCCGTTGGAAATGTCTTGACCGTTGAACGTATTTTACCGTTGCACTCGCGCGATGGAGGGACGCTCTAGTTTTGTTCCTTAGGCTCCTCCGAGAAATCTAGGTGGTAGCCCTTGGACCACTTAATGCTCGGTAGCTCTCCTGATCACACCCGTTTCTTTTATTTTCTTGCTGTGGATTGACTGGCATGGCACCAAGCGCATGCACAAGGATAGGAGTGTCATCGAAATCGGGTGTCACGGACCCCCTCCCCCTCCCCCCCCAAGCCCAGTGTTCTAAATATACCATTGCCGCCCCGGGTTTGAGTTCAAGCTACGTGCCTCGGGGGGTTCCATATCAAGCCGCGTGCAATATCGGGCGGCGGGTATCCTAGACGAATAGGGGCATTATTAGGGAGGGTGCTCCCTCCCCCCCCCCCCCCCCCCCCCCAATCACTCGGTGCAGTGCTTGGGGGCGGCCATCATGAACGACTACGATTGTTGCCGCAGGATGTGTCGCCGATATCTTCTCCCTTTCGGTATTCTACGATGGACTGTCTAGAGTTGGTGTCAAAGGAAGGACCAAAGGACAGCTGTCTTGAGGTTGGGGGGCGGCGGGGGAGTAACGAGGAAGACGGCCCGGCCCTTATGTAATGTCCCAGGCCGCAATGTTGGTATATACGAGTACACATTTTTTTTGTTTTGTCGTGCACCTACCTACGCACCTGCTCGCTTACTTGGCCTGGGGGGTGATGTGAGGGGAGGCCTCCTGATGGGATCAGGGGTGGGGGAAGGGCGCGCGGGGAGAGGGGGGGGGGGGGGGGGGGGAGCTCTGCTGTCGTTCTTTTTTTCTGTTTTATGTGTTTGTGGCCCGATGTGGCCGCCCAGGGGAAAGGTTTCCGTCAATGGCGGTTGGGGGGGGGGGGGGGGGGAAGGGGGAAGGGGGTGTCAAAAAAGGAGGTAGCGGTCGGATCATTTCAGTGATTTATGCGGTCTTTGATGTCGTTGAAGTTGCGAGCGTCAGGGAGGGCGGGAGCGGGAGTGGAAGAGCAGTGTTTTGAAAGGCTTGGTCGTGTAGTGGAAGGGCGGTGAGGTTTGCCCTACTGGACGGTTTGCAGGGGTGGGTGAGGGCAAGGACACGCTACATCATATCCCTCCTGGCTTCCAGCTGCCATCGTGGGATGGATTACCGCTGTCGGGCTCGAAGAAGAAGCGCCGACTGACTATCAAAGAAATCGGTCGACGGAGTAGCTCGCCTGAGGTATGATGGTCGTCGAGGACGGCGTCAAGAGGAGTATATTCCGGCCTTGTTATGCTGGCTTCAGTGTAGGAGTAGGGTCGGTCAAGGAGTGAAACCGCGGTCACGTCGTGGCGTCTTGGACGGCGACTGCTGTGTCGGTCAAAACATATTTTGGCCTTTTTGTGCTGGTTTTGAGTGTAGGTCTGCGGTCCGTCATAGGGTCTTTCGGTCTTGAGGCATCTTTGACGGTGATTGATTATGACGAGGCGTCTTTGTGCGGCGTTGAAAAGAGGGGACGGGGGGGTCTGGGAAGGCACAACCATCGGGTTGGTATTGCAGCGACAATATTGACGAAAGAAGAGGAGGGAGGCAACTTTTTTTTTCATTGTAGCGACCTTCGAGAGCTGCCGACTTGAAGTGAAGTGTTGTGGGAGGGGTCTCTCACGGCTCACCAGCAGAGTAGGGGTTTGGTTGGGAGGGATATGTAACCGAGTATTTCCGCTGTCCGGTGCGTTGCCGGCGGCCGGTCAAATTAATTTATGGAGCCTTTTTTAGGACGCAAGTTCAGCGATCTAAAATTCACTATTATTCCATCTTGTTTTTGCGGGCAGTTTGAACCATGTAGAGAGGACGTGCAGCAGCAGCACGGCTATACCGTCATTCTTATCGCGTGTTGTACAATGTGCACGCACGCTCCGGATATGTTCTCACGGCCATCAGCAGTATCATTTTATTTTATTTTCCTGAGGTATTAGTTCCCAAATCAGGAAAAGTACCGGACGGCAAAACATCATGAAGGCTTTTATTAGACTTTCTCTTGTTTTCAGGAAATAAAATCAGGAATCTGTAGAGAACCCCATTTAATCAGCAAAGTTAGGACAAGCCACGCTTTTTTATAAGAACGGTCCTTCTATTGTACATCGGACCCATCCCTTTTCCCGGCAGTCCGCGGTGTACTATTAATAGTGGCCACTCCCATATTATTAACACATACCTGGTATATATGTTCATTAGGCATCCCGTGGGTGTCCCATAGGTTTTGATGGCGTTCCGTGGGTTGCCTTCATGGGCATCCCGTGGGTATCCCGTGGAGTTTCGGCCCGGGGGTAGCCCACGGGTCGCGGATTGGTTGGCCCAGGGGTACCCCACGGGTATTCTGTTGGTGGCATCGTGTGTGAGTCCCACAGGCATACTATGGGCATCCAATGGGCAACCCGTAGGCATCCCATCGGCATGCCCAGGGGTTTTGGTGGCAGCCCGTGGGTCGCCCACGGTTAGCCCGTGGGTCGCCCACGAGTAGCCCGTGGGTCGTCCACGGGTAGGCCGTGGGTGGCCCATGGGCGCATTCCACGGGTAGTTCATAGACCGCCCGTGGGATGCCCATGGGGTCGGCCCGTGGGTCGCCCACGGGTAGCCCGTGGGTGGCCCATGGGCGTATTCCACGGGGAGTCCATAGACCGCCTGCGGGTGGCCCGTGGGTACCCTGTGGGCATCCCACGGGCATCCCATGTGCATCTTATGGGTATCGCATGCTCATCCCAAATACATGCCATCACAGATGCCCCCCCCCCCCGCCCCCTGCACACAATGCGTGGGCGTAAAAAATCATTTTTGGAGACATTGGGCAATGTAGCCCGCCATTGAGCGTACCGAGTACGAGGAAGAGGTTGTCGACACCTTGTGGGCTTTGCTATACATATGATAGATACATTGTTCAAGTCTCCACAATGATTTGTTTCATACGCCCACATCTGTGCAAGGGGAGAGGTCGGTCCCGGCCACTGGGTAGCCCGAGGGCATTCCACGAGAAGCCCGGGGGTAACCCATGGGTCGCCCATATGGGTAGCCCATGGGCATCCATGGGATTTGGTGGCAGCCCGTGGGTAGCCCACGGATAGCCCATGGGCATCCATGGGATTTGGTGGCAGCCCGTGGGTAGCCCACGGATAGCCCATGGGTGGTCCATCTGGGTGGTCCATCTGAGTAGCCCATGCGTGGCACATGGTTTGCCCATTGGTATACCTCATGGGTAGCCCATATGCATCCATCCCACATGCACCCATCCCATGGGCATCCCATGGGCATCCCATGGGCATCCCATGGGCATCCCATGGGATTATGGTGACAATCCATGGGGGTAGACCGTACGGGTAGCCCGAGGCTAGCCCGTGGCTATATATAGCCCGTTATCACCTCGTGGGTACCCCGTGGACTGCTCATTGTTAGGATCGCATGGGTAGCTCACGGACCGCGCTCACGTATAGCGTATATATAGCCCATGGGCACATACGAAGTATATGCCTTGGGCAGTTTGTGTCCCAGTTAGAGCCTTTTTTAGTCTTGGACAGTTTGACACAAAACAGTATATACCGTGAGCTGATTTTCTAACGTTTACTGGAAAATACAAAGATGCAAGAGGTTGTTAACCCTTTAGTACCGCAGTCCCGGTTTTGGGACAAACCAGTCTAATTTCAAGTGAATTGTACGCAAAACGGGACTCGGGTGCTAAAAGGGTTAAGTAGAAGGGCAGTATGTACCTCATCCACGCGAAAGCGACTGTGCCCAAGTGGCACACGTCAGCAGCCGCCTCCCTGTCGGGGTATCTCGCAGTAATGACCGCCGCCTGCTCCGGTCAGCACCCCCCCCTTGCTCGCCGAAAGCAAGGGTCTAGTCTTGTTGCTGGTGTCAGGTAAGCATGGACGATTATTCCTCCTGATTTGCCGACGACGCCGCCAGTGTTACAGTGTAAGAGCAGTATGGACCTAGGGACCGACTACTGCTGGCAGGTTGATGCCTCCGGCTCTGCTCTGGTCAATTCACACGAGGTGCTTGACGGTGTACCAGTAAGATGTTACAAGCTCTTCTTGCATTAGCTGCTGCTTTTTTTGCCTCGCCAGATGTCTTCTGAAACTAGAAAGGGGCGGCGAGGCAATTCATCAGACACGCACGCGACCACGACTGCCAGGGACGATGAGGGGACGCTTGTTACAAATAATGAAAGCCGCAACAGGGGGGAAGGGATACACCTTATTGTAGGGTATACTGCTACAAAAGCCTGATAAGAAGTCCGAAAACAGCCGCCCCGACGGAGACATCAAGAAAAAAAAAAAAACACGAAGAAGAGCTTGGTTTAAGCCGGCGCGGATCTCCCCGGCTGGAGCGTGCGCACAACAAGGCAGACAACAACAACGTGCTGGCATTGCCCGCGCACACCCACCCACCCACCCACCCACCCACGCACCTACAGTACATGCACAGGCATGCAATATGTTGAGTATAACATTTTTCGGCGAGCTATATATAGTTGGTAGCACTGACGTACCGCTGCACACGTGTCATCATATCGAATAAATGGTGTTTAGCAAACGAGACGTCGTGGGTAAAACTACATACCTGGTATATATATATATTTTTTTTTGAGGATCACTTTTTTTACCTTCCAGCCTATTACTCGTAGAAGGTTATACCCTCAACGAGCTTCTGGACAAGCCGTGGTCAAAGGCGTCTATCCTTCTCCCCCCCGGTACGTGCCTTCATTTTTCAATACTGTATATAAGGTGATTATACTGCTATTACATTATTAAGAGTTTGTTAATCCCTTTAGAACCGCCGTCCCGTTTTGGGGGCTAACTACTTGAAATTTGTCTGGGTTGTCCCCAGAACGGGACTGCGGTTCTAAAAGGGTTAACCTGAAATCAAGACCGTGATGATGAAAATCGTACTGGGTCACCGCCTCCGCCACTCGTTCGTTCCTCGAGAACGTACACGTACAGCGCCACGACGAGAAGCTGCGAAAGGTATAAACGCCCAACAGAACAGCCCAATAAGGAGCCTCATGGCAAGGTGCTATTAATATCAATCTACTAATGGGCGTAATCTAAACACCTTCGTCGGTCGTATTGCATCGTGTCGATGTTGATATAGTGTCGTATCGATGTACTATTAAATGGTTTCGTACCAGGTATTGATTTACAGTATATCGTATCGCATCGATATCGCATCGAGCCGCTATCGCTACGTATCAGTATCGCGTTCCTCCCGAAATCAACCGTCGCTGTCTTTTTTTCCAAACAAAAAAAAAATCGCTACGTATGATATATATATTATACAACTTGGCGCTTTCTAAATTTAACAATCGCTTCAAGTACGATATCGTGCGAACTGACGAAGTATCGAATTGAAAAGATATCCTATCGATACTGAAGCATCGGGTCGATAGAGTCTTGTATCGATGTATCGTATCGATATAGAGTCATTTCGAACATCCTATCGTATGGTATCGAGTTCGTGCTATCGTACCGTTTACATTGCAAGATAAAACGATCCATCGCCGGCGATCCGCGCACCACCAACAATGCACGTACGTATACGTAAGCGGCCGCTCCATAGCCACCACAAAAACTGAATCCTAGAGACAAGATCTGAGCGGCGTGTGTATCGACAGACGGAAATCTCAGAAAAGCTGGCCAACTGCCACCACAACAAACGAAAAAAAGGAAAGAAAAACAGAGACAAAATCCGCGCGTCAACAACCACCACAAAGACGGCGATCCAGGACCAAACAAAAAAAAAAAACACAGGCGAGATAGACGAAAGGATCAACAGCCACAGACACGCGATGATTCAGGATCAAACCGAAAAAAAAAACAAAACACAAGAAAAAAAAAATAACCAAGAGACAAAAACCGAGGGCCAACAACCTTGTGAGGCCGTACTATCAGAAAACAAAACACTCCCTCCCGTACGGGCGTAAACCGGCTACATAAATCTCTGTTGATAGTAGACATACGGGTGGTGTAAGTGTCGAGTGCTCTACCCGAAGACGACACGCATCCTCACCGCACCCTAAAACGATGCCGCCCCTACGACAGTAATAACTAAACTAGCACGCTTCAGACCCATCAGGTTATACTCGTAGTCACAGTGGGTATTAATCGCTGAGTCCCTTCGGTAGTATATATATATATATAGCACGGCAGAGGAGGCGTTCGCGGGGCTGTCGAGATCGCAATGCTGCCCCCCCCCCCCCCCCCCCCCCCCGCGCCGCCCGCCCTCATCCTCTCCTACGATACTATACAGCTTAAACGCCACACTACTCTGAAGACACAACAGCAGCAGCAGCATATTATAGCCGCCCTGTATTCATCGAAAAAAACCGCGGATAACACGGGATAAAGAGGCGGTCGCGGGACAGGCAAAAAGGGACAAAAAGAAAGGAAGCAGGGAGGTTCAACCTTCAGCCGTACGGCAGGTGCATACCCTGACTCCGCGCCTCCCGATCCCAACCCGGACCTAAAGCCCTCCAATTACGACACCGACTCGCCTAGAACCGACGTAAAAAAACATGTTCCAAACACGAACGGTCCAGATGCTTTTTTTCTAATATAACTATGGGTGACGCGGCCTACAAAGCTCGTGTGAACCCGTGGCACATTCTATCATGCGTTCGATCGCTTGCTCCCATGTACGGCGCGCGCGGCGACGTGGCGGCAAAAAGGCGGCCTCGTGAGGCGTTATTGTCTCATCTTGCCCATCCCCCTCCCCCCCCACCCCCCCCCCCCCCGCGCTTGGTGCAAGCAAAGCGATGGCTGCCTGGTCGGTGAATACCCGACGTGCTCCGTCCCGGCATTGTAGGGATGCGAGGGTCTATGGTCATACGACTACGGCCATGCATGATATCGAGTACACCCTCCCCCCCCTCCCCCATCCATACCGACTACACAAAACGAGCTCCCGTCTCACTACTAGCTCCCGGTTCATAACCGACTTCCTATGAATACTGTTAATACGACAGTAGTCGTTCCTCTTACAGCGTGCCGGTATCTATGCGCCAGCCAACACTACCGGTACTATACGTAGCGCCAACCGGCACTATATACTCCGCACACTGCTGCCACACTGAATACTCCCATCTGTGCCGAGCGGTTTCACAGCCGGCACTACTCAACCGGCACTATAGAGGGACCTCCACTATGGCGCCAACCGGCACTATATACTCCGCACACTGCTGCCACACTGAATACTCCCATCTGTGCCGAGCGGTTTCACAGCCGGCACTACTCAACCGGCACTATAGAGGGACCTCCACTATGGCGCCAACCGGCACTATATACTCCGCACACTGCTGCCGCACTGAATACTCCCATCTGTGCCGAGCGGTTTCACAGCCGGCACTACTCAACCGGCACTATAGAGGGACCTCCACTATGGCGCCAACCGGCACTATATACTCCGCACACTACTGCCACACTGAATACTCCCATCTGTGCCGAGCGGTTTCACAGCCGGCACTACTCAACCGGCACTATAGAGGGACCTCCACTATGGCGCCAACCGGCACTATATACTCCGCACACTGCTGCCACACTGAATACTCCCATCCGTGCCCAGCGATCCCACAGGCCCTACCGCTGTAGAGGGCAAACGGCACTGCTCAACCGGAACTATAGAAGGGACCACCAATGTCCTACAAAAAACACGGCTATTCACGAGTGACGACTTGAACCGCGAGTCGGGTTCAGGAGGTCTTCAAAATCTCACGGGTCGGGTCGGGTCGGGCCAGGAGGTTTTCAAAATTTCACGGGTCGTCGGGCCGACCATCCTGACCCGACCCGACCCAACCCAACCCGCGAGGGTCTACCTAAACCGTGAATATCCCTGCCAACAAAAAAAAAACGGCTCTACGTGATTCCGAGCAATTTCGTGTCCGAAAAATGGCAGTGCTCCAGTTGCAAGCAGACGCGCGTACGTCGCCAACAACAGGGTACGCACTACTGTATGTCCTGGGACAAAAGCCTGCCGATGCCGCCACCGCCGCCGAAGCAGACACGGCATAATCATCAGCACGCAGCAGCAGACACAGCGTAATCGCCAGCATCAGCAGCACCACCAGACGCAGCGTGATCAACAGCAAGCAGCAGCATCAGCAGCGGCGTCAGCAAACTCGCTATCATCATCATCATCATCATCATCATCATCCTCAGCAGCAACAGCATCATCACCATCAGCAGCACCAGCACCAGCACCAGCAGAAAGGGCAGCGCGGCGCAGACTTGGCACGAAAGCCGTCGCCTATGCGCGCAGAGCTCCACCCCGTGTGCCCCACGATCAGCAAAAACGAAAAAAAAAAAACTTCTCTGCCAAACGAAACACGCTCGTCAAGCCATGGCGCTGAGCACGCTAACATCCACATCGTCCACGATGTCGTACATAGCGCCCTCTCTGGGAAGGGGGGTAACCGCCCCTCCCCCACCCTTCCTCTCCCCCCACCCCGCGCCGTCAGCACCCTCTCCCCGACGCCCCCATCGCGCACCGCCTTCCGCGGTGGAATCTCCCCAAGAGGACGAGGACGCGAAGACGCGCTCCCTGTCAAGGATGCCGTCTAGCTCTTCTTCTGTGATACATCGGCCGGCACCGTCCAGCGACTGAATTTGTTGATTTTTCGGGGTTTTTTAGGAAAGAAAAGGGAGGGGTAGGGTTGGGTGGGTTGGGGTTGAATGGGGTGGGGTATGTGTGGGGCGGGGTGGGGTAGCGTAGGGTAGCGCAGGGTGGGGTAGGGTAGGGGTGGGGTGGGTAGGGCAGGGCAGGGGTGGGGTAGAGGGTGGGGTAGGGAAGGGGTGAGGTCCTGGTCTGTATGATCTGTAATTTTTCTACAGTAGCTCATGTTGCCTGTTGGAAGCCGTATAACCTTCATGTTCTTGGATATGTTTCGTTCACTATTTAATACCTGGTAGGTTGGAGCTGTTCTACCCAGATCCCGCACAACATGTCATAACGGCAGCTGAGGACCTAGATCATCTACTGCAGACAGATCAGATAGATAATGATATGTCTATCCGAGGTGTGAACTGTTCGGGCTCAAAAGCGAAACCCCTAAGTAGGCCGTAACCGGTACGCACCTCGGGGGACAAGGCGCGCTTGGCCAGGTCCTCGACGTCATCCTCCAGGAGCTTTCGAAGGTGAGACACCGTCATCTCCCCGCTGGTGCGCTGACCCGCCATGCCGAAGTCTCCGCCCTGTACGGTCACGCGCTCCAGCTTTTTCTTGGAGATCTGATACATCAAGCCGCAACCGGGAAACATTTTTTTTTGGCCGTGAAAACGAGAAGAGAGAGAGAAAGACAGAGAGAGAAAAAGCGAAGATGGGAGGCAAGCGAAAAAAAAAAAATGTATCTCGCACTCAACAACCCTTTTTGCTGGAAGCAAGGACGCCCAAATAAAACTCAGATAGTCGGCACCTCCGGGAAACGACCATCTCATGAACCCTTTTATTTGGTACCGCAGTCTCGTTGTGGGGGCAAACCCCACAAATTCCAAGTAGCTTTGTCCTCACAACGGGACTGCAGCTTTTTACCCCAAAAGGGTCGCCCCTTATCCCTTCAGGACTACGGAGGGGCAAAAAAAAATGACGATTGTAACAACGGCAACTGCACTGGGGGGGATTATACAAACTGGTGTCCCGATACTGCACCGCAACGCAAAGGAGTCGCACGGCGCGGGCCGGGCCCAACCCACCACGCAAAGGAGTCGCACGGCGCGGGCCCAACCCACCATGCAAAGGAGTCGTACGGCGCGGGCCGGGCCCAACCCACCATGCAAAGGAGTCGTACGGCGCGGGCCGGGCCCAACCCACCATGCAAAGGAATCGCACGGCGCGGGCCGGGCCCAACCCAAGATGCAAAGGAGTCGTACGGCGCGGGCCGGGCCCAACCATGATCCCACCATGCAAAGGAGTCGCACGGCGCGGGCCGGGCCCAACCATGATCCCACCATGCAAAGGAGTCGTACGGCGCGGGCCGGGCCCAACCCACCACGCAAAGGAATCGTACGGCGCGGGCCGGGCCCAACCATGATCCCACCTCACGTACCCGTATTTGCTACGCGCTCACTGCTGCCCGTGGACGGTTCACAACACCGAGAGTCACCAACCATTGGTTTGGTCGCTATTTCTTGTGTCCGAAAGGGGGGTACCCAAACTACAGTATTTACCGTGGTACCCGAACTACAAAAAAAAAGGTAGGCTTGACCCTTCCAGGACCGCACTCCCGTTTTCGGGGTACCCGAACTACTTGAGAGATCGAGTGATTTGTCCCCCACACGGGACTGACTGCAGTTTGCGCTACAAGGGTTGGGTGTCGCCGACTGTGGACTCTGGTATGAACATTAAAAGGGCAAAAGCGACCTACATTCCCGGTCGAAGCGGTACAAAAAGTAGAGGGGGGGGGGGGGGGGGGTGGCAGAAAGACGGACGCTATGCGAGTAGAAGCACCTTCATATAGACGAAACATCCGGTCTGAGGTTTGGTTTCGATTTGTTTTGGTCTGGTTTAGGGTGGCTTGGTTTGGTTTGGTTCGGTTCGGTTCGGGTTGGTTTGGTTTGGTTTGGTTTGGTTTGGTTTGGTTTGGTTTGGTTTGGTTTGGTTTGGTTTGGTTTGGTTTGGTTTGGTTCGGTTCGGTTCGGTTTGGATTGGTTCGGTTCGGTTCGGTTCGGTTCGGTTCGGTTCGGTTCGGTTCGGTTCGGTTCGGTTCGGTTCGGTTCGGTTCGGTTCGGTTCGGTGTAGTTTGGTTTGGTTTGACTCGGGTTGGTTTTGTTTGACTTGGCTATGAGTTGGTTTGACCAGGTCTGGCCAAAGGATAGACTTAAACTCAATTTGCTGTTTTCATATCAGGTATACAGCAATCTATATTGGCAACAGGGTATGTATCCCTACAGGATGAAGAATCAGCACGGAGACTGAGTGTTTATTGATTTGATACAACCCAGCTTGATGTTTGAATCGACCGAGTCTAGGTACGGCATGATGATGTTTGAATCGACCGAGTCGAGTCGATTTTACTCCATTTTTTCATTGTAATCGATTATATTCGGTTCGGTTTGATAGGCCCACTCGACCCCCGATATGGCGAATCGCCAGGCGACCGACCTGCTTCTCCATCATATCGATCTCGACGCTGCCGGTAGTCAGGAGACGGAAAACCAGCACCGGCTTTGTCTGTCCGATCCGATGACACCGTGCCATCGCCTGTATCGAGGGAGTTCCAACCATGGGGCAGCGGAGGGGGGGGGGGGGGGGAGGTACGGAAAACCAGCAAAATCGGTGACGGTGTTAAAAGGGAAAACATAATGAACATCCTGACGGCGCTAAAGGCAACGCAGCATAAAGAGGAACACAAAAACAACAAGAAACAGCATGACCACCATCACCAACAACAACACCACCACTACCACCACCAACAACACCAACATCGTGTTCAGACACAAGCGGCACACTTACCTCCCCGCTCACCCCCTACCCCAAGCCGCCCCCACCCATCTCCCCCCCTCCCCCCACTCACGGTCCTGATGAGGGTTCACGTCAGTATCTGCACCTCCTCAGCCACCGCACTATGTCCACTGGGAGATTAGCGCCCGAAAACTTACAGAACTCCGTGAGCACCTTCCGAGAAATCAAAGTTTTTGGTGGCAAGGGCTGAAACTCACAAATGCGTTGGCCGCAGCAGGGGACCACAACGAGTGGATGGAGCCTGCCTGCCCCCCCCCCCCCCCCAACCACCTACCGTTGAAACCTCTTGTAAAATGACCGGTGAATCCTGCTGTTCAACGTGCCGCCTAACCTACTGTGGTTGTAAAAAACCTACCGTCAACCCCTTGAAAAAGTGCAGACCATTTTTGGCTCGGGGACAAAACAAAAAAAAAAACTACTTGAAACTAGTGCGGGACACTACTTTTCAGGGGCATATTGGTGTAGTGATTGCCAAAATCCCCTCACCCACCAACCCGCCCAACCAACCCGCTCACCCTCCCCAGACTCACCTGGCTGTCCTGGTGGGGGTTCCAGTCGGAGTCGAAGAGGATGCAAGTGTCCGCAGAGCAGAGGTTGATGCCCAGACCCCCCGCGCGCGTCGAGAGGAGGAAGACGAAGAGCTCGGGCCTCCCGTTGAACTCGTCGATCCGCTTCTGCCTGTCCAGCACGTCGGTGGACCCGTCGATGCGGTGGAACGCCCAGCCTCTGCACATGTCCGCAGGAAAGGGGTTTTATCAAGAGAAGTAGGCACTCTTTAAACAGTGGGGGCGGGGCGGGGCGGGGGGGGGGGGGTATTTCTGCCTGTCCAGCACAACGGTAGATCCGTCGGCGCAGTCGAACGTCTAGTATTACGGGGGACCATAGCAAATAAGGCCAAATAGTGTCAGTAAAAATAGGGAAATATGTAGGTTTTTGTTTGTACCGTAGGTCCTATTAACTATGGTTCCCCGTAACAGGACGGTAGGGGGGGGGGGTGGATTTCTACCTCTCTAGCACAGCAGTGGACCCGTTGATGTGGTGAACGCCCAGTCTCTTAATTTGCAGGCAGGCGTTTTTTGCAATAGGGGAGGCGTGATTCAGAGGGAGGGGGGAACTGCCTGTCCAGCACGTCGGTGGATCCGTCGATGCGGTCAAACGCCCGGCCTTTGCACTTGCAGGCGAGCGATATTTAGGGGAGGCGTTATTTTCGAGGGGTAGGGGGGGGCTGTCCAGCATATCAGTATTCATGGACTGCTTGATTGATTGATATTTTCACGGATTGCTTGGTTGATGGACTGGTTGGTTGGCTAATTAATAGACTGATTTATTGCCTGGTTGATTTGACTGGTTGACCAGCTGATCGATACAAAATTGATTCACTAACAGTACCTGATTGATTCGACAACTTTTTGAATATTTGATTTATTGAGGAACCGATTGATTGGGGGCAGTCGTTGATCGATTGATTGATTGATTGATTGATTGATACTTCGGAACATATTCAATGATTGGTGGATGTATCGACTGATTGGTCGACAGCCTGGCTGATACATATTCATGGGTAGCTTGCTTAATTTATCAAGTTCGTTCGGTGGTTGACTGGCTGTCGGACTGACTATTAATACCTACAGTACATCATTGAACGTCTGGTTTACATCGACTGGTTGATTGCGCGATGATGCTTTGATATAATTCATATCTGGCTCATTGGTTGATTAATGGATCGAAGGATTGGTTGATAGTTGATACCTGGTAGTCGATTGATTCATTGATTAGTTGAACGGCCAACGATTGGCGTGCTGATTCCCCGCTCGGTGGTTTGATTGATTCCCTAACGGCACTGGTGGATGGATTAATGGATTGACTCATTCAGCACCCACCGGTGGTGCAGGTAGTCCTCGAGCACATCCAAGAGCTTCGTCATCTGGGAGAAGATCAGCACCTTGTGCCCTCCCTTGCGAAGCTTCTTCAGCATCCGGTCCATGACGGCCAGCTTGCCAGAAGCCATGACGAGCAGCTTTGCACAGAACCCCGTTAAAGAAAAAAAAAACACACAAAAAACAAAAAGCGGCGAGAAAAACGAAAATCGAAAGTAAAAAAAAAAACAAAAAAAAAACAGAGTAGAAACTCGGGACAATTTGGCCAGAAACCCGATTTCAGTACGGCGGGCGCGGCCGAAGGCGCCACCGACAGGGTCGGGAGAAGCGAGCAAGGTAAGGCACGTCCAGCAACCAGCGCACAGAGAGGTGGACCTCATTTCAACTTAGGTGATGGTCGTGCTCGGCTCAGGACGTGGTGAACTGTAAATTGACTTTTCGAACTGCTGAGCGTGAACCTCCATGGGTGAGTCACCCCGCACACATTCGTACGGAGGCGTTCCGGTTCTCACTTCGGGGTTAGTCTCGCCGGCAAATTTTCCCGTGACCTTGTCCTTCGGCTCCCCAAATAGAAAGGGGTGCTGGCAGACCTTCCTCTGGTTCATGTTGATGTTGATCTCGCTCAGCCTCGCTGCGCCCTCGATGTCCATGTCCACCTGTCGAGGCGTACACACAAAGGGATGGGGGGGGGGGGGGGGGGGTCAAATAACTATCACATGGGGTTTCCTTCTGCTTGGAATGAGCGTGCAAAGAGCGGGGGGTCGTTCTCGCCGCGCTTTTAATGCCCAACCTGCCGAGGGGTACACACATACAGGGGGAGGGGAGAGGGGGAGAGTCCCGGCCGGTATTTTCTGGAATGAGGCACGCATGGAGCGGGAGGGGGGAAGGGATGAAGGAGGGGGAGGATAGAAAGATCCCACCGGGTTCTATTTTGAACGATATGTCCACAAGGCGATAAGGATACGAGAAGGGTCCCATGGGGATAATTTTAACTGCTCGACGACAACGTACGCGCGCTTTCCTGAGCGGTGTGGTAATATAGATGAGAGCATACCAGCTCTTGCCGCAGCACGGCGACACACGCAGATTGACCATCACAAGCAAAATACGCATGGTACACGCAGTATTAACACAACAAGTACGGCACGCAGTACTTGTGAGCAGTTCGAGCAGTTTGAACAGAAACAGGCAGTGTCGGCGGTGTGAGACAATACTTGAAAATATAACGAGTTTTGTTACACGGCGAGCGGAATAAGCAGTACGAATAGCAGTATAAACTATTTCCGACTTACAGCTATATCCCTTATCCTATTTCATCTCGACCGGTACACACAAAGGCCCCTTCGTATCCAAATCGCAAACAACCCCCCCCCCCCCCTCCGATCCTAATGCTATCCTACCCTACCCTTACACTTGCCCTACTCTACCCCCCCCCACCCTACCCTAACCCACCCCACCCCACCCCACCCTACCCCACCCTACCCCACCCTACCCTACCCTACCCTACCCTACCCTACCCTACCCTACCCTACCCTACCCTACCCTACCCCACCCTACCCTACCCTACCCTACCCTACCCTACCCTACCCTACCTTACCCTACCTTACCCTACCGTATCCTACCCTAACCCACCCCACCCCACCCCACCCCACCCCACCCCACCCTACCCTACGCTACCCTACCCTACACGAGTATGGATAGCGCAGGGCACCGCCCATATGAGCCGAGCGAGCAGCATGGTAGCGTACCAGCGCTTCCCTGAGGGCGTTCTTTCCCGCCAGCTCGTAGAAGCTCCTCTGAAGGGACGACATGCCCGCATATACCACGACCTCCCTCTTCGGCGGCAGGCCGTCCTTAGCCAGAACGTCCTTCTTCATGCGTCGGATCAGGAACGGCCGGAGAATCTCGTGCAGCTGGAAACCCGAACGGAAGGCGGTACAATAAATTGGGACGGGGGTCGACAACAGAGGGGGAGAGGGCATGATATATCGCTGTTGAAACCCAAGAGGAGGCGGTGTAATACCGAACCAGGGGCAGGGACCGGGGGAGGGGGGATTCAACCAGAGGAAGCGGATACCTTACATCGCGATCGAATGAGAGTCAGCCGTGTGTCGGTACACAACGGAGGGCTTCTATTTATTTCACTCTATTTTTTTAGTGCAAACAGACGAGCAATCCTACCAAATCAAGCCAGCTGGCATCTCACACGAAACAAAGTTCATGAAAAAGCGAATGAACGAAGTGAAAAACACACACACACACACACACACACACACACACACACGCGCGCGCACATATCGGGTGCGTTGGCACCTTCTTCGCTTACCTCCGATGAATTTGCGACTGTTTTCTTTTTTTTCTACGAGTATAGCACAGCAGTCAGCAGTCACTATGAAGATGACGAATCAGGACGGAAACTTGAGTGTACTGATTTTTCGGGGGACAACAGCAGCAACAACAACAGCAACAACACTAACAACAACAGCAACAACAACAATGACTATTAATATTACGGGGGACCACAGTTAATAGGACAAAATATTGTTAGTAAAAATGGTCAAATATATAGGTTTTTACGTATGCCATAGGTCCTATTAACTATGGCCCCCCGTAATAATAGTGCACCTAGACCTTACTATACCACACCTGGTACACTATCCACATAAATAGCGCGTTCAGTAGTGCTGTACTTCTACGACCAGCAACGAAATAATAGCGCCCACCTTGGAGACGATGTTGGAGTGCTGCTGCTCGTCAACGATGGACTGCTCGCTCGTGTCCTTCCCGATGTTCTTGAAGCCGAACCAAGACCTGAAAATCTGACGCAGGGAGAGGCGAGAACCGTCGAGGAACTCAATCCCATTCAACATCATTCCAATCCCATCGAGATTCATCCGTGAAAGTCGCGAGGCACGGGGGGGGGGGGGGGGGGGGTGTACCTACCAGGTACTCATTATCGTGCATGGCCGTAGTCGTATGACCATAGACCCTCGCATCCTTACAATGCCGGGACGGAGCACGTCGGGTTTTCACCGAACAGGCACCGGGGTGGGGGGGGGGGGGAGACTTGGCCACACGAAACATAACCGTCGTAGCCGTCACCGTGAAGCAATGGACTCTACAACTTACTAGTTTTTTCAACCTCAAGTACCGGCGTGCGTGTGTTTTCTTTTCCTTTTTCCGAATACTGTTTCTGGCTGGCCGTCATAATCGAATTTGAGTTACACGGGAAATTGCACGAGCGAAAATCTTATTCATGGCAGTAGTAGCGGGAGTCACTTTCACTTTCCAGCCTAACTCGTAGGAGGTTTTACCCTCGACGACCTTCTGGACAAGCCGTGGTCACAGGTGTCTACCCTTCTCCCCCTCGGTACGTGCCTTTATTTTTTGTCGCGCATAGGGTTCAGTATTCCCACTGCTCGTCGATTTTCATCGAATGCAGCTAACTCACGCTCTCGCGCTTTCCGTTAATCAATTTCTTCATGCAAGAAAAAGTCCCTGCGAGCATGTGCACTCGGTGAGACCTGAACCCACGAAATTGATCTTGGTAGGCACGCGGACCACCCACGAAGCCACCGGGGACGCCGGCTAGTCTACAGACAGAAAATCCAGCTGTTTTCACTTCAGAAGTGGGCAGCGACACAAAAAACCTAGCCTAGTTGCAGCAACTCCTCCGATACATGTACAGCAGTCGATGCACTTGTCATTTACATCAAACGCCAGGGAGGATACATATCAGCTACCAGTTATCAATGCTACATTTCGCATTTTAGGCTTGGAATAATGATTCGGCTCCCCTCCCTACCCCTACAGCTTCATGATATGAGTACCCCCTCCCCTCCCCTCCCCTCCCCTCCCCTCCCCTCCCCTCCCCTCCCCTTCCCTCCCTTCCCTCCCCCCTCTCTCCTCCGCTGACTACTGGCTCAGTGGGTATGGTGCATCTCAAAACAAAAGCACAATCTGGGGGCTGCTTAGCTGTTAAGCCTGGACCTCAGATGTTTATCCCACGGTCGCCGCCTCCCACCCCTTCGCCTCCCTCCCTCCCTCCCTCCCTCCCTCTCCCCTGCCCTCACCGACAGGTCGTCAAAGATGTGCGGGTTGACGAAGTTGAGGAGCGACCAGAGCTCCTCCAGCGTGTTCTGGATGGGAGTTCCCGACAGGAGGAGGCGGTTTTCGGAAGGGATCTTCTTCAGCTCCTGCACCAGGCGGCAGCTGGCATTTTTGATGCGCTGCCCCTCGTCGATGATGAGGTACTGCCAGTTGTACGCCTGCAGGGCGCAGCGGTCGATGATGCTAACCTACTCGAGGAAGAAAAATAGACACAGACGGACGGGCAGGCAGGCAGGCAGGCAGGCAGGCAGGCAGGCAGGCAGGCAGGCAGGCAGGCAGACAGGCAGAGAGAGACAGCAAGACCGCATGACAGTCAAACAGACAGACAAACATACAAACACACAGGCAGACAGACATATTTTCCTTGATTTACCATCCTTTCGGTATTTTTTGGTCAGGCGAGGAGGTCGGCCACGTATGGAGTAGGGAGTACCCTCGAAATAATAAAACAATAACAAGGGTGGGAATACACCTATTCACCACTGCAATAAAAACTATACCTGGTATATCATTATCGTCTACTACGGGGAACGATAGTAAATGGGACCAAAAATTGTTGGTAAAGATAGCAATATATACATCACCCCCCCCCCCCCCCAACACCCCTCCCCATTGCGGCTCGTGCCCTTTCCTTCAACATCGCCAGAAGAACTCGAGCCCGTCCTTCCCTCGGCTTCTACAAACCTGCTGGCGAAGACAGACACACAAACCTGATGGCCCGCCTCACCTCGTAGCTGGTAACAACGACGGGAAAGCTTGGCGCCCTCGCCATCCTCGGCTTCATCAAAGTCTTGCGCAGACCGGCCCTTTCCGAAAAAAGAAAAAACAAAAAAAAGGAGGAAGAAAACAGCCGAGGCGGGGGGAGAAGAAAAAAAAACGTGAAACCTCCAACACGTACTTCGTACAGTGTATGCATGCATGCATATACTCCGTACACGTACGAAGCTGTAGACTCGTTTGGGCTGGCCAGTCTTTACTTGCCCAAGGTGGCTACTTCTTCTTTTCCTCCAAGGTGGCTACTTCTTCGTTGCTCACGTATGTTCTTCGTTCTCGCCCGGTGGCTTCGTACACACGAATAGCTGGGAACGAACGCCTGCTGTATTCTCCCCTTTCAGCTCACGGGCACGCCAAGGGATCTCAAGTCACGGAACCACAGTCCCCAAAGGGGAGCCTAAAGCTTTGTACGTAGCTACGTACCATATTGTTTTCGTGCGCCACACGGCGGCCATATGCAGGATGTATTCACTGATGTAGTGCTACCGGAATGCAGCGCCCCGAAACAAAAAAAACAAATGGACGTACAAACCCTTGTAGGACTGCAGTCCCGTTTTGGGCGTAAACTACTTGGAAATTGAGTGGTTTGTCCGCTAAACAGGACTGCAGTCCTAAAAAAGGGGTAACCAACTCTTGACCGGAAATATAAGCACCGTTCGATGTTGACATCAGAACCCTCACAAGGACTATTTTTCCGGCCAGAATGGTGCCAACAGAACCACACACTGGGGGCAGTACCACCCGCAGCTCATGATTTAGTTGCTCCAGGGCACGGACAGACTGATCCCCGATCTCCTGATTATATGACGTGCACGATCTACACAGATCGTGTCTTGCAAACCGGTGGCGTGCATCTGTTTGACGCGGCTCTTGCGCACGCGTTGGTCGGGTGGTGGGATCTGTTTGACACAGCTCTTGACCGACATCGTAAACCGGCAGCTATAGGACCCGTGTCGTAGATGATCTATAGATGATCTAGATCATCTTCATGCACCAAAACGGGGGTAACGGGATGCAAAGCTCGCCAGGAACGATAGATAGCTCGTGTAGTCGGGTGCGGGGAGCAACAATCATTAATATTGCGGGGGGCCATATTAAATAGGACCAAGCATTGTGAGTAAAAATCCGTAAATACCTAGGTTTTTGTGTGTACTGTAGGTCCTATTTACTATGGTCCTCCGTAATATAAATAGTAACATTTTTCGTCGCTTCGTTCCACCAGAAAAAAAAAAACAAAAAAAAACGTGAAGGATATCAACAATACACCGGTACGTACGATATAATCATATCGTCATCCGGATACTCCAGGGCACGGTTCCTTCATTTCTGTCTTTTTGTTCTCGTTTTCTGCTCTGGTTCGTGTGTTGGTTGTGTTTTCGTACCCGGTACGTTGGCATTTCACTTGCTTTACCCATTTAATTTGCGACTACGAGTACAATTATTTGTTTATTTTTTTCTCTTGTCTCGGAAGTCTCCGAGCACATAATTAGTCTCTCTCTAGGACAAGGAATCAGGACGGGCACTGGGTGTACTGTTGCACTTGGGTAGAGATAACGGTTTCATGTGAAGACAACTCACATACGGACTGCAGACCCCTGATCTACATGGATGCTGCACAGCAGTGCACAATCTGATGAAACCTTCGCCGGGCGAGACCTGTGTGTGATCTGCAGCAGCTGCTGTGTATCATACAACATCTCCATAGCTACAGGTGAGGAGCTAGGTGATCTGGATGATCTAGATCGTCCTCCGGCCGACGGGTGGGGAAAAAACAAAACAAAAAACATCGCTTCGTTCCACGAAAAACAAGCGACCCACGAACAAAAAAGCAAACATGCAGTGTCGTCATGGCGCTCCCAGCAACCCGTGTGGTACAACCACTTTTCCCGCCACTTACGTAAATTTAGCCACTACCGGTACTTAAAAGGACTCCAGCCCCGCTGTGAACTAAACACTCGGGATCAGATGCGGACCTAGGTTTCCGAACAATGCAGCATGGAACGGAGTTACCAAGCCTCAAACTATTCAAGTGACTGTCGCGCACATCTATCTGCCTTGGAAGGCAGGCGGCTTAGCAAACCTGTACCAGGTACCACTACAAGTAGCGTGTTTTAGTAGCACCAACACGAAAATGAACCACTCTTCGTCACCAGCTATTACTACGGGGGACCTACAGTACACACAAAGACATATATATATATATATATATCGCAATTTTTGCTAACAATATTTGGTCATATTAACTATGCCCCCCCCGTAATAACAGCATAACGACAACAGCAGCAGAAAGAACAAGAACAAAAAAGCGTTCCGCACCTGTGGTCCTTGTTGCCGTGGTACAGCAGCACCTCCGCGCTCGGCAGCCACTTCCGGAACTCGTTCACCCAGTTCGGGAGCGTTGCGAGGGGGGCCGCCACGAGGAACGGCCCGTTCACGTTCTTCGTACGAAGGTGGGCGATCAAGGCGATCACCTACAATCACACACACGAGGAAAAAAAAATAACGGCACGTATGAAGCACCGGGTACCAGGATACATTTTGTGGAGGAGGAAGGGGAAAAGGAGGCGGTATGTCGGGCGAGAAGAGGGGGGGGGGAGGGGGCGGCGGTGGAGATGATTGTTTGTCAATGCCGAGTGTGACACGCAGCGATCGATAGGTCCCCCCAAAATGGTACCAAATGGAGGTAGAATACGGGCATATACTTGGTTGTTGTTGAGGAAGAGGAGGAGAGAGGAGGAGGAGGATGAGGAGGCGGTATGCGCGTCGGGGGGGCGCGGGTCGCGGCGGTTAAATGAGGAACGCTGGTCCAACGCCGACGGTGACGAGCAGCGATGGATCATAAAAAAAAATACATGAAAGATGGTTGTCAACGCGAACATGACACTTCGCAACAGGGCCCAGGCCCTCGTATGATATACCCCATCGACCGCACGCGATATAGCTTCCACCGCCGCCGCCGCCGCTACCGCCAATGATCGAGTTACCGTAGCCCACCCCCATCCTTCTGCACGTAACGATGGGGGTCTGCCTACAGTAGCTCCTCACTTGAGTGTAGTATAGGATCTCTCTATCCGACACAAAGAAAAAGCTGACGACACAATCTATATCTAACACGGGCGATCTCGTAGGTACACAAGGAATAATGTCTTATTGCAAAGCAATTTTGGGCATGTCAACGATATTGGGTAGTGTTGTCAGTGCCCTCAAGGAGCCTGCAGTCAGTCACTCAGTCAGCCAGCCAGCCAGTCAGTCAGCCAGTCAGTCAGTCAGTCAGCCAGAAACATAAGGAACAATGCTTCATTGCAAAACCCTAGTGGGCATTTCAACGATACATATCGAGTAGTTCCTCATCGCCCTCGAGGAGCCCCTCCTTCAGTCAGTCAGCCGGACATACAGGGAATAACGCCTCGTTGGAAAACTTGAATGAGCATTCCAACGACAATGGGTAGTTTCTTGGCAAAACTGGAGTCCCGTTTCGGGGACAAACCACCCAAATTATAAGTACAGTATTACGGGGGACAATAGCTAATAGGACCTATGGTATACGTAAAAACCTATATATTTCACCATTTTCACTATTACGGGGGACCATAGTTAACAGGACCTATGGTACACATAAAAACCTATATGTTTAACCATTTTTACTAACAATATTTGGTCCTGTTAACTATGGCCCCCCGTAATAACAATATTTGGTCCTATTAACTGTGGTCCCCGGTATTAGTTTGTCCCCAAAACGGGACTGCGGTACTAAAGCCCCAGTCCCGTTTTGGGGACAAACTTACTTACAGTTTGAGTACTTTGTCCCCAAAACGGGACTGCGGTGCTAAAAGGGTTAAGGGACCCTGCCAGTCAGTGAGTCAGCCAGTCAGAAACATTTCTGGCACAAACAAGGCTGGCTCTGCCGTACACAGCACGGCCCATCATACAAATGCCCGTAGGCCGTTCATCCATAAATTGCCGGTATGACCCAGCCAGCAATACCGGCCACCTACACGCAGCAGCAACCGGTACTGCTCCGCCCACTGCCACCACGCTAGTGAATCCCACCCATGTCATGCGATTCCACCGCCACTATAGCGGACAGCCGGCCCTATAGAGGGACCCCTGCTGCTGTGCACACCTGGATCGTCTTGCCGAGGCCCATCTCGTCGGCCAGGATACCGCTCAGGCCGTTCTCGTACAGGGTCACAAGCCACCGGAGCCCCTCCAGCTGGTACGGCTTCAAAGATCCGCCCACAAGATTTTCCGGCTAGAAATTATATTTACAAGGACAACAAAAAAAGCACACACAAAACAAAGGGGACGCCCGATTAGGGAGGTCTGTCTGGTTTAATTTTGTCTGCTTGGTACGGTTGAAATGGTCCGATCGCATGTGTCTTCGACGGAAACGCGTCCGAATTTCGATTACGTTCGATCCGATTGAGCGCGTCTGTTTCGAGGTTTTCCGACTTTGTGGATATGTGTTTCTTGTGGCGGGTATATCTATAGGATACTGCCGCGAGATCCATCTATCAACATATATAGGAAACCCGGGGATGTACCCCGGATGTCCCCTGAATACCACAAGACAATGCATAAAACGAGTCTGGTTCAAGGTGCCCCATCACTCCGACAAAAAGGTGTCAGCCGGTTCACAGGTCTCGTGACGACGGAAACAAAAAAACGGACAGAAACAGATCTCACGAGAGATCGCCGCGCTTGAGAAGTAGTATACACAGCCGTGGCGGTAACGGCAATGGTTGCAGTGAGTGGAGCCTCGGGATCTCGCCCGGCCTTCTTCTTGACTGGGCCGACGCGGCTTGCGGAGACAGCACCAAGTGACAGCGACAGCTGCCGCTGTAGCAATCCTCTGGGGTTGCTACTGTTACTGGTGGTGGTGGTGGTGGTGGTGATATCACCACTGCTACTGCTGCTGCTGTTGCTGCCGGTGCTGCTGCCGCCCCTGCCACTGCTGGTGCTGCTGCTACCGCTACCGCTACCGCTATACCGCTACCGCTGCTGCTACCACAACACACCTGTCGAAAGGATGCGTCGTCCTTGGCCTGCGCCTTCGCCTCCTCCTTGGCCTTCTCCATCTTGGAAGCGGCCGAGCTGAACGCCTGTCCGCTCGACGACGACTTGGTCTTCTTGCTCTTGCTGGTGGGTTGGTTGGTCCATTGGTTGGTGGTCAGTTGGTTGATTCGCTGTGGGGTATTCGATTGGTTGGTAAATAGGATGGTAGGTGGTATATGTGGTTTGGTTACATGGCCGGTCGGGTGGTTGGTTTGGTTGTTGAGTTATGAGGCTGTGGTTTAGTTGGTTGATTATGTGGTCGGTTGAATGGTTGGTTCGCTTGTTCCTTGGGTTGGTTGGTTGGTTGGTTGGTTTGGTTGTTGGATTGTTGGCCCGTGGGCTAGTTGGTAGTTTTTTTGGTTGGCTTGGTTTTGTCGCTTTGTTGATTGGCTGATCGGTCGGTTGGCTGGTTGGTTAGGTTGGTAGATATTGCAGTCGGTTGATTGATCGGCTGGTTGGTTGGTTGGCAGTTTGGTTTTGTGGCCGGTTGATTGGTTGGTTAGTTGGTTTTGTGGTTGGTTGGTCCGCTGGGTTCATGACTGGTTGGTTGGCTTGGCTGTCGGATTGTTTGGCTGGTCTATTAATGGGTCGCTTTGTTCCAGTGTTTGGTTGCTCTGCTGTATGGTTAGAGGATCGATTGGTTGTTGGTTTGTTTCGTTGTTGTGGTGTCGGGTTAGTTGGTTGATTGGTTCGCTGGTTTCCAGATTGTTTGGTTGACGGAGGGTTGAGCTGGTTGGCAAATGGTGCGCTTTGCTTGGTGGTTAGCTTGACGGACCGTATGGCTGCTGGGCGGATTGGTCGTTAGTTGGTTCGTTGTGAGGTTGTCGGGTCGGTTGCCTGGTGGTCGGTCGTCTGCATCGGACTGGTTGGTTGCTACTCTGTACTCTGGTTCATGGCTGGACGTTTGGTTCGGCTGTTTGATATATATACCAGGTAGGCAAGCAGTTTGCCTCTTTAATTAGTGGTTGGTTTGCTGGCTGATTTTGCAGGTTGCTTTAGCACCGGTGCCTGGTATACTCGAAGCTCGTACCCGTAGCGGGCTAAGCGGCACAGACACGTCATACTCGGCAAAGCGACCCCCATGGAACGTAGCATATCCTGGGGGGGATTCAGTTGGTTGGGGTTGTTCGGGTTGGTTGGTTGGTTCGGTTGTTAGGTTGCTATCGTAGTTGGCTGATTGGCTGGCTGGCTGGTAGGTTGTTCGTTTGTTCGTTTGATGGGTGGATTGTTGCTGTGGCACAAAACGAACGGCAACGGCGGCAACGACAACGTCAAACAACGACGCCCCAAAAACAAAAAACAGGGCTATCTACGGGTCGGATTAAACCTCGCGGGTCATGGTGGCCCGTTCCGACCCAAGATAATTCGAAAAAACTCTTGACCATCCCATCCGACCCAACCCAAGCCCAACTGACCAGTGAGAGTTCGAAAACTTGCTGGCCCGACCCGCGGGTTGGGGGAATGACGTGTAAATAACCCCGCGAGAAAGGGCGGCCGCTGCTACGGCGAGATATTGTGATATACACGGCGCCGCGACCCAGCCTCAACTCGATCCTCTGGACACTGCAACGATGATCTTATCCACTTGAACTCGACAAGTAAGGTGGTCTAAAGACTCCAACGAAACCCATTTATCGCCGAAACAATTACCCCATACTACTGCTGTAGTTCCGAGTATAGTTTGTCCTCAAGACAGGAGGTCCAGTTCTAGGAGAGGGGTCAACTCCCGAAACAAACAAAGAAACACCCGAAACAGTTATAGCGAAAGGACTGGATTCGTGGGGAAACAAAAAAAAAACAAAATTCGCCGAAAGGACAGGGGAAGGATGACGGATAAAAAAGAACGAAAAAGGAACGGATGAAAACCGGGGGAACAAGAAGAAAAAAGAACTGTCGGCCGATACTAGAGGACGGATTCATGGGGAATAAAACGATGCGAAACCGTTTTGCCGAGAAAAGGAGGAAACGGTCTGTTACTGGAGAGAGCAAAAAAAAGAAATATTCACCTAACAAGAACGGATTCAAGATTTGATCGTGGAGCAACGAGAAAACACTCACCCGCCCAAGGAGAGCGACTTCCTCTTATTCTTCGCGGGCGTCACTCTCGACCCGCGCTTTCTGCCGCCTCGTCGCACCCTCCCCTCCTCGCCACCGCCGCTTCCGTCTTCTTCTTCTTCTTCCCCCTCCCCCTGCTGCTTCCCGCCGTCTCCCCCTCCGACGCCCGTATCGGCGCCCACCTCCTGCTTCGGCGCGATCGGAAGACTGACCTCGACATCCATCTGCGCAACGGTATGGCACACGGCAGAGGTGTGGAAATGTGGTGAGCTTCCATACCATACCGTACAATATCAAAAGCATACCATGTCATATCACAATACCCTACCATACCATACCATCGACACCCATCTGCACAACGGTATGACACACGGCAGAGGTGTGGAAATGTGGAGAGCTTCCACACCATACCGTGCCATGCAATACCATTACAATACCATACCATATCACAACACCATACCATACCAATCCGTACCAGTCCATACCACACCATACCATATCGTACCATACCATAACATACCATACCATACCATACCATACCATAGAGGGGAGCTTAACCTTTGCATTTACCCCTCCACCCTCGAAAACACAAAACGAAAACAGCGGTATCGGTATAGAGGGAACGATCACGACAATGATGATTCTAACGACAAATAGAGCCTACAGTAGGTCTGGGGTGAAAAAAAATACGAAATAACATGAGCCTAGATATACAATAAAAACGAGTGTGCTGCTATGTTGCGGAAACCCTCCGACGGCGTGTTTGTACGTGTCCGAAAAACAGCCAAAACTACGACACAGTAGCATCAGCGTGCGGAATCTATGCGACGGCGTGACTTTTATTACTCCACGCCCGGGAACCCCTCCCCCTTCCCCCTCCAAAAAAAATCGTAACATAGGCCTCCCCGGCCAAAAACAAGGAAACAGCCCTCTTCGTCCACGAGTCACATTCACACCTGGGGCAATCACGAAGATGTCTCTACGCCCAAGAAATATTTACAGCTGACCAGTTAATCATGAGTAAGTGACAGCAGCAGCCGCGCAGACAACGAAAAAACACCAAATGGCATCTCCCCCCCCCCCCCCCCCCCGCTCGTCCCCTTGAACTTGACGAGAGCAAGAAAAGGTCACTCCTCCAGGTTCAACGAAAACGAAAAATGAAAACTACAAAACCATCGCAAGAGAGATACGGCTCCCCGAGCCTCTCTCCGCCTCCCTTCCCGGCCTCCTCTGCCCCCCCCCCCCCCCCCCTCCCTCCTAACCCCCCCCCTCTTTCCTTGTGCCCCCCGCCCTTTCCCACACCCAACACTCAATCGAACAATCACCTGGGACTGCCGGATAAACATTGAGTATTGCTCAGCCTTGCACAGGAGGGATGCCAGCTGCTCCTGCCTAGCGCCCCCACCCACGCTCCCGCTTTCGCCTCCGGCCTCACCCTCCCCTACCTCTCCCCCCCCTCCTCCACTGCCCAGGTCCGCCTCTCCGGCAATCCCGGTCCCGTTCTCCATCTTCCTGCCCCCGTTCGCGTTACCCTTGGCGGGTCCCGCGTCCCCCCCCCTCACCGCCGCCACCGCCGCTTCATCACTAGGTTTTCCATCAGTCCCGTTAGCGTTAGCGTTAGGGGTGTCGGCGCTGTCGTCGGTGCGGGCGAGGAGGAACTCGGCTCGCTGGTTTCGTTCTCCCTGTTAGAGGGTCATCGGGAATGGGAAGGGAGGTGGGGGTGGTGGTGGGGGGGGGGGGAGGGGGGGGAGGAGGTGTCGTTGGGTAGGCAGATGAGCCACAACACGTAAATAAGGATGGGGAGGGGGGGGGGGGGGGTTGTTTGGAACGAGAGGTTTTGTTGGATACGCGAAGCATCGGCAGAGGCAGTTTTGATAGCAGCAATAATCACAGCGGTAGTACTACTGCAACACTAGCAGTAGTAGTACGAGTGGAAATAATAGTATACTTAGTAGATTAGCGGTGGCGGCGCCATCTAGCAGTAGATTTAGCAAATAACAGCAGCGTTAACAGCAGCAGTAGAAATATTAGCAGCAGTTCAAGCAGGCGTCAAACAGCGTCAAACAGGCACTGTGTCGCCTAGTTGTCTCCAATGCTAGCAGCCGCCTGGCACACTAAACAGCATAAACAAACAAAAGGTAGACAAGTCAGTATCGAAAACCACACATACACAAAAACCGGGGGCACTCCGAAAACAACCCCGGGATAAAAAAACACACCTCGTTCTTCTCACCCCATCCCTTTCCCCAACCCCTCCACCCCCCCCCCCCGACCTCCTCCTCTTTCTCTTCCAACTCCTCTACTTCTTGCTCGGGCACATCATTGAGAACACTTTCGCCGAATACAAGGATAGCTAGATACACACCTCGGTCAAGGACATGTCCTGCTGGACCTGATTAGCGGCCATCTGGAGTAACGCCGGAACTCGTGCGGCGGGGGCGCCGTTTTCCTGTTCTCCTGCCTCCAGCTCTTGCCATTCCTTCACGGGACCAGCGGGGGGGAGAGAGGGGGAGGGAGGGAGTCGGAGGGGGGGGGGGGAAGGGCGGGTATCAAATTAGAGTAGAGCTGTGGTCGTCACTACTACTGTTGTTAACGTATTTGAAACGGCTGAAACCGCCAATCTGCGACAGAAACTGAAGCGGTAACCGTACGTAGCGGCAATCGAAACCAACACCTAACTATGGATAGTATTATATATCGAATCGAAAAAATCGATGTTTTGTCTGTATCGTAATACTCAACGTTCAATGTATCATATCGAGCGTGGTTGGCATTCCACCCCCTTCGGCCTCCCCATACTGTTTTTTACGCTGATTTTATATTGCATGCACAAGCCTCGATGCATCGAATATAAAACATCGTATCGATTCCTTGTCGCGTGTATATCCGTATCGTACGAGTTCCTATTCTCCTTCGATATCCCACACCAGGCAACCGTAACCGCAGCAATCATAACCACGGCTGCACCGGGGGGAGGGGTAATAAGAAACTAAGAACATAAAGAGGCAGAAGTAGGCGGGGGGGGGGGGGGGGGGGGGGGCTGACCTCCTCTGCCTCCCTCTGGGCAGCCTCGAGCCTTCTGCCTTCCATCCCTTCGGCGTCTATGTCAGCCACCGCTTGAGGAGACGAAGACGGTTTTCCCTCTGGCAGCATCTGGCTCGTCAAAAGGGGGTGAGGGGGACGGGGGAAGGGGGAAGGGGGAAGGGGGGAGCTTTTGAAGACAAGGGACGCGGAGGCGGGACGAACTGACACAAACGGGAACCACCACAAAAAACGTACCAAGCATGAAGGCGCACGGGGTAATTTGCAAACGACTTGAACCCTTTCAGAACCGCAGCCCCGATTTGGGGAACAATCCACTCAAATTCTGAGTAGTTTGTCCCCAAAACGGGACTGCGGTTCTAAAAGGGTTTAACGCGAACAGGCCCGTCTTACCGCTCTTGCTTTCGTGCCGCTCCTACCTCGGACTGGTTAAAACACACCTAGTGCCACGAGGTTTTAGCGTAGGCGTCACAATAATATACCAGGCAGGATTTAGTATAATAGGCGTCACAAGGCGTGGCAAGTCGTTTTCGCAGGTCTCACGTCCGTTTTCTCCAAACACGGGGGGGGCATAGTTAATAGGACCAAATATTGCTAGCAAAAATAGCAAAACAATTAGGTGTCCATCTGTACCATAGGTCCTGTTTAGTTTGGTTTGTAATAATATGGACGCTCGCAAGTCGGGTGCGTACCCCACCTGGTACGTAACAAAACTGGAGCCGCGTGGAAGAGCACAGAGTTGAGTTTGCCGATGATGTTCCGGTGTGTTACATCGTTACCGACTACCGACGTACGGACCACCGACCGCATGATGACTCGGCAGGAACAACGGTACGACAGATGGGAGACAGGAGCACATGCAGAACGGAAATCAGCATCATATCGTTCTGGCTTATACCACCCTGGTATCTGTCACTAGTAGTAGCCAATATTACGTTTCGGTGCTGCATATTAGCGTGTACGCGCAGATAATCGGTCGCCCTCATGGTCTAGTGGTCAACCGCGAACACTACTTAGCGTTGATGTCGAGGGTTCGATTATCCGTAAGAATGGCGCTTTTTGTTTCTTGAAAGACAGCAACTGCCTGTCAAGAGGGCGCCTAGCGTGGGTAAGCACAATTAGATGCAAGTCGGCCAGGGAAGAACGTGATGGACCCTTCTGGCGATGAAAAAACGCAAGGCGCGTACCGTAGGCGGGAGGGGGGGTCGGGGAATAGCCTGCTAGACCTGTGCCAATGGAAACGCGCAGTCCAAAAGTTTTCTTTCAAAAACATTGTTTTCAAAGAACAGCTGAAAATATCCTCGTACCGCCGCTGCGGGGGAAAAAGGAAAAAATGTTTTTTTTTTTTTTTTTTTTTCCCAACGGCTGCAGGCGGCGCAATTTGTTTTTTTTCGTTGCAATCGTCAACACGGTGATCGAAACCAGCTCGTGCGACGATCGACGCTCGATCTCAACATAGACTCAGCCCACAGCCAATCCGCTCGGTGTCCGGCAAGGCCGACGAGTATAAATGACGGCCTGGAAGATATCAGGTGGATCCACGTTCTAGGGGGCGAGAGCTTACCGGCGGTGTCCTACGAAATCCTCCCAAACCTGAAACAAACCCTATTTTTGCCATTCGAGACGGATGGAGAAATTTTGTCTTTCGTTTTGTGCACACCAGCGGCCAATTGTTTTTTATCATACGCCTGGTCAGCTCCCGCCACATGACACCGGCCATGGTGTGAAGACGGTGACCCTAGGGTGGGTCGGATCCCCGAACGAGCGGACTCCGTTCAGAATTCATGACGCAGTCGTTGGTTTTGTCGATCGATGTCTGTCGAGGACTCGGAATCTCGCCGCTTCAAACCAAATATCCGCCTGAGTTTTTCTCAAGCCGATCTTAGCCCAACATCGGCCCCAGATTTGTTTTTTTCGGGCTTCTCCAAAAGTTTGGGACTTTTTGTTTTTGTAAACGTGCCTATAGAAAGCGTGTTCTATTATTTTTTGGCGGGTGTATCTGAAACTCAAACTTTTTATTGATACTTCGCTTTCCCATTGGCATAGGCCTTATGTGACTCTGGATCTGAGTTCAGACAATTCATAGTGTACGAGCAGGAGCAATAAGGAAGGAGATAATACGAGAAAAAAACCCGCACTTTTTAATGCCGTGTGACCATGGTGCTGTGTAGACTGCTGTGAATATAGAAAACAACAGCGTACAAATAACAACAACAAAAACTGAAGCACATCGCACACCCCAAAAACAAAAAGTGAAACTACGCATGTACGCATGTATAAATACGTAAATACGCACTTTTACGTACGACGTACGAGTACAGAGTCTATACGTTAGTGCAGAAGACTTTAACCGAGGGAGGGCAGACGCATACGGAGGGAAAAAAACAGTGTACGTATGGCCTCTCTGATTGGTTAAAAGTTGGCCAACATCAGTTGAAAGCTACCTGGTATTAAATAGACAGAGTAATAGAAAAAGTCAGGAATACCTTGGCCTTTTCGAGCCAAAGTCAGTTACCAATTACGATGTCAGCCTGGCCAATAGCAGGGCTGCTGGGGTGAGTTTCGTACTTATTTTCAGGAAGCAACTGATTTTGGTCGGGAAGACCTATGCCAATGGAAACGCGAAGTTGAAAAGTTTTTTTTCAAATATATGGCTTTCAAAAAACAGCCGAAAAAATTCTCGTACCGCCGCTGTGGGGAAAAAAGAGAAAAATGTTTGATTTTTTCTTTTTTTTTCCCCAACGGCTGCAGGCGGCGCAATTTGTGTGTTTTCTGGTCGCAAGTTGTCAACAAGGTGATCGAAACCAGCTCGTGCGACGATCGACCCTCGATCTCGACATAGACTCAGCCCACGGCCAACCCACTCGGTATCTGGCGAGCCCAACGAGTATAGATGACGGCCTCGAAGATATCAGGCGGATCCATGGTCTAGGGGGCGAGAGCTTGCCGGCGGCGTCGTACGGTATCCTCCCAAACCTGAAAAAAACCCCTATTTTTTGCCATTCGAGACGGATGGAGAAGTTTTGTCTTCTGTTTTGTGCAAACCAGCCGCCAAATGTTTTTTTATCACACGCCTGGTCAGCTCCCGCCACATGACACCGGCCATGGTGTGAAGACGATGACCCTAGGGTGGGTCGGAGCCCCTAACGAGCGCACTCCGTTCAGAATTCGTGACGCAATCGTTGGTTTTGTTGATCGATGTCTGTCGAGGACTCGGAATCTCGCCGCTTCGAACCAAAGATCGGCCTGAGTTTTTCTCAAGCCGATGTTGGCCCAACATCGGCCCCGGATTTGCTTTTTTTGGGCTTTTCCAAAAGTTAGGAACTTTTTTTTTTTTTAGGTGGCCCATAGGAAGCGTGTTCTGGAAAAAATTGGCGGGTATCTTTGAAATTCAAACTTTTTATTGCAACTTCGCTGTACCATTGGCATAGGTCTAAGTGGCCAGGCATACGAGTATCTGATTTTGGCTAAAACCCCCCAAAGAAACACGATTCGCGAGCTTTTTGTCTTGAATCGTGATTTTTTTACCGTGGACATTCATGTAGAAAAAAGCACCATTCATGACGCCATTCTTTTTAGCTTTTCCCTAAAAAAAAACATAATCACGATTCGTGACATTACAGTAGTCGTGTCTCAAATCACGCCTGATCAAGCCACTATATACGCAACCGACGGGCACCAACGGTATCCCTAGGCCGGTATAGGGGCATGACAGACTCTGCTTCGTACGCCGCTTGTGGGCAACGGGCAGCTACCCCAAGACAATGTTGGGCGCGGGCTAACGAGCGCGTTGTGGCCTCGAAATTTCGGGGAGGAGCCACAGCTCGAAGACAAATGCGAAAATTACCTGAGAATGTCACAGGCCAGGCCGGGCAGACGGCCTGCGAGATGGATTTTCGCGGGCCGGGGTTGGCCGACGGTCGGTATGATTGGAATCTCGCAGGCTGGACAAGGCGGTTGGCCGACGGTCGGTAAGATAGGAATCTCGCAGGCTGGGTAAGGCTTCGGTCGGTGATTCGAATATAAGAC
Organism: Nereocystis luetkeana; assembly: GCA_031213475.1. Taxonomy (NCBI): domain Eukaryota; class Phaeophyceae; order Laminariales; family Laminariaceae; genus Nereocystis; species Nereocystis luetkeana. Next base: position 11,210,789 of record JARUPZ010000006.1, read on the forward strand.
GGGTCGGGCCAGGCGCGGGCGGCTCGACCCGGCCTGCCCGTGCCCCACTCGCTAGAGTTGGCTCCACCCACAAAAACCGTTGCATTTGAAACCTCGGGATTTTTACAAATTGAAACGTAATGTTTTTCAGTTTTTTTGTTTAGAGCTGAAATAACACGGATTTTGACATTTTGTCATACCAAACAGTCGCGAATCGTGTCGTTTTTTTTTTGTTCTACGGCCCTAAATTGCTGTCCGAAGTGCACAAATATACCAATGAAATATACATTTTTTATTTTCTGTTTTTACCGTTTTACTGGTACTACTGCTGTACGTAATGCTGTCTTACTATTATGACATACGTTAGTTGAAGGTACGTGCTACTTACTGCTGTTGTACGTGAATAATATACGAGCGGTATATACATTCGCCTGGTGGGTAGCTTGCAGCTGCTCTGCATGGTGGTGCACGGCTGTGTGGCTCTGTACCGCACACACGTAATCATACACACTCACTCCAGGTATCGTAGAGGCCGATTGCCGGTGATTAGAAACTCCTGTAGTACTGCAAGATGCACTGCTGCTGGATTTAGGACTTAGAACACACACGCACAGCAGTCTATCGTCGCGGAGGCCCGTGAGGACGCGCGGAGTAGCTGGGACTCTGGACACGATTTGCTGCAGACTCGCAGTAGACCGCTCTGTTCCTGCTGTTCTGGTTTACAACAGCCGTACTCGTGGCTAGCAGTAGGTATGATATTAATACGCCGGCGCTTAGGCTCATCCTTCCCAGAGTTGTGGGACGAGCATAGATGTCACCGACGGTACCAGTGGCTGTGCCATTAACCGTTCTCGTGGGTGGTGCCGTGTGCCTCGCAGTGCGTTCTCCTGCGCTTCCCACGGGCGAGTTCACGGCCGCACGTGTGTCGTCACATGCTCGAGGTTTCACCGCACGAGCTCGAGGACGCTGGGACGGAGGATACTCGTAGCAGAACTGAGCAACGACACCCCCAAAAATGCTCACGTATCAGAAATCCTCTTCGATGTATCGTGTTAGATCGATCGTGTTGCCCCAAAGATGAACTGCCATTACGAGATGTCTACCGTCTACGATCTATGTTGCTTTCCCTGAGTCATCCGAGGGGGGGCAGAGAGACTCTGAGAGAGAAAGGGGGGATGGATGCGTCCGATGCCACACAACAAAACAGCAAATTTGCATATTAGCTCACCTGAAAAATGATCCCAAGGAGGAGGTAGCCTCTACTTTTTATACCTGAAATCCTCTTCGACGCGTGGAAGTAAATCGATCGTATTCTTCCACAGATGGCTGCCATTCCGAGGTACCTGGGGTATCTAACGTCTGCCATCTATCGGGCTTTCTCTTTGTCATCCCAGGTGGCTAGAGAACCCCAGATCCCAAAAGAGCGAAAAGGGGGGGTTGCGTTCGATGCCAAAACAGCAAATTCGCAGATATGCTACCGAAAATGACCTCAAAACTGTACGTGGATCTTCAAAATATGAAACGTAACACCTGGAGCTTGTTGTGCTATCGACCTATGGCGGGCGCAGCAGTGCACCGGTAGAAGTGAGTAGCAGTGGGAACAAACCACGTTGAACAAGCTTCTCACCTTGGCCTTGGTGCACCTCGAACCGCTCCCGTCCTCCACTGTGGTCATTGTCGTGCCTGTCATGATGCTCGAGAGATGATCCACCTCACGAAAATGATACCACACAGGTATAAACCGCGCGCCAAATATCGAGTAACAAAAAATAAGAGACGTCTCGAGACACCGTCTGTCACTACGCACGCTCTGTGATTGTCGATTAGAACGGTGCCAATTTCGCGATAACACCACAGATCACTGTTTCGAGGCTGGGGAAGACGGGGTTCAGATGTCGTCGGTCTCTCAGTGGACGGGAAGATACAGGACTACGAACTGGGCTCTGTTTCTGCTGGTGGAGGCTGAATTTAAAATTTGACGGTGTTCCGTTTTTGGCAAAAGGCATACGCACGCGGGGCAGCAGAAGGACAACCTCAAAATGGTGTTCCGACATTCGGAAGGCATACACAAGCGGGAGTACCTTTCCTACAACTCCTCGCTCCTGGCCGAGGTCGCCGGGTGTGAACCTAGGAGAAACAGAAGGCACTAGATACAGCTTTGAAGACAGGGATCGGCCAGAGCATGCCATCCAAAATCGGGATCCAGCGGCTTCTTGCGGTCGTGTTGGTGCTCTACTCAGCGATGCCGGCGTCATCGTGGAATCTCCCGTCTGCAACAAGGACATGCGGCCGTGTCAGACGTGGGTCGACGCGAACATGTCACCCAACGACGCACTCCATGTCACCGGTCCTCGGAGCGAGAACCACCATGCGAGAAGCTTGCTCTCCTTCTCCCCCCGACAGCCCCTCTCCTTCCTCGAATGCCGCCAGGGCGTCGTCGCTGACGCGTGTAGATTGGCTGCGAGTTGGGGCAAGCTTGGGAGTAATCGCACCTGTGATCGGTATCGCTCACAGCGGCAGTGACGCTGCTAACGCGGCGACCCGAGGTGCATCGGTGACCGTGCTGGGGGCTGCAGGCAAGACGGGGCGAGAGTGCGTGGAGTACCTGGCTTCTCGGGGGACAGGTAGGGCCGCGGTGCCCGACTGCGTGTTGTTGCTCACATCTGTCTTGGCGTGTTTTGGGTTGGATGACACAGTTACGTTTGGAGGGGCTTGTCGTTACGTACGTACAACAGTAATTATTGCGGCTTACAAGGTACCAGGTACCAGGTATACAGTAATACGAGGCCCTACGGTAGACACAAAACCCTCTATATTCCCTAGACCGTAGTTAATAGGACCAAACATTGTTAGTAAAAATGGTCAAATATACCAGGTAAAAGTTTTTATGCATACCATAGGTCATATTAACTATGGTCCACCGTAATAACAATGTTTGGTCCTATTAGCTATGGTCCCTCGTAATAGTATGTTGTTGTGTTGTTGTGTTGATGTTGTTGTCTTCACATTAAATCACCCAGCTTCATCAGTACACCCAGTGCCCGTCCTGATTCCTTATCCTAGAGAGATACTGATTCTGTGGGCACAGACTGTGAGACAGAGGAAGACCGAAAAATAAAAATAAATCGCAAATTCAAGTGTCAAGTGAAATGCCAGCGTATACCCTGATACCTGGTACGAGAACACATGAACACAAGCAAGACCGGGAAAATAATAACAAAAAGAAATACCAGGTAAAAACAAAGAAAAAAATCTGAAATGAAAAAGTAGAAGAAAAAAAGACCTTCGGAAAAGCTACTATTAATAGACGGAAAGCATACATCCTCAGGAAGGGCAGGTATCTGCTGCGCGGACAAAGAAAGCAACACGAAAGAGAGGGAGATACAGGTTGAATTCTGTAAGAGCTAGTCGAACCGATACCTAGCCACCCGATCTATCATTTCGTTTCTGCTTTCGTCGACAGCTGTATCAGTACAGCTGCCCCCCCCCCCTCCCCTTGTCGCCGTTCTTGGCGTCCTCTGCTGCGTGGCGCAGCCGGCTCTTCTGTGCTTCGTCCCTGTGCCACCTCGCAGTGAAACAGTCCGCCGCTTCGACGACCCCCCGGTACCACTTCCCGCTCTTCTTAGTATCTGCAGTATTAATAGTCATAATCGTATGGGGGGAACATCATGCTGTGGGCGAATACGGATGAATGTATGTGCTGAACCAACACGAACGAACATCTACGTACCAGTCGTACGATGTATCCGTGACGTTTGGGTTCATTCTTTCAAGAAACCCGAAGTCGTCAGCAGCAGGAGCAGCAGCCGTGGCGGCAGCAACAACAGCAGCACCAGCAGCAGCAGCAGGGCACACGAAACCAGGGTCAGCGTCGCTATGCGCCCGGCTTGTGTCGGCTTCATCCTTGAACCCTTTGTACACACGTACTCGATTTTGTCGTGTGTTTCCTGGTTCTCCACCTCGAAATTCGGGATAATTTGAAGACGAGAAATCTGCACTTGACATGTTTTTTCCAACGGGGAGAGCTTCTCGTAGCAGGTGCCACCACTGGTACTGCTGTACGACATCTACTGCAGAGCTTCTCCAGTACCAAAACAGCAGCAGCAGCAGCAGCAGCAGCAGCAGCAGTAGCAGTAAAACACACGAGGCCAGGGTCAGCGTCGCTGTACGTTCGGCTTGTCGGTCCAACCCTTGAACCCTTCGTACACGTACTCAATTTTCTTGTTCTTGTTCCCAACTCGAAACTCGTCGTAACTTGAAGACGGAAAATCTACAACCTGACATTTGTCCAACAGAGCTTCTCGTATCAGGTGCCACCACTACTATGAATACTGCTGTACGTACAAGATCTACAGCAGAGCTTCTCCTGCTTCTCCGTGCCCTCGCCAGTAGGAGGAGGGGCCTGCCAATACTACCTGCAGCATGTCTCAGGGACACCCGAACGTTGCTGTGCACAGGCACATTCTGCCGAGGAGTTGACTTTCGTAACAAAAACCATCATGACAAGGTGCCATCACTACTATTACGGGGGGCCATAGTTAATAGGACCTATGGTATACATAAAAACATATATATTTAACCATTTTTACTAACAATATTTGGTCCTATTAACTATGGTCCCCCGTAATAATGCTGTACGGCATCTACAGCAGAGCTTCTCCTGCTTCTCCCCCTCATCAGTAGGAGGGCGGGCCTGACAATACCATCTGCAGCAAGTCTTACGGAGACGGGCGTTGGGTTTCGTTAGGTAGAACTAAAAAACTAAAAAAACGTTGAGGTTCTTTATCAGTTCGATTTTTAAACCATGTCCCAGCCATGTGCGTACATGCGTTGCCGCACCTACAGTAGCTCGACCAGCTCTGAACGAATTACAACCGCACCAGCACGAGAAGGTGTCTTTATTGTGTGTGCGTGCACAGAGCCCGCCGGATCTGACTATGGTGCCGTGTGCGTTGAGCGCGGTGGACAAACGTTGCCGAACAAAATGTTGAATCACACACACGATGACAACAGTGACACACCCACTTATTTACAGGTAAAACTAAAAATAAGGCCCCCTACTCTCGTACGATTTGTTACGAAAAGGCCTGCACCTGATTATGATACATGATGTCATGGCACATGGTATATACACACTATCTTCAACCCCCCCTCCCCTCGCCCGTCCGCGACTGACTCAGCGATAGTTATGATATGATGTGTAGGTTCTTGTACACAAAAAAAGATGGAATTCGGGGAAACGTTAATAAAAAATGATAATTTATTTTCTGATTTCAGGGAAACGAAACCCTTGTTTTATTGTTTCTTTCAAAATCCGGTTCGATCACTCTCTTGCAGGAGGTTTTACCCTAAGCGATCTTCTGGACAAGCCGTGGTCACCGGGGTCGTCTCTTCTGCCCCCCCCGATACGTGCCCTCACTTTTATCGTGCATAGGGTTCAGTATCCCCACTTCTCCTCGATTTTCATCGAATGTTGCTTACTCATGCTCTCGCGCTTTCCGCTGATCAATTTTATGCAAGAAAAAGTCCCTACGAGATGCGCTCGGTGAGAGTCAAACCCACGAAGATGATCTCAGTATGCACGCGGACCACCAACCAAGCCACCGTGGACGCCGGTTCGTATGGAACATGACAAGTACGAGCTCTCTTGCGCACTCTGTATTCTGACACCCTCGCACGTAGTCATGCACAACTGGAGAAAGTTTCAGTGTGCTGCTGTAGTGTAGCGCACCAATCCAGCTGATCATGCCCTATGAGGCATGATGAGCCGTGTTTGCGACTTCACTTATGATACTATGGTGGTACGCTGAGGTATGCCAGGGCGGGGCCGGTATAGCGGACGAAAACCAATTACGTCGTACCCCCCCCCGAAAAACAGGGCCACCACCCACAGCAGGCGCGACACTGGGGGTAGTACCGAGGTCAACAAGGCGGTGTTGCAAGGGCGATGTCGGTCCGAAAGCATTTTGCGCATGAAACACGAAAAAGGAACGGGAAACCGTTCGTACCAAACATAGCAAATCACGCCTAGTTTTTGCTTTATTTCATGTTTCGTTGGGGAGGCTACGCCCCGAACCGCATCGTCGATTCGCGCACCGGTCCGAACCCTTGGGACGGATCCTCTGACTTTTTCTTTCTTCTCCGTGTTTACCGGTGCTGACGTTGGCGCTGACACGGGCAGAGGTCACATCGGTGGCGAGAAGCTTGACCAATAAAAAACACTTGCGCGCGATAAATGCGCCGACTTCTTTTCCTCTCCGCGCCCCTTGGTACCGACGCCGGTGTGAACTCTGGTGCTTCGCGCACCGGTACTCGTGCACGCGAGGGGTCGGTGCTGACTTTCCCTCTCTCCGCTTCCATCGGCGCTGACGCTGCTGCTGGCGACCATGCTGCTGCCGCTGCTGCTGCTGCTGCCGCTGCTGCTGCTGCTGCTGCTGCTGCTGCCGACACGGGTGCTGAGGTGGGCAGGGGTGAGAGCGGTGGCGAGGAGCCTGACCAACACAGAAGGCGAGCCGCTCGCCTTCACGACGACCAAGGGAGTCACTACGGAGACGGCGGATGTCACGGTACCGGGATCGTTGCGCGGCGTCATCGAAGGGTGAGCGACGACAGGCACACGGTCCAGCGCTCTTTGCTTTAGTCTAGGTGACCCCTGCGGATAGCGCATGCTTGGCGACTTTCGTGCAGCGGTTTCTCGGAGCAGGTATCAGTCTGGCCTGAAATATACGTACGTTTGGACATTTTTCTGCTATCTAATGCTATCTAAATGCCCCTTATATTTACCATCAGACTGGTGCGGTATTTTTCGGAGAGTGTTGGTAAGTGTCCAGCGTTGAAGCTCATGCTAAACATGCTCGGGATGACGCACGCAGTAACTTCAGTAACATTAACACATGTTGGTCAGTCGTATATACGCGCACGACTTACCGCAGCACACGTGTGATCGTGTACGTCTTGTCCTGTGTATGCCCGCGCAGTCCCTCGATCTAGCCGGCGAGTGGGCCAGCGTTGAATCCGGGCGATTCCGTCTATCTGTGAGGATAATGTGTGTGTTTGCTGTACTATGATATTCACCGGCAGCGATGACTAAACAATACCTTCTTTCCGCCGCCACAAGTACGACGCGGCGTTGCTGCCATGGCTGGATGTGGCCAGAGATGTCACTCCTTTTTCCGCCAGGGGTTCAAGGGTCACTCAACCTCCCGTTTCTGCAACACGCCGAAACATGTAGGGGGGGGGGTAGGGACGTCGAGGGGCGAGTTGTATTGCAATGTAGCGGTCGCGGCTGGACGATCTCCCGCGCGTAGGTCAGTCGTATTAATAGTAGTAAGCAGTCAAGGCTCCTCACTCCTCTCCCTCCCATCGTTTCGCCTACGAGTACGACGTTGCAGACCAACGGCCGGCCAGCCCCTCCCTCTCCCCCGAGCACAGCTCGATATCAACTGTGCGTTTCCGCCGGGTGTGATATTTACCTGCCGCAGGTCATCCGCCGTAATCTTCGCATCTTCGGCCAGCAAGCAGGGAGGCTCGGCCAAGGCAGTGGACTACGAAGGTACCGCGGGGCGCATCGATCGGTGTATGGACGGCGTTTTGGTTCGTGGCGTAGGCATTATGCTCCCCCCCCCCCCCAGTGTTGCCAGCAATATGTTGGCGGGATGCACTCATGTCATGCATGGCCAACGACTACGTTCATGCATGGCTTGAGTGCACCCCCTCTCAACGTGCTGCTGGTAAAGGCTGTTGCATCTGTTGAAGTACGAAATCCCAGCCGGATCAGAGCGCGGCACGCATGCCCCCCCCCCTCCCCCGATGCTCCGTCTCGAACGGGATGCGTGGTCAATTATGTGTTGGAAGGGGATAAGATAAAAATAGACGAATGTGACATGGAGGAGTTTAGTACACTAGGTAGTAGCGAGAAAAAAATCGCTGTCCTAGGAGATGGATGGCGGCCATAGGCGGCGAAGCAGGGAGGGGATAAGGTCAGCGAACGTTTCTATGTAATATATTGAAACAGCGTAATGAGCGCCCGACTGTCGGAGGTGTTTGTATTCGAAGTAGGAACGGTGCGACGTCTCTGAAGGGACACGTGGTCAATGGTCAAATGATTTAAGGCGAGCAGCAAACGAGTACGCCCCCACCCCCCTCCCTCCCTCCTTCCCCCCCCCCTCCTTCCACATGAGCTTCAGGAAACCAAATATGTACAGGCAACATAGGAACCTTCGCAGCAAATGATGCGAAGAAAGCAAGCCATAACCACTTTTGATCATAAAATGAAAAAATTTTAACTGACAATGCTTCATAATTTGTACTACCAGCAAATAAGAAAAAATAAACTATACCTATAAGCATAAATAAAGATCCTAAAATAGCATACAAATGAAAACATATAAGTCGGCCCGTATTTTTCTTTCACTTGACCCACGTATACCAATAACCAAAAACATTGTAATTAAGACAGCTTCGAAAAAGATATAAAAAAATAATAAATCTAATTTCGTACAGACTGAAAGTAAAACAATTTCCTTACCCAAGAAACTGATTTAAATAAGTTTTTGCTTCAAACTGATTTAAATAAGTTTTTACTTCCCCTTTATCAAAAGACAATGAAGCCAGTAAACAAAGAGAAAAAAATGATGTTGTCAAAATAATAAAAAACTGAGATTTCATAACCCTGACGAGACGAAAGGCTGACAACCGACAACTAGCCGATCGATCGAAGGCAAAAGCCGGTCCTTTGACGGGTGTGCTATTAATAGATCATTCACTACGATGTGCGTTTTTGTGCGGGGTGTTGCCCTTGACCATGAATCGGTATCATAGGTGTCGTGAACGTGGCGAAGGCGTGCTTGGAGGCGAAGGTGCCGCGGCTGGTGGTGGTGTCGTCGGGAGGAGTGGCCAGCCCAGACTCGCCCGTCTACAAGTTCCTCAACCTCTTCGGCGAGGTGCGCCGATTTTGTCCCTCCTATCAGCAAAACCGCTTGCCTCAGACTGTTTTGTTTCTGAAGTTACAACTCGCTTAAGGTCACGTCTTAATTTTGTACCACCGAGCACTTGGTGATCACTGTGTTGCTGCGTTCAATGCAGGTTTATGGCGTACCTGGTATGTGTAAGTGGCAGGCGTGTTCACGCGTACATAGGGGTATTGTGCGTGTATATACGTGTTTGCGATTCGTGTGAATACGGACGAATTTGTGTGTATATCGTGTGTGCGCGTGGAAATGGCTGTGTGATTACGTGTTCGAGGGTTGCGCGGGTACACATTTGTGTGGATGTTTACGCGCGCGTTTGTATCGTTGCGTGCTCACGTGCGTTGCGTCTGTGTGTACTCCGAGGTATGTCTTTGGCGGCGTGCTTTGCGTGTTCTATCACCCAGATCCTATCATGTCGTTGTTTCCTCCGGATGTCCTGGCGCTTGCACCTTTCAAATGGCGTGGTGAATATGTTTCATGCCCCTCCTCTGCTTCTTCTTGTCAAGGCGAGTGCTTCGAATACCCTGTGATTTAGTTCTCGAGCGTACATAATGTCGACGTGGCACTAAATCAGACCACCCGGGGAGCTCGCACGGTTAAACGGAACCCTAGGGTTGCTCCGTGCTTAACGCCTAGATTTCGAGGTTGTGCGCTTGTTCTTGCGCCACGGCCATGGTGACCCGCCCCGCTTCTAGAAAGATTCTCACCACCGAGACGCCGTCGACAAGCTCGTGTCTACCTCTCCGGGCGGTCAGCCCGACGAAGAGCGTGGCGGAATTAAGGGGGAGCGTGCAGTGCATCGCCAGTTTCTTAACAACGGTACATTTCTAGGCACTCACTTTCCTTTTCTGCTCTGTTTTTTCGTCGTCCGCTCGCCTGGGTTCCTCCGGTTTCGGCCGGTCTCGTGGGCGAAAATCGTGGATGACTTCGCTCAAATTAACACGGGGCGACAAACTCGGGGGGGACGTCGCCGAATGCTCCCTGGACCACGAGCAGATAATGTCGTGGAAGATAAGAGGGGAGGATGAGGTGGGTGGGTGGTGCGTACGCTGAGCGCCACCGCTGTTTACGTACGTACAAGTGTGGTTTGCTTGGTTTTTAAGATGTTTGGTTTCGTGTTTTTGTCCCCCCGGTGAAAGTTATTGTGTGTATACCGGTACCGATTGAGACCGTGGACAGTACCCCGCCCCCCTCGATCGGTTCAGTGGCGCCTGCTGGTGACGCATGCGATTGGTTGGTTGCTCCCGTCCGTTCGAACCTTGGACGGAAATCGGCCAAATCCTCCCGCGCACAGTTTCCTGTGGGGTGATGTTTTACGATCGTGGTACGCCCAAGTTGTTCACTACTGGGCACCAGCCGAGACTGCGATGATGCTGGGCGTCTTGCCGTTTGTCGGTCGTGCTTACAGCGTCTTGAGAATCCACAGCCACGCACTCACACCAGTGCCGGGACGCTATTTCACCGACGCGTTGTGTGAAGTAGGCCGGGTCTACTGCGTGTCGGGGCGGACCGCTGCGGTGTGCCGCACGTGGCGTTCACGCAACGGCCGATTAACGAATGCGAAACGCCACCATCCGCTGCAACGTGGACTTCCCTCCCTGATATTGTAGTGCCTCGATCTTTCACCCCTGCGCTGGCCCCCCTGCTGCCTGGTGCGCTTGATGTCCACCCCCCCCCCCCCCCCCTCCCTTTCCCCACTTTTTTGTGTTCGCGTGCATCTGCAGGTGCGGTCTATGTATGCGGCGCAGGGGGCTGGAGCCACGTGTCACTACACCATCGTGAGGCCCGGCGGTGAGCTCAGTAGCCTCGGAAAGGCGTTTCCTTGATGTCGTTGGCGGGCCCGTACTGCGAAGGATTGTTCGATCGCCCTGGCCTGCTCGCTGGAAACGGTAGAGTCCAGGCTTCCGAAATGCTTGACATGCAATAAATCGCTCGAAAAATCGGGTGGCTGACCTGAAAATTAGCCCGGTGCGATCTATACGGTTCTGCTCGGATGCGAGTGCGTTTCAAGGCTCTCGAGGCATGCGCTTGCGGCGCTACTCGGCGGTGTGGGCTCCAATTGTTTACGAATATCTGGCGGGTGAAATAAATGTGCCCTACTTCAACGTGTGGCGTGAACGGTGCCCCCGAAGCGGTTTATGAAACGACATCGACAAAACGAGCAGCGTGTTGAAGCCGGTTGGGTTGAGGACGGTAAGAGCGAAGTTTCCTACAATATTTTAGCGCATCTTCAGGCAGGCGCGACCTTGCCGTCCTTTTACTGCTGTGGTGTGCTCCTGGAGTGCTTGACCCAGGCTGTGTAACTGGTACGGTGACAGTCTTCTCCCTTCTCTGACTAGGCCGGCTTGTTTTGTACCCTGGACAGGCAAAGAACAACCCATACTTTCGCCCGCTGCTTATCTTGCGCCGCGTTGGTTTCCTATCTATCCTACTGTACACCTACTGCCAGAGTTGATCAAGTACTCCGTAGCTCGTTAGATCATTATTGGCGACGAGGAAAGATGCTGGACGCCCGCGGTTTGTCGTCTTCCCCCCCCCCCCCTCCCGCACCGGATTCACACGTCCCATCAAACCGCTGTAATCTAGTTACTTGTACAGCTGCTGCTGTGAGAGGAGTTCGTCGATGGTGGCTGCTGCTGTCTCCGTTTTCTTTTGGATCGCGAGCGGTTTCACAACGCCCGTGGTAAGGCGGCAGAAAAACGTTCGTGCGGGTGCTGCCGGACGCATACATGTTTATAAAAGCTCCGGTGCCAGAGATGATAAACTACATATAGATGGCTCCGAAAAAACAAGACAAGTGTACAATGGCTCGGCCGTGATATTGCTAAGATGTATTAGTTCGGGCGGCGTTGGCAAACGCTTAGGGGGGAGGACGTCGACCCCAAGTCGTTTGCAGATGAAGACCGCAGCGGCAAAACTGATTCGTATCGCCATTCAATTACCACGTGTTCTTGCTTCCATTATGACCCTGCGTATGAAGTACGGGGTAACCCATCCGAGGGGGATCACCCCGAACGTGTCCCCCCCCCGCCTATCCTTCGCCCGCGTTTCGCGCGGTAGGTCTCACGTTGGACCCCCCAAGAGGGGTGTCGGCGATTGAGCTGAACCAGGGGGATACCAAAAGCGGCCGCATCGCCCGGTCCGACGTAGCTCGTGTGTGCGTCGAGTCTATCTACAGGTACGTAGGCATGCCTTGTCGTCTGGCAGTGGGGAGGGGACCGGGGGGAACGAGGGGAGCGTCACCTCGTGGCTAACCTTTGAATTGAAACGTACGGGCGGTGGCATCGCTTGCGATGAATCGCGCTTGATATGGGTCGGGCGCGCGTCGTGGGATTAAACGTTTTCCCCACGTACTCGACACGCGGAACAATATGCGAAGTAAATATGTTTCAAAATGAGCGACAGCATTGTGCAGAGCAGTCCCTCTCTCGCTTGTCCGACGCAAGAGCACAGCAGCACCGGCCGGCCGTACAATGGTGCCGTTCCCCAGCGTGGGAGCCCGTGCTGCCCTCGCGACACCGTCTGGAACAGGGAGGCTATCCCTAACGACACATGTGGACGGCACGCGAGGCGCGTCGGGCAGTGCATGCTACTGGCGCGTCTGTGAACGTTCTGTGCTGTCGGGCTACTTCTCCTCATCGACCGTAAATAAAAGCGCATGAGGGTGAATCAAACGTACGCGTGCCCGTTCGGGGTGCCATGGTATTTATTGTGCGCTCGCGTTGGTTTTACAGGGGCGCGGTGCAAACATCGTCGATCGTGGATCGCTCGATGACGCGAGATGCCTCGGCGTCGTATAGAGCTCACCGCTGATACATTCTCGCCGAGAAAATATAAGCCCGTTTTTTCCGCATTTTGCGCTTCCGTCGCAGTCTTGGAGCCAACACAGCAGACACAAACCACGCTATCGCGCTCGCCGCTGGGTCATTTTCCGGTAGAAAATCACGCTGTAAGCCGCCGTCTTGCAGCGCACACCTGCTGCGTTTACAATACGCGTCGGGTGAGGTTTTCGTAGGTGTTGAGCTACTGTAGCGCCCGTTGAGTGTGTAACACCCCCCCCGCTAATTTTTTCGTGTCGTGTTGGTTTTGTTTCGTCGTTCGCCGCGTGCTGCTCCTTTCAGCTCTAAATCGGAAGACTGCACCCTGGAGTGCTACTACCAGGTGAAACGCGACGCTGCGTCACTGCGGCTATGATGATTGGTCGGGGGCGGTGGACGTTTTGTTTGAACAGCCGCCATGTTTGTTGCTGACAGCCCGTGCCTGGATATTCGAGGCTTCGGCTCTCTCGGCCCAGCTGACAGTTTGCTTGCGATGATGACAACAACTCTGCGGAGGGTCGAGCTTTTGCAGAAGAGTGACGACAGCAGCGGTGACACTAACGATTTATGTTCACATCAGAGCCAGAACGGTCATTATATTTTCGGCCATAGAACAGACGGGTACCTCGTAAATAGCAACGCTGTATGACATTGTGGTAGCAGCCCGTGCGAAGCAAATGTCAGTGGCGGTGGCGGTGGCGGTGGCCGAAGGCAGAACCGTCGCTAACGCCAAATAGGCGTTAATGAGCTTGTCCGAAGCAGTGGCGGTGGTGGTGGCAGTGGCCGAAGGCAGAACTGTCGTTCATGCCGAACAGGCGTTATTGAGCTGGCTTGGCGCTGCTCCGTTACATCGCCACCACAAATGCATGTATCCGCTACGGCCTACCCAGCTCTTATTGCGAAGATGGGAACTATTGACCCCCTGGCGTGTAATGCCGCCTCTGGATCGTTAACACCTTGAAGGTAGAACTCTTTTAAATTATGCCGTGTATATTCCCCCTGATTTGTGTGCAGGGCCTGTTCCTGGTCTTAGTTTCAAACTGCTGGTGTTGACGTATGGTTGCTTTTTTCTACCATGGGGTGGCATTTCTTTCGAAACTGCGCGCGCTTCGTTCGGCTGGTCCGAGCATGCGAAGTATCGCGCCACCTTTAGTCGAAACCGCAGCTGCACTCTCGTGACGCCGATAACATTCGGGAATCGTTGCGGATCAACCGTTGTACCTCAGTGTCTCACCGAAAGTAGTAGTAGTAGCCGCTCTCCCGCTGTATCGGGTTCGATGGTGCCCCTCTCACAGATGCTCCGATTTCCGTCACGTTTCCTCTTAAGTTGGCATTTTGGCGAAACCTCGCCTTCTGCGGTACGACAACATTAACAAATGGACTCCATCCCTAGTCGCACCGCCAGTATGTACTCTAGGACCACCGTTCACCTTGTGGTGCAAGCACAAGGCAAACATACATATGAGCCGATAGTTCGTTGACCTTTCGGATCATAGCTTCGGATGCCTCCAGTACCTCACTACGAGGAAACGAGCGACAGCGCGCTGTCCTGCTCTGGTCGCTCACGTGTGTCAATGGCGACACAAACCAATCGGAGTGAAATATAGGTGACGTACGTAACACCCCCCGCCCTCCCCCTTACCCTTCTCTGGTCTTGCTGCGGTCGTTTTTTTCACTCCCAGGATACGGGGAAGACCTTGGAGGCGGTGGGCCTCTCCAACATCTTGAAAAAGACGTGAGTCCCTTTTGAATCGTTCTACTGTTGTACCCCTCTTTCACTTCTTCGCCCTGTTCAAGGTGTACGAGTACTCGCACCAAGTATTGGTTTGGCGAAGGGGCTGTGCGACCCCGAGAAAGATCACACGTATGGGCCCACGGGGAATGCGGTCGACCTCTTGTGGGCGATCGGGTTCTTGCGCTTCGTCGAGGCCACAACATCGTGGGTAGCTCCAATCGATTGGCGCGCGTCGACAGGGATTTTCCCACCACGTGGCACGCCTTTCTTCTAGACCCTCCTGTTTTTCGTCGGTCGCATTGTCAGCTGTCAGGCCTTACTTCCCTTACAGATCCTATGCGATTTTTAGCGGTCGAAACGTCATGTGTACCGGATGTGCTGCGTCGTGTGCTGTTTTTGGCTTTGTAACCCGGTGGGTTCAACTCTTTCACACATCGAACATATCGTCCACAGATAGATCAGATTGACCATGTAGATCTTAACCCGACGTTATGACGTGCTTTGCAGGATCGTTACCGCACATATCCAACCCAGCAGACATGTCTTCCTGTACATGACACAGACTACACGGCTCGCATCCGGCTACCTGAGCTAGATAATAAGTATCAGGGGTATATCTGGTCTGAAATATGTAGATCATCCAGTGGGAATGATCTGTAGATGATCTGTAGATGATCTGTCCCAGGCGTGTACTCTTCCTCTTTCGGCTCGTGTACGCTGTGCCTGTCGTATCCAGTATAGCGAGAGTTCTATGTAAATTGATTGCTGGCGTGTGTATGTTGTACCTATCGTATCAAGTACGATCACATGGCATTGCATTACCCACTCTCCTTACCGCATCACAATGAGTCATCTCTTGTGTCGTGGGTTAGTGACCACATATCTTTTATCCCTTAAGGATGAAGAATCGGCACGGGCACTGGGTGAGTGTGATGTGCAGGATGTCGACGGGTAGAAATAAAGGTCTATTATAATGAGAAGAACACACACACGCTGTCTCGAGCCATTTCGACCAGCATCGGGTATATTTGCGCACTTCGCCATCTGAGGCACCGCGCAAACCTACCATATAAGCACGAAATACATCGTCAACCGACGATAAATAGCAAACACTTGACCGCGATCTGCCTGGCGAGTCATACATGATGTTCTCGAGTCTTACAGTCCTGCCATTTGGGGAGAGCCTAGTGGTGGTGACCAAATATGGCGCTTGAACATAGGGGATCCATACCTGTTTCTTGCGTCCATCGTGGGTTCTGATTACAACATTAGCCCCCCCGCGATAGTATCTTATCCAAGGTCGCCTCCATCGAAGGGTCGTGTTGGGAGAGGCAGAAGGGTACCAGGTTTGAATCAGGTATAACACGATACGAGTACAGCTTACCCAAGGGTGTGTTTAGTACCAGGTACCTGGTACGGTACGTATATACTCTGGATGTACCCGGGTGTCTACCCGGGTATGACCAACAGAAAAACGGGTATGGTGTATACAGTACCCGGGTACCCCAGATAATTATACCTTTAGTGCGGGGGAACGTACAGCAGTAAGGAGAACCAAACATGGCGTATAAACATAGGGGATAGGGGGATACCTGATTTTTGGGCCATCCTGGGTTCGGATTACTACGCAATACTATGCCTCCCTGTGATAGGTGCTTGTTCCATCCGCGCAGGGCTACGTACACCGGTGCCTTGCCTTAATTTCCGCTCGGCGCGAGATTAAAGCGCGAGGGTGCTGCGCGTCCGTCTTCTCCTCGGAGGCGCCCTATTCTAACGCACCTCGAGCTTTGCAGTAGTACGCCTGTATCGCAATACTTTCTCTGGCATGGGTACCCCTGGCAACGTTCAGCGTTCCGCTTCGTCTTTTCTTCCTATCGTACCACCCGTTCGTCGCGTCGCGTATTTTTCGATAGGGACGGGGGAGCGACGCATTTGGGCACCGAAAGCACGGGCGACACTTGGGATGCCATCTTTTCCGGGTTGAAGCGCGATGTTGCGTAGACGCAGCACGTGCGTGCTTGGTCATGCTTCGTGCAAGGCCCTCCGTTGGCCGAGGTGTTCGTTCGCGATTGTGCCACACCTTGAGATTTTTTTATTTATTTTTTCCGTTTTCATCTTCAGGTGGGTGGGCAAAGTTAAAGGTTTTAAGCTTACCACACTGCCTGAAGGGAGGTGGGCCACGGTTGGGGTAGCACCTACTGTTTTTTTTACCCGAGGCTGTTCACTTGGGGGACTTTGTTCGTCCTGCAGCCCCCCAAAATTATTTTTTTAGATGACATGGACGCACGCTTACCCTCGGCCTATCGTTGGAACCGTTCGATATAGTGTACAACAAGAACAGGGTGAACGATAAGGCATATGCCTTATTGGGGAGTTGGCGCCTCATTTTGAAGAAACCCGTCAGTCCCAGTGACAGTTTGGCCAACAACTAACTGCTATATACGTCTATGTGTATCGCAGCACGCCTCTGCCGTACAGGTCCACTCTGCCGGGATAAACACATACCAGGTACCTGGTATATTTTTTGGAGTTTTAAAATATTCATAAGCAAGCGCTCCTTGTATCACGGGACAAATCAAAGAGCGGTATTTGTGTGTCGTGTGCTAATTTCATTCTGCTGCAGTACACAGCGGTTGTTTGCAGTAGAAGCTTAAAAAAGTCAGGGGTGAATTCGCGGTGGTGTATGACGTGGTTGCGTAGGACTAGAAAGAGAACGGGGAGGCCCTGCTGCCCGTATGTTCCCTTCTGTAGCCGCCTACGCCGTCGCCACCGTCGCCACTTGTGCTGCCGCTACTGCTGCTACTGCGTCTGCTGCAAGTTTCACAGCAATTGGTGTGTTGAGTTCCGCTGCTGGGCTTTGCCTTTGTGGTGTTGGCTATTATATCCACCCAGACCTGGTTGGCATTTGCAGGTGCGTCGTCGGTGGTGGATGTTGCCTTGTCACTAATATGAAGAGGTAATTCGTTCGTTGGGGGCCAGTTCAACAACGGGGTCGGTCGACCGCGTCCAGGAGGGGGGGTGTACTGGGGTGGGGGGGCGAGAATTTTGTTGCACAACGTTTCCGAGTATCCAGAAGGTCGACTTCATGCTTTTTTTTTCGGGTAATCCTCCGTTGGCGGGTTTATAAGAATTAAAGCATAAGCTCACCACACTTCCACAACATACCTGGTGTAGAATACGTGTAAATGTGTCAATTTATATTGGCGGTAACGCAGCAGTGCAGTACAGTAAAGCAGTAGAGGGTATTTGTTGCGGATTTTTCAGGCCGACGGTCCCAGCGAGTGGCGTATTCTGGCTGGTGAATTGAATTGTTTTGGTACTGCATGCTGGCGAGAATGTTGCGTTAGTGCGCTCGAATGTGTTCCACCCACGGTGCATCGACTCGCCAATGCCCCGACTACCACGAACTCGGCGAGCTCGAGCCCCAACGAGCGATACATTCTACGAAAGTGTGGTTCGTAGAATCCACTATTTCGACGATATGTTTCGTGCGGGTTTGGCTGTGTCAGTTTCAATCGCAGGCGAGTGACCTGGAGCTTTTCCCGAGGTAAGCTGTAACCACCTGGTTGTCATCCGCACCATGAACATAGACTGTGGGGGCGCCAAAAATGACACCATCTTCCGCTGATCGTGTGTCAACAACCCTCTATACTCTTGTCGTGTTCGCCACAGAAATCAACCACTTTGTTGCCGATTGCGCCTCTTCTTGTTGGCTGCGCGTGGCGACGGCGGTGGTCACCGCTTTATGAAATTAGCGGGCATCGTACTCGTACCATCTCCTAAGTTGAAACCGCCCGTTTTTTTCTGTTGTTACTGTAGCTGCACCGCATGATGGCAGCGTGATTCCAGACGCGACTCTCCGCACCTCGTACCGCGGACGCTGCCTGCTATTAATAGGGTTCAGATCAGAACGCCTCGTGTTTAGGTGGGGTTTACACCCGCTACTGGATGTCGGGCCCTTGGTCCGACGCCCTTTTCTTTCCCTGGCCGTTGCGCGCCCATCTTCGCCGGTTTACTGCCGGTCACACAAGCGGAACGGCTGCTACATTGTGCAACGCCGGTGGCAGAATTGGATTCCCCACGATCATTTTTGACTGTTCGGCCTTCCTTTATCGCGGAAATTCCGAACAAACTACGGCGAGTCGTATTCGCTTCCACTCTGTTTTGCCCTCCCATCCTATACGAAAGCCGATCGAACCCCGCAATATTTTGCACACATTTGATTGACAGTTGAAGCGGTTGGCGGGGTGGGAGGGATTCCAATAGTGAAAAGTCGAAATACAAATGACTTAACACCGCCAATTATTTTTCCACCAGGCGACGCGTCTGATTGACAGTTAGTTGCAGCGGTTGGCGGGGTGGGAGGGATTCCAATTGTAAAACGTCGAAACACAAATGACTAACACCGCCAATTATTTTCCCACCAGGCGACGCGTCTTACAGTAGAATTTGCCCAAAAAAGATTCATGGGTCTAGGTAAGAAAACATATTATAAGAAACGGGTTTCGGATCGTTTATCCCTCATGGAAAGTGCTCCATCTGCGGCGGGGCCCTGACGGCCGCTTGCATACAGACAACTCACCGCTGTGCGGCGAAACCGATAAGTGGCGTTGCTCGCGGCACGTTGTCTCCGGGAACGAGAATAAAAAAAGGGAAGTCAGTGAAAACAAGGCACAGAACAATTATCAGGTAAGGGGATCAGCGCTATATAAAGTAAGCTGATGCTACCCCTACTGTACTACAGCACATAAATGAAAGGTAGTATCGACTTCAAGCAAGATTAAGGGAGGTCGGGGAAGTCGTCGTGCAACGGAGACCACCCAGGCACGGGGAGGCGGATACATTGACGTGCTGCACGACGAACGAACAAGATACAACTGTCAATAGACCATCGAACAAAGGGCCGAAGGTGTACATTCGCTTGGTACTCGTAGCGAGGCTGACGTCGTACTCGCAACCTTGCGGAAGAGGCAGCGTCGCACACGCGACATTAAAGCACCCTATAACGTTCGACCGCCAACACGCATGTTGTCAAAATGCACGGAAACAGGGACAGGGGATACAGACCGAAGCTCCCCGAACGGATTTGATCAAGCCCGAGCCTTTCTTGTTGGGTGGGAAGCAAGCGCGAACGATTGCCGAGGAATTTTCTCTTCTTTTTCAGCAATAGAGCTACACTTCCTTCTCTTCGACGCTGTCAGCAATGCCGCCACACCACATACCATCAACAATAGTGCTGCTCGTCCAGCTCTGCTTGTACGGCAAGCAGAGCGAAAATTGTACAGAACGTGTCCCGCATGTCAAATTGGTAGAGACAAAGTTGCCGAAACTCCCCGCGTTTTCTGTGCGCAGGTGCAATTTGCAGTTACCGCGAAAACGGACCACCCCTCCCTCTTTCCCCTCCAAGTGCCACCACCATCTACACACATTGTTACTATTAACACGGCACGAGCGCAACCCTCCGAGCACAGAGCGCAGCTGTAGCACAGCTGTAGGAGCACAGCTGCACGAGCACAGCAGTAGAGATACAGATGGAACCTCAGCAAAAAACGTCTGTGGTGGCCATGACACCCATTTATCAAACATGGCCGCACTGTAGCTGCACCGCCGTACATGCAACCACTGCACACCTCGCACAGTTCCTCTACGGATCATCTACATATTATCTACAGGTCATTCCAACTTATTCATGATCTAGATCTTCAGGGCAGATATATCTATGATCTGTATGATGTAGCTCATGTTGCCAGATTGGAGCCGAAAAATATGCATGATCTAACCTGTAGCACATGTTTCCTGGGTTGGATCTGTGTTGAACAGAAACTGCACAACCTCTCACAACGGCAGGCGAAGAGGAACTGCAGATGGTCCTCTACTGTACATAGATAGATCATGATCTGTTGTACAGCAGGTGCGAAACCTTGACCTTAAGAAAGCTCTATGAGAAGGCACAAACTTTTTTTCCATGTACAATGCTGTCTCAACGATGAAACATACGATCAACATGAAACACACCGGTAGGCTGTATGAGGCGCCCTGTCGAAAATACTTGCCGAAACCGAAAACGCCTGCGTATGTTATATTTAAAACCGAAAACGCCTGCGTATGTTATATTTACAATACTGTGGATGGAACACTCCGTCAGCGCAACTCCATATCACAAGATTTTTCATAATACCGTGGACGAAAGACTCCGTCTGCGCTACTCTACCAAGCGTATCTGTCCACTACTCTTATCCCGCCAGTCATGTATCGAAACGTCAACACCAGTACCAAAATCTACAACCGCGATCACCGCCTGCCAGAACAATCATCTCTGTAACGCCAAGCCGCGCATAGGCACTGTCTGTATGCGCTTCACCGCTTCCTCGGGCTTCCGCCGATGGCACGGTGAGAAAAATCAGGAAGGCTTTGGTGTTTTGAACGTCCCCCCCAATTTTGATACAAGCCTTACGTGGACCTAGTTCGGTGAACCAAGTTCTTACAGCCACGATGTTGCTTCCATAACTCCGTTCGTCTACCCCCCCTCCCCCTCCAACTGCGGACATGCATGAGATCGAGTACATCTCTCCTATCGAGTACACCCCCCCCCCCTCCTCGACACTTGGTGCAAGCAATGTCTGCCTGGTCGGTGAAAACCCGACATGCTCCGTCCCGGCATTGTAGGGATGCGAGGGTCTGTGGTCATACGACTACGGCCACGCATTAGATCGAGTACATCTCTCCTCTCGAGTACATCCCCTCCCCCCGACTACGGTCACGAATGCCATAAGTACACTCTCGAATGCAACCCCGCTCTTCCTCAGCACCTCTTGCAGCAGATCGGCCTTGCTTGCAGATACGTGGACAAACTAAAAATGAAGTGCAACATCTGCAGCGTGCGCTGTATAGCGCACGAGCGTCCTTGCGTTGCACCGCCACGCCGTACTTGCTGGCGCAATACATGCACCCTTCCTACTGTAACACGCCTATTCGCCATGGCCAGGCTGCTTCACGTGGTTCACGCTTTGCCAACGTGTTACTATCGATACTTCGTATATCCCCTACGCTGCCATGCGCGACAAAGCCGGAGAATCGTCGTGGAAAATCACACGGACTGTCGAAGCGAAGAGCAAGGGTCTCCCGCTGGTCAACAACGTGGGCAATGGCCCTTTCGTATCCACGGCACAATATATACAAATATACGAGGCACCTCATACACATACGAGGTTCTTCGCATGGTGTACCAGGAAGACCGCTCTCTTCCCTCTTCGAAACCTCAGCTTCGCTCGAGAGCAGAAAGCGCAGACGCTCGCCCTGTGTGAGAAAAAAATGAACGCGGCTGTACCGAGTACGTCCCACCACGTCATGCGCCCACAGGCCCGCCGGCCCAAAACCGGTAGAAGGCCGTTCGTAGCCGCGATTGCCAGGTCTGCCGGTCATGACAGCGGCAACATCAGGGAAGATACCAGTGTGAGGATTTGACGGCGAGAAACATGTGTACGCATACAATGTCGGCGCGCAAAAAGTGTTTGCGTAGCAGCAACCTCGAAGCTTTGCCGAGCGTGGTCCTTGGCACGAGTTTTTCGGGGACGAAATGATCTCTACGCGACACCACAACATCAATCTCATGCAGCTGGGACGCGATACGCTTCATAGATAAAAAAAAAAAACGCGGCAAGCGCCTGCCGCGAGCAAGCACCATTCGATTTGATGAACGCCGACAACCGCAGGCAACGCTACAGGCAAAAACTCTAGTCCTTCTCGTAGACCTAAGCTTCAATCAACTCAACGAGCCGCCCGTAAACAAGGCAGGCATTAGAGTATGTACGCACGAGGGCTGCTGTGATATCGCATCCGAGTACAAGGGGCAAGGCGGTCGAAGAAAAAGAACGCTTCATCCAATGTATCATCACGCCGTTGTCTGATCGAAACCCAATGACCCACAGGGCGAACACTTGGCTAACCTAGCTATAACAATTCTTGGGCGCAAAGACACACCGATAGCAACGTGTAGAACACCATTTCCTGGAGAAGGCATTGCGTCCCGCCTTGCGGCAGAGGCGTCATGGTGGCTCTATTAATAGAGGTGATGCCGATCATGAGCTGATACGAATCGAAAACGACACCATTGGTTCCCGATAATAAGCGTCAACAAAAAAAAGACGTCAAAATCACACAAAAGCTAATCGTTACGAGAAAAGGCTCATTTGGTAAGACCGAGAGCCACTCAGACGGAGCCAGCGATCGTACGTAGAGAGTTGGTTCCAAGATTCCAGGTCCAAAACGATCAGATGGAAGAGTCACACCCCTGAAGCAAAAGCCGAGATTGCACAGTTCGCGAGAGAGAGAAAAATACTGAGGACAAGACATGTCGCCCACTTCGTCTCGAAAGACTAAAACAGCTTGTCGGGGCGGACTTCACGATCTCCTGCTTTGCCCACGCCGGTTTCGTCGACACAGATAGCGCCCTCGCGGACTTGACCACGGCCACTCTCCTCCCTCCGAGAAACCAGCATGAATGAAAAATGAAGATTTTGCCTCCCCTCTCTCCTGTCTTGCAATACCCAAGGCAGTCTGGGAACCCCAACAGAAACCGTACAGAATCGTATTCTACCCTACACCCGAACCGTAACCGCGAACCTGCGGAATAGTGCCGCGTCTGGCCATTATGTATGCATCCTTAGATAAGGGATAGGGATAGAGTACGGATTCGCACCACAACGAAAGGTCTCTCACGCGGCTGATCTCCTCGAAGCCGCAGCTCCCGAGGATGGTCGCCAGCAGCGCGGCTGGTCTCTGCAAGACACCAAATGCACTCCTGAGACAAGTTGCACGTCCTTGGAACGATCGAACGACCCCATATGCCAGCCTATCGCGAGATGGTCTTCTGAGTACCAGGTATATTTTTACGAGTTATTGCGAGTTACAAGCACTCGTACGAAGTGGGCTTGTGCGTGTGAGTTTGGGGCGGGGGTGTATGTACCGCTGCCTCCGCTGCATCGCTGTATCTCTGGTGAGAGGTCAACGAGCACGCCGTGTAACACTGCGCCGACCGTTCGGTGCCCAAAACAAAAAACCAGCAGGGATATCTGTCGATAGCACTCATGGCAACACGGTCCGTTGCACAGGTACCTGGTACATGACAGTAGACTCAAACTGCCATGAGGAGCCTTTCAGGGTTTCTACCTGCAGCTATAAGGTAGCTGCATCTGGGCATCATGGTTGAGACATCGCCAAGGGTCCAGGTGGGCACTGCTGTGTGAGGGGTCAGGGCTATGACCCCGAGGCTAACGGCGCTGTCCTTTCATACATCCGACCACAAGACGCCCGCGTATTATTACAACTTTAAACTATTACACAAAGTACAGGGTGCGTATTTTTAGGCGCTATTGTGGCACCCGGGCGCAGCAGCGATGTATGCTATGATACAGTAGCATCTACCCATCATGCGCACAGCCGCTGTATACCTGATACAATTTTTTACGGCATATCACGTATAAAACATCCCACCCTCCATACACAGCTCTAAATACCTCTGAGCGAGGCCTACCACATGAAAGCGGATATCTCGCTTTTTCATTTCTTACCTGAGGTGATTATTGTGTCTGTACGAGTACGTGCACACTAGGTATTCCTTTGGTTCTCTTTTTTTCCTGGAGGTATTTTTCCACTCCAGAGTTTACTGGAGCCTTTCCTGTGACTACAGGTGGGCACCGGATGTACGCACAAGACGAGTACGAGCAGACTCTTCGAGGGAAACCGAAAACCGGATAATAAGAGGCGTTTTTATCAAAAACAAAACGAAAAACGCTTCAACTGTAGGTAGATATCCGCAGGAAACCGGCGTTTGTGAGGCGATCTGAATTCGAGTTAAAAGGAATAATTTATTTTGGGCCAACAAGCGAGCTCAAGCAAGCAAGCAAGCGGCCAGTCTCCAGTCGGCATAGGACAGTGAAGGCAACCGCCTACGAGAGTACGGAGTACACGAAACAGGGAGTTGGCTCGTCCTCAGTCGTACTGTAGCTGGTCTTGGCAGCGGGGTTACTGTAGTGATTTCTGCGTGGCACAAGACAGCGAGACAAGTTTATCGATCGTCTCTTCCACCCGCCCGCCCTGTCGCTCAACCCTTTTAGGACCGCCGTCCCGTTTTGGGGACAAATCACTCAAATCCCAAGTAAGTTGTCCCCAAAATGGGATTGCGGTCCTAAAAGGGTTAACGGGGGGAACCAGATTGCAACACATCGGTCCGGTTGCAGAGGTTGTACTTTTTTTTTGTAGTTGGCGAGCAGGTGGAGTTGATATGTTACTTAGCCTCGCAGGGGAAGGAGCGGGACAGAAGTTTTCGGGTTAGCCTGAGTCATAAACCTTCGTGTTTTTTTTTAGTGGTACTAATATACGAGGACCTGACGACGGGTCCCTGTGTCGTTGGCGGGGTTGCCACAGCACTGGCAGGCGTTTTCAACACGACGGCGAGCGTGCAACGCCTGCAGTAGATATCCGAGAATTCTTGAGCAGTAGCAAACTAGAATTTTGTTTTGGCTCCAAAACATTGGAAGTTAGGAAGAGTCAGGGGTGTTTTTTTTTGCCCCCCCCCTCGATTTGCACGTTGTTAGGCCAATTCTTATGCAGTCGGAAACTAGGATTGAAAAAGCTGGCTTCCGATCGATTTTTTTCCCGATTGGATTGTGAATGGCTACCCTTCTTATCGTCCGTCGGATCGAATATACAGTTCTTGCGTTTTTTCTGGAGACGTTTGGTGCAAGGGAGTGACTTTCAATAAATTGACTATTAGTAGCTCCAAGAAAGAAGGGTAGAGCAGGCGGAAGTCGGTTCGAAACTGCTTAGCCGTAATGCTTGTGGGGTCAGAGAGGTCTTCATCCCCCAGCAGCGTGTGAGCTTCACACGCGGGGCGATCTCCTCCATCTCGTCCTCGAGGCCATCGCGGCGCTGGATTTCTTCGAGAGTCGCCAACGCTACAGCCAGCGCAACAGTTGGCAAAAGGTCATCGATGCCGCGCACTGCGGCCATCGGGCGCTGTCGCGCGCTCGCGCGCTGCTGACGGGCGTAGATAAACATGTATCACGCTGACTCGCGCCGAGCAGCAGCAGAAGTGACAGCAGCCAAGCCAGCGTCGCCGATGTTGTGGTGTGGTCGTGTCGTAGGTCGTGTTGTTGTGTGGGTGTGTGATACTCGTACGAGTATGCGGCGGGACTTTCTAACATTTCGGAGGCATGAATCCGACTGGTGAGTTGGATCGAAAATCTCAGTTTTTTTTTACTGTCTGGTCCAGTTGGAAATCATCATCGAAAAATCTTGGATTGAAAAGGGCCTTTTTCAACTGCATAAGAGTGCCAATTTATGTCTCCGATCGGGAACCGGCTTTTTCAATCCATGTTTCCGACTGCATAAGAACTGGCCTCACCTACCACGTAACGGTATTCCAGACGGCGTGTAATTGGTTCTGCTCGTCTCTTTTTGAGCCCGACCTTTTAAATCACACGTGTACATTCACGTATGTTCATTTCTGCAGGCTCGTCTTCGTAGGCAGTGTAGACGGGTTGCCAGTAGCCTTCATGGCGTCATTGGATTACTATCTACTGGCAGGATAAATAAAGCAAGTGAATCGGCAGTAACTGTTGTTTACTCATACAGCGGTATAAGAAGATATCGACGAGCAATTACACAACGATATCGGCAGTGGTTTTCACAAATAACCCGAACGGAATTTTCCCGGCTGTTTATACTCTCTCTCACTGGCCAGGAAGGCTAATCGGGCCCGCGCTTCGGAATCGTAGTCCGTACGATAGGCGAGTACTCGTAGTTCGGAATTTTCTCATTTGGTTTGCGACGCGAAAGTGTTTTTTTTCTTCTTTTTTTTCTGGCCAGTTTTAACCCGTTTGGGGCACTGGGCCGAGGGATAGGTACAAAGTTATGACTTACAAGCAAAAAACAACGTAAAACCAGACTGGACTTTTCGAGCTTGCATCAATCACACCAGAGCTATGACTTACCGTATGACTTGCAAAACGGACGTGATTGGCCAACAGTGCCGTTACAGCTCCTGATGAGCACAAACGTCGTATTGAACGTGCTACGAGTAGAACAAGCAGGTTGTTGCACATCGCTGCGACCATGCCGCCCAGCAGCAGCAGCAGCAGGCAAAACCATGCGCGTGAGGTGGCACACCCACAGTATAATCTATGGCTTGATGCATGTATCGGAGCCTGCGATGCATCACGGGGGATGGATAAGTAGAGCTTGGGGTGCGGGCGCATGTATGTATCCCGACTCCCGACCGCACCCACCACGACGACCAACAACAACCGCCACCTGCTGTTGCCCAGCAGCAGTAACAGGCCAAACCAGCGCGTGAGGTGGCACATCCGCGGTGTACTCTTGGCTACTGTAGTACCTGCAGGTGCAAGTATCGGAGCCTACGATAGATAGGTAGAAAAAGTTGGTGTGCTGGGCATGTATGTGTGTATCCCGAATCCCGAACACACCCACCGATCAACAACCGACTGCCACCAGGCAAAACTGCGTGAATAGGTGACACATCCGGGGTGTACTCTTGGCTACTGCAGACTGTACTTACTTACTTGTAATCGATGCACGTTTCGGAGCCTGCGATGCGTCATCGAGGATAGAGAGGCAGAGCTTGGGGTGCGGGCGCATGTATGTATGTACTGTATGTACCCCTACTCCCGACTACGCCCACCACGACGATCAACAACCAACTGCCAACATACATATCTGCGAGAGTGTGGCATATGCGCGGTGTACTCTTGGCTACTGTGCCTGTAGTTGCAAGTAAGTGTCGGATCCTGCGATGCATCATCGAGGATAAAATAGGCAGAGCTCGGGGTGCGGGCGCATGTATGTATGTATGTATGTATGTATGTATGTATGTATGTATGTATGTATGTATGTATGTATGTATGTATGTATGTATGTATGTATGTATGTATGTATGTATGTATGTATGTATGTATGTATGTATGTATGTATGTATGTATGTATGTATGTATGTATGTATGTATGTATGTATGTATGTATGTATGTATGTATGTATGTATGTATGTATGTATGTATGTATGTATGTATGTATGTATGTATGTATGTATGTATGTATGTATGTATGTATGTATGTATGTATGTATGTATGTATGTATGTATGTATGTATGTATGTATGTATGTATGTATGTATGTATGTATGTATGTATGTATGTATTTATGTATGTATGTATGTATGTATGTATGTATGTATGTATGTATGTATGTATGTATGTATGTATGTATGTATGTATGTATCCTAATCCCGAATCCCGACCACGCCCACCACAACGATCAACGACCAACTGCCACCGGACAAAACTACTCATCCTCCAGCAGCAGCAGGCGCCTAGCAGCAGTCAGCAGCAGGCAGAATAATGCGCGTAAGTGGCTCATCCGGAGTGTACTTTGTGACTACCTGGTAGTTGCGTGCTTCGGAGCCTACCGTGCAGCACCGAGGATGGACAGTAGGCAGAGCTGGGGGCGCGGGCGCATGTACAGCATGAGTCATTATTTATCATCCCGACTCCAAACGACACCGACCACAACGATCAACAACCGCCACCAGATAAAAAACTGCTGTACTCATCTGCTGTTGTTCTGAGCAGCAGTGCAATTCTCACAGCCAGTCGAGAGGACAGCAGTACGCACGTGCTTGCCGTCGCAACCGTTTGCCTGCACCACCACCACGCACCGCCGTCTCTGCTGTTGTTCGAGCTGTGCGGTTGGTAATTTGGATCGACAAGCTCGTCACAATTTCATTGACATATATAGTGGACCCAAAGCTTCGGCACAGCAGCTGGGCGTCCCCTGCAACCACTCCAGAGCACAGCAGTAGTGGTAGCAGTATAGTTCCTGCGGTCGTCGTCTGCCTCCACGCCACACACACCGCCTATATCTTGCTGTGCAAAAGTTGCTCGAATTGTCATTGAGGCGGACAAAAATCAAACCGGAACGCCGAAGGGTCGATATTAACGACGAGTGTTTAAAAGTGTTTTTCGGTATTTGCCCGAAATTTCGGTATTTTCCCTAAATATTTTCGGGAAAAGCCGAAAAACTTCACCCCCCCGAAAAGTCGCATCGAAGTTTTTAGGGTTCTTCAGGAATTTAGGTACAATGCGGCACATGCTTAACGTCACGGGACAGCTCACGCGGACTTTAATTGCGCGCCGCGCAATGTATATAAAACCCCTTTTCTGGCAGACACTGGAGTCATTCCCATTGACATGAGCCAACTTTTTTGAGATCCTCGGCAAAACCAACGATACCGTCATGAAATCTGAACGTAATGCGCTGGATAAGGTCTCCGACCCACCCTAGTGTCACAGTGCTCACACCTCGGTCGGTGATATGTGGCGTGGGCCGACCAGGCGTCTGATGAAAAAAAAAAATTGGCGCTGGTCTGTGCAAGGCAGACGACAAAAAATCTCGACCCCTCTCCGACGCAAAGAAATCGACCATTCTTCAGGTTTGACATCGATCGACAAACCCAACGATTACGCCACGAACTCAGAATGAAGCGCGCTGATTAGAGGCTCCGCCCCACACTAGTATCACAGTTCTCACACTTCGGTCGGTGATATGTGACGTGGGTGGGCCAGGCGTCTACAAAAAACATATTTGGCAGCTGGTGTGTGGAAAACAGACGGCAAAAACTTTCGATTCCTCTCCTTTGGCACAAAATAGAACTTTTTGAAAGTTTTGACGAAGGGCGTAGGACGCCGCGGCCAACCTCTCGCCCCCTAGACCACGGATGCCAATGATACCTCCGAGGCCATAATTTTCACTCATCGGCCTTGCCCGGTACGAAGCTCGTTGACAGTGGGTGGATTGCATGTCGAGATCGAAGGTTAATCGTCGCGTGACTGTGGGTGTGCGAGCTGCGAGTTGTGCCTTTCTTCACCTTGCGTTTGTGTGCGGCGTGATTTCGCGTGGTTCCCGTGGCTCCCGTTAATACAGCGATTTAATTGGAAGGTGGCTCCCGTCGTTCGCGTTCTTTCAGTCATTTTTATTGGAAGATAGCTGGCGTCAACTGCTGTCCCGTGTTATTTAAGACTTGCCGTACAAGGCCGTAAAGGATCGGGCAACCCCACCGCTCGAGCTGTGCCACCACTCGCGAGCTCACAGAGCTGACAGGGGTCGTTCCTACGGTCATTCGCAAGTCATGGCCGAACGCAGAAGGCGCAATAGCTTTCTGGGCTCTCGTGGCCGAGTTCACAAGGTGACCGCACCGAGGTGGCCGACCGACTGAGCTCGGTGACGGCAATAGCTGAGATTTTGTCGCTTTGGGCAAGCGTTCGGCGTTGTTGCGTGACGAGTTGGTGATGGATTTCACTCCCCAAGGCACCGACACCTGCCTACGAGTCAGGCCGATGACTGTGGGGCCACCGCACGCATGGGTTCCGCGAGCGCAGCTGCTGTAGGGACGGTTCTGTGCCGGGTGGACGATTATTTCCCGAGCCAACTGAGGCACTTACTCGATACCTGGTAAGATTTAACCCTCGGTGAATTTGGTGAAAAAATGCCGAAATTTCAGGAAAAAACGAAATACAATACGTATACCCTATAATAGATTAAACCTTTTAATTTACGAAAGTTGTCCCTATCCCCTATCCCTCGGAGGTGAGCCCCGTTTGGGACCTGGGTTCGGGTTAGGTAAAGGACTCCATACCCTCTATATAAGCGGGGGTACCCTATGTTATAGTTGAGAGGATATACCCGCGGCCATGTTAGTTCAGTTTGCACATTGGTTTTAGCTCGTGTGCGCTTTCTTCGTCTCGTGTATTTTGAGGCAGCCGATTTTTTTTTTTTCGGATCTTCCTAGGGCTCCAGCACCTTTGTGTGACCACGGACTCCTTCGTCAGAGAATTAATTTGAGAACAACAACAACAGCATATAGATAAATCGGTCGCCCCGGTGGTTTAAGTGGTTAACCTCGAATTCTACTTGTTTGAGTCCTGGGTTCGAGCCCCACGTGGGTCGGACTTTGACTTTATTTGCAAAAATAAAAAAGGATTCAATTGTTGAGAGCGCCTTGCAGCGTGGGTAGGCACAATTCGATGCGAGTCGACGAGGGAAGAAAAGGCTGAAATCTTCTCGCGATAAAAATGAAGGCACGCACCGTAGCGGGAAGGGGGGAGAAGAGCCTGCTATGTGACCCCGGATCTGAGTTACGAGTGGGAAGGAGAGAGAGAAGAAGATGTGCGAAGATAATGAATGGGATGAGAAAAATAAATAAAAATAAAATAGACGATTGGTGCTTATTTATGATAGGTATGGACCGGAGTTTTGATGTTTAAGGTTGCACATCCTTCACCCATGCGCAACCAAAAACATACTAGACAGAACGTACGAGTATCAACGCCATCCATCGTCTCCGAGTCTCGTGTCTCGTGTCCTACAGCAATCACAGCAAATCATGATGATACCGTACCAGGTACCTGTGGTACCATACAACGGGATTGCTTTGAAGTACCGTGAACGGTGCAGCACACCTTTAGCTTGACGTCCTCCCTGTTCCTGACGACCATTTGCTGCAGCGTGCTGTCCCACACGACGACCTGGTCCTCCGAAACAACCCCGAGCCTGCCTCTGGCAGACTCTGGCGCCGATGAAGGAGGAGTAGCAGCGGCTCGGGAAGAAGACGAGGCACCCACCAAGTCACGAGACGAGTGCATCGGGGTGTTGAGTGCGGTGCTGGTTTGGGACTCCATACTCGTAGTGGTGCGGTTGCCAGCGTGCGCTGCCAATAGAATCGCAGAGGGCCACAGCAGTAGCAGTAGCAACAACAGAAACAGAAGCAGCACAAAGCACTGATATAGCCGTGGCTACAGCAGTAGTTCGAGGGGCAATGCACTCGATACAGATGACCGACTGCCGACTACCGACTACCCGATTCAATGGGAATGACTATCATTCCCATCAATGGGAATGACTATCCCATTGACCCGATTTCTGATACTTGGTGAGACCGGGTTTCGTGGAAAGTTGAAGGGATGTTTTCTAGGTAGGGGACTGGGGAACTCTTCTAAACACTGAAGCGCGCGGTCTGCACCATCACGATCAAGATGATCGCCGCTGAGGTACAGAGCAGAACTCCTAGATGACTGCGGCTGAGGAGCGTGGCGAGGGTTTGGTTACAGCCGGCAAGGCAGCATACGTATACAACTTACACAGGCCAGTTTCGTCAACTACAGGATTACGTGTGCCAGCAGCCCAGGGATCGTTGGGACTTTATTTTTGGTACCATATATCAGAGTAGAATCATACAACAGCGAATTTTCGCTGTTGTTGTCGTGTACATGTTATGTTGTACCAGAGGCAGAGGGTATGCGTTTTTTTGTCTTTGTACGAATGACCTGGACAACAATATTCAGGTACGTACCCAGTACACCGTGTCACGCGTGTGATGAGATGACACACCCCCTGGGACAAATTTCGAAGCTAGTTTTCTCGACCATGGACAAGGTGCAAATGCTGAGGATGTCAAGATCAAGGTCCTTCGAGAGTCACCTGTGTGCTTGCTACTACCTTACTTACCAGGTATTTACTATTCTACCAGGTTATGTTTAATCGGTAGGATGAAGAGAGTGTTCTTCGTTCACCAAGACACGGGCATGGCGGAAGAATTGCCTTTCTTTGCAAGGGCAACAGCACTTCATCACTGGGTCACTCATAAAACGACGATGTACATTATTTACCTTAGTCATTCATGCGCACATTTGTTATACCTCCATGGTGGTTGTGTGTAGCGATCATATGGCGGAGACGCGATGGTCTCACCATAAAGGAGCCAAGCACATGTGACACCATGGAGGCTCCATAGATGCACGTCGGACCCACCATAGAGGCTCTATGGATGCAGCATGAACCCACGATGGAGGCACAACGAACCCACCATGGACGCACCATGACAAAAACATGGTTACACCGTGGAGCCACCGTGGAGCCACCATGGACACACTATGGCGACGCTATACACACACTATGGAGTCACCATGGAGATGCCGTGGAGACGCCATGGTGTCACCATGGACACTCCATGAACACACCATGGTGATCAAACCCACTATGGACACCCCATAGAGGTACCATGGAGATGCCATGGATACACTATGGTGCATCGAACCTACCATGGACACCTCATGGAGGCGCCATGGGGACGCCATGGTGTCACCAAGAAGCCACCATGGACATACCATGAACACACCATGGTGGTGGAACCCACTATGGACACTCCATAGAGGTACCATGGAGTTGCCATGGACACGCCATGGAGCATCGGACCCACCATGGAGGCGTCATAGGCACCCCGTGGAAACACCATGGTGCGCCGGATCCGCCATGGATACACCATGGAGTCGCGATGGTGCGTCGGGCTCACCATGCAGGCGGCATGAAGACGCCATGGTCACACCACGGTGTATTGGGCCCACCATGGAGGCACCATGCAGACGCGACGGTCACTCCACGGTGCATTGGGCCCACCGTAGACACGCCGTGTACACACCATGGTGCATCGGGCCCGCCATGGAGGCACCATGGAGACACCATGGCCACACCATGGTACAGTGTCAGTCCACCATGAAGACACCATGCGGCTTTCGTGGGGCGAACCAAGGTTGGACAATGTCTGCCGAAAACGGAAATATTAGCTTGATCCTGGTCGGATGACGAATGTACTAACGCTTTTGGTCAAAATCGTGTGGTTTTCCGAATGTTGGCGTGGGTCGCTGTTGTTGTGGTCTTTCATATTATTAGCTGTTCGTCTTTCGCCGAGACACGGGCATGGCGATAGGACTGCCTTTTCAAGGACCACACTGCATGGGCCCAATCATAAACGAACAGCGTGCACGAGTGGAACAACTACTCCTATCCTTATCTACCATACCAAAAACGGAAATGTTATGTTGATCCTGGTCGGATGACGGATGTGATGCTGCTTTTTGGTTAACTCGAGTGGTTCTTCGAATGATGCGATGAGCCGTTGTTATGGTCTCTCATGCTTTCATTCACGATCGGTCCCATGTAGCGCTGCCCTTGCAGAGGCAGTTCTACCGCCATGCCCATGTACATTGTCTTGGTGTACGACGCGTAGAGGGTCCCTCGCAACGCCACAGTAGTACGTAGCGAGTAGCGAGACTCGCCACTACATCGATGTTGCGATACTTATACCGTACCGTTTGATTATCGTTCACTAAAGCACCGGCATGGCGATGTAACCGCCTTTGCAAGGAAAACACTCGATGGGGCCAACTGTGAACGTCTATAGCTACTATGTAGTGTTGCTTTGGAGCGACCATCTGTTCGTCGCCCACTAAGACATGAGCGTGGCGGTTGAACTGGTTCCGCAAGGACACCACTTTATGGGGCAAATCGCGAACGACATCATGAAATACAACAATACCAACGACCCCGAGACATAATTCGGAGAGCCGCTCAAATTCACCACAACTCGTGTTGTGATCGAGCATCCGTTCGTCGTTTACTAAGGTATGGACATGGCGGTAGAACTGCCCCTGCAAGACGCAACACTTCACGAGGCCAGTCATGACCGACACTCGCGCGATGGTCGCTACCGACCGGGAGGGGCAGTTTAAGATCCTTCCATTTGCCCCTCGTGTTGCTGAGCAGGAGCAACAGCTCGCGGCAACGACTACCACTGACATGACCGCCCGTCGTGACCTCTAGGCTAAGTCCGCGCAGGTGGGGGCAGGGATCAAGGCCGCAGACAGCATTCCCCGGCATTCCGAAACCTCTTGAAGTTGGCACTTTATCAAAAGCACTGCAGGTTCGTCAGAGAGAAGGCCCGCACGAGTGCGGCCCAGTTCGCCAACGCGACGGGGATGCCGTTCCTGCCTACGCGAGAGAGCCAACACCCCCGAGAGGCCTTTGTCACCCGCTTCCCTCATCAACCTGCTGCCGTGTACGCTGCTGTCGGTGTTCGTGCGAGCTTGCGGCCGTGACCGCTGACCCCCCAGCGGGGATGAACTACCTTTCTTCGGCACCCCACGGCATGACGTAGTAGTTTAAAGACGCCAGGAGATAAACGTCAATCTCTGGATGCGTCCCTGGAGGAAGTCCAGGCCTTTACCGAATCGTTTTGGCAGAACGCCACGCCCGCTCATACTGAGAACGCTGCCGCCGCTCTTTCTGCGACCGAAGGGGGCCCCGGTTGTGCTGGGTCAGGTACCGTCAAGGCTTCAGAACTGCGTGGCCGAGTTGCCGATTTGCGCATGGGTCGTAGTTGGCGCAACCTATACGGCCGGAAAGGCGGCACCGAAAGTACGTGGACCGGTCCCGGTGCTGCCGACATGTGCGGATGACACCCGCTCCGTGTGGGGCAGTGCTTACCAAAGGAATTGTCACCCTTGAATACACCCGTGGTTCCGGCGTAGCAGCCAGTGGACCACGGATTGCGCTTTTATTAGAGATACGCCCTAAGCACTGAGTTCACAGTCAGCGCTGACTATCAGCTCAGTGGTTAGGGCGCACATTCAATAAAAGCGTAATCTGGGGTCCGCTGGCTGCTAAGCCGGAACCTCGGATTTTACTCAAGACGCGTTCTGCGATAGAGGTAGCACATTTCCGCTATTATTGCGTTTCTGAACGACGGGGCTCCTTAGCCCAAAATCGTCCGAATGCCAATCTTGTTTCGAAAAATAAATGGCGTTTTGATATACTTGGGCCATGGAATTATTCATCGGGAAGAAAAATGATTTTTGCTGAAGTCAGTTTCCGGGTGACTTACTATTAGTATGGAGCTCCTCAAGTGAGGAGCCTCAGAAAATTTAGAGTGAACCTCTATCGTAGCACGCCTCTCAAGTGTGGCAATCCCTATAGTAAGTAAGTATGGAGCGGGTGTCATGCGCGAATGTCGGCAGCACTGGGACCGGTTCGCGTACCCTCGGTGCCACCTTCCCGGCCGTATAGGCCACGCCAACTACGACCCATGCGCAAATCGGCAACTCGGCCACGCAGTAGGGCGTGCCTTTACTAGTGTGGACATGGGGATGGGGAAAAAAAGTCTCGGGAGGCGACACTTCGTGTAGTCCGTTCTTCGTCCCAGTAGATATCGACGTCGGATTCGATGATCGCGGACGCCGTCGCGCAGCGAGACACAGTTTAATCCTTGAGCCATCTAGGACCTGAGGCCCTTCATCAAAGTGTGCGACTGCTGTGTCGGGACTTGAGAGCAAGGCCGCACCTGTTGCTGTAAAGAAAGTGTGGCTTTGTTCTTTCGACGCAGCGATCGCGCACGATCTGTTGAGAAGCCTCCGGGTCCATAGTGGCCTCAAGTTCCAAAGTCTTCTTCCCTGCGCGGAGGCTTCCGTGATCTTGGGCTTCGACGTCGATGCATGCTGGGACAAAGAGGGTACACCGCCGCAGACGACCTGTCGATCTAAATATTGACGCAATTCTAGACGGTGCAGTTCTTCCAGGGATGCACATTTTTTGGCTTGTTCCGAATAGCGTTCTTCCAGCGATCAAGGACGAAGGTTAATACATTTATTTTACAGCAGTATAAGGCATGGGTGTGTTCTCTTCTTTATTGGTCGTAGGAGTACTCAATAGGCGCAAGGGTTGGGCATAGCGGGCGCGTTCCCAAACAAACATAATCACTGGTGAACATGCGCCACAGAGTGAAAGGCGCTCGCTTGCAGGCATTTCACTCATATTCATGCCAGAACAATACAGCTCGCGCGCCGTCCAAGCCTGAGGAACATGCCGACGAATACTGGGGTACTGAGTGCGGCAGTTGTCGCGATACACACCGCGGCTACACCTGCGGCTACACCTGCGGCATGCGCCGTGGATGGCTCCGCGACAGGTTTCGCGGCACTACGCGCGGCAGGTGTCTCAACACACCCCGCGGCAAGTGCCGCATGGCTCCGCGCTTTTCACTTAGCACTTGACGCGGCTTTTGTCGGAACAATTACCGCGGTTCTTGTCCCGAAACTGGCCGCGGCTGTTCCCGCGGGGCTTGCCGTGGGTAACATCGTGGCTTGTCGCGGGCCTTACCTTACGTGCCGCGAGGGTTACCGTGGGCCGTGCCGCGGCATGTCGTGGCATGTGTCACGACACGCAGCAACATGTTGCAAACAAGTGAACAAATGCGACGTCAATGAACAAGGCCCGGCGGGTCAACCTGCGTACGAGTTGCGTGTGATGGTACCGTCCCCGTGGTGTGGACACGGGGACCGGAATAGTATCTGGAGCGAGGCACCTTAGGCGCAGTCCGTTGTTCGTCCCAGCAGGCATCGACGTTGAATTCGATGATCGCGGACGCCTTGGCGCAGAGAGCGAGACAAATCGACTTGGGCATCAAGCACCGGAGGGTCTCCAATGCATCGTGCGCTCGCTGTGTTGGGGTCTTTGATCGGAGCCACGCCTGCTGCAGCTGCTGCTGCAATGCATGTTCGGAATGAACGAAGTAAGAAAGATGAGAGCCCTGAAAAAGGCAAATCACGACGAACACAGGGTTTTAGCCGAGTAGCCGAGACGCTCGTCCCTTGGCAGCCGCTCGCTCGATTCCATCGGGACCAAGCGCCCCGCCGCCTCCCTCCCACGGAGATAACTCACGCCGGGTACACGCAAGGACCACCAAGCTTAGAACACTCGTTTGACGATTCCATTCTAAAATACAGCGAAACATAACCACAAAAACTGAAGAAACGCAGGTTTCTCAACAGCCCCTAAGCTCTCTTCGACGGTCATTTGTCTGATTCTCTCCCCTTGACAACCGCGTGCCAGCCAGGCGCAAGACCAGGAGTCCCTATATACCCTTTTTTCTCGCCCTATCCCCGTGTATGCCCGCGAAAACCCGCGGAGGCGACACCCTTTTCCGTATTGACTACACGTGGGGAGGCCCATGATGATGCCTCAAAAGTCTTCCGTATGCCGAAATTTCGGATTTTGCGTCGTGTTTGGAGTTACTTATCATCGGTCGCGAGCGATTTTACCGCGGGTCAAGGCGACCCGAGCCGTGACACGACCCGTATCTCACGGGTCAGTTAAAATCTGTCGGGTTGAGTCGGATCGGGTTGGGCCGGGTCGGGTTGGGCCAGGAGGTATTCACAGTCTCACGGGCCGGGTCGGGTCAGATCGGGAGTTTTGCAAATCTCACCGGTTGGACCAGGTTGGGTCAGGAGGTTCTCAAAGCCTCGCGGGTCGGGGTCGGGTCAGGTGCCGACATCTCATTTGTATCGCGGGTCGGGTGACCCAACCCGACCCGAATCGATCCGCGAGGTTTAACCCGGCCCGTGAACTGCCCTGATAAAAACCAACTTGCAGCGGCACCGCTTTTTACGGATTATTCGACCGATTCCTCAACAGCTAAAGAAGCTGCTCCGGTAACAGGGGGGGGCGGGGGCGGGGGCGTCACGAAATGGCATCCGCATATATGGGAAGCCAGAAAGTCTACTATTTAGTGTCTCCCTCCAACATGACGATGGCTCAACAGCCGACGAGGCAGATGTTGTCGGGTTCGCGACATTGTCGCGTGAAACCTAAGTAGGGCGAGAGATACAAGAACGAAGCCCCCCCCCCCCCCCCCGGCAGGCAGCAACCCCATGCTGTCCTTTGTCTACGTTGCGCAATGCGAATGTACACTCCTGAGCTCGAGCAAAGAGCGCCGGGGGTTCTATCGAGATGATCGTGGGGCCGACCTATCTGCCACGGAACGCTATTAATAAACGATCACGCGAAAGACCTCGACGCTACGTGGGACCCGCCCCCAAGAACTAGTGCCCTGGCGGCATGGTGCTACATCGTCCCGACATAAACAAGAGTCGGGCCGAACTTGGTGAAATCACGAACCATATCGAAATGCAGCGCGCTGACCATTACTCGAATAAACAGTAGTTTATCGGCAAAAAAAAATGGTTCAAAGGTTTTCCAATAATGACGGCGTTTATTTCCCTCGCTCTTGTGCCGCGGCGTGCACCTCGACCGTGGTGGGCGGCGCGTCCGACCACCTGTTGGGCTGCTTGCCGATGGCGTCCATTTTACTCTCCACCGTCTCCCTTTGCATCTTCACCATTCGGATTTTTCCCATCGGGGGTAGCGAGGAGAGGGGCGAGGATGGCGCGCGGGGGGGGGGGTTCTCAGTTCTCAGGTATTGCGAGCCTGATCCAGCCTGATCCATTCGATGGATGAACTCGGGCATCCAAAGGATGTGGTCACGAGCATAACTCCTTGTGCAACTGCGCCCACGTGTTCGGGGGCAAACTATTAACCCTTGTTTTTTTTTTAGGTTCGGTAAGTCTTGCAGTAGTCAAACTTTTTTGAGTGCATGTGATATGACGAGTTATTCGCTCCAAAATAGCCCATTCGTCCGAAATGAACATAGGCTATTTGGTACCAGGTATACAGTGTTGGCCACGGCGCCTCGCAGGGCAGCATTTAGGTGTCTTGCATCCTCTGAAACCAGGTAATAAAATCGGACTCGAGAAGTAAGTCGCGGGGAGCATTAAAAGCAACATACAATACACACCAGGTTTCTGGTCTGTGTAGAAGATGCTCGTCCACATACGGCGACAGTATAGTTCTAGGTACAGCCATAATGCATCGCTCGGGACACAGCGTGTTCTACACAAACTTCAAGGAAATTGCGACGGGACGTCGTATTCTTCTAAAAATATCTGCCTGGGTTTCCTAGTGCCCCGCTTGTTCCTAATACTACTGCTGTACGAAGCAGGTGCATAGTAGGTGTCCTGTGATGTACCTGGTACAGAGCAGACCTTTAAGCCACACGCCGGGACGGGAAATCGGTTCAGACATGGTTCCCCCGCGTTCGGCCGGCCGTTACATAGATCGATGCTACCGAATCGGGAGGAACCCTTCCAAGTGTATGGGTGGGTGTGCGTCTATCGTTTCGTGCGTCTGCACCCACTTGCTCGATGTTTTTGTACAAACAGCACGTATGTAACGTACATCCGGCGGACCAGCCACGTAGAGACCGGCCGTCATGACCAAGATGGTGAACCCCTGCGCTAACACTCGGCCTCGCATGAGCTTCTGCGAAAGCTGCTTGTTTCCTTGCTTGAAGGAGTAGATGCCTAGGGTTGCGCGTTGGCGTAAAATGAAAGAGGGCGGGCAGGCGGGTGGGGGGGAAGAGGGGACCCAATAAGTAACCCCCGAACAAGTCAGACCGGCATGCGTAGTCCTCCGGGGACTCAACAAGTAACTCCCCAACACGTCAGACCGGCATGCGTAGTTCTCCAGAGGGGGGCACAAAATACACGGAACCGGTATACCGATATTTCCAGGCACTACGTATTACATTAACAAAAAAATGGTGTTACAGATCAAGAGCGGCGACTTTCTGTCCTACATTCAGACCCAGCCGACACATGCAGCGCGGGTGGCACTTCCCCAGGCACACCATCCTGCGCCTACACACCGGCTGCCGCTGGATGGTTGGTCGCCAATAATTCAAACATCGGACAGACAATCGATTCCCACACTTCATGATTTAGATCCTTCAATGGCAGATGTATGCCCGATCTTGTATGATCTAGCTCATGTTGGCGGGAGGGACCCGTATGATCTGCATGATCTACCACACGTTTCCTGGGTAGGATGATCTGTGCTATGCAGATCCTGCACTAACCTCTCACAACGGGAGACGAGGAAATGGATGATCTACAGGTAGATCATGATCTATCTGTAGATGATCTAGATCATGATCTGTCCGCCGCCAACGGGGGGGGTGCAAGAAACGTATCCTTGGAACGGAACATCACAGCTTCACAGCTACGACATTCCATGCTCTCACCACTGGGATCGGTGGGGCCTTGGCTGCGCGTGCAACTTCATCAGCGCTGGGAGAGCGCTGAACATATATAAGCTCATTGATGGCATACTGTACCTAGATGAACAAAAACGTGAATAAAGTGAAGGTACACCTCACCAACAGTTTCGGATATAAAACTATTTGGACCTAGTGTGGGATGATGTTGGCAGCAGTAAAAGGGTTTTTACACCTTTAGAGCTGATGTACCCATGTTTTTGGGAACACGCGACTTGGGCTGAAGGGCTACGCGAGAGAGAAGTCTGACTATTAATACGTCGAAACCAGGCCTTGAACATCCGGCGGCTTGACAAGTACAACTAACAGCCCCCCTACTCGGTGCTGAGCACGAGAGTAAATCACGACCAACATCTTAAAAGAAGAAATCTAGCGTCAATGCTCATCACAAGTTTCTGATACAAACGCAAGACCTGTCTTTATTGACTCTCAATATCAAAATCCTCGCAGCAAGTTCCGGACCTTAACCCCTATAGAACCGCAATCCCGTATTGGGGACAAACTTCTTGAAGTTTGAGTGGTTTGTCCCCAAACCGGGACTGCGGTTCTAAAAGGGTTAACACATGACTCAAATCCACCAGGAAACCACGGTGGAACTCAAAAGAATCCTTACTCAAGGGCTTCGTCAGGATATCAGCATGCCGGTATGCCGACGCTACATGGATGACCATAATATCCCCGTTAAAAAGCAATTATCTCAAATGATGATGGCGGAGGTCGACAGGTTTCGAATTTGAGTTGGTTATCGGATTCTGTGCCAACGGTACTGCACCTTGGTTGTCCTCAAAAACTTTCATGCATGGCATGCCTCGAGTAGGCAAAATAAAACACCACACGTGCCTCATAAAAAGAGCTTCCTTGGCACACTCAGACATGGCCACATACTCGGCCTCTGTGGTTGAAAGCGTAACGCACTTCTGCGTCCTAGAAAACCAGCTTACTGCTGCGCCTCCACATATTACTACTCTACCAGATCCCGACCTCCGATCGGTCACCTTACTGGCATAATCCGCATCGGCAAATAGTTGTAAATTCAACCCAGAACCTCGTTGATAACTAATACTAAGATCGCTCGTGGTCCTCAAGTGCTTCAAAATATTCAACGCTACTCCCCAGTGCGCAGATTCGGTGCATGGGCATACATGGGCTACTGCTCTTACGGCAGTCGAGATATCGGGCCTAGTCTGGTTCGCAAGCCACATCAAGGTACTACCTCGCGAAATGGTCAGTCACCCTCAGGCCCGTCCTTCTCGAATATTTCGCTTCAGACACAACGCAGCCGGAATCGTCCGGTTAGAGACAATACCAATTTTCCCCACGATCTTGTAGGTGAAAGCCTTCTGAGAAATAGTCAGCGAACCCTTACTCCTATCCCTGGAAAAATGGCATTCTGCATACCAGCGAAATTCTACCAAAATTGTTGATAGGAACTAGTTTGTTCAAGTCCTCACAAAAGCGGTCACACCTTCTCCTACGTCCAAATGCGAAAATGCCATCTACATGTACGACAGAAATAACAGATACATACCTGGTATTCATTTTCAATCAAGCGTAGAACACGTGCATCGGCAGCGCACTGCTCAAACCCAAGAGTTGCCATGCGGGTGGGCAAATGACTGTGCCACGAGCGCGATGCTTGCTTAAGGCCGTAAATACTGCGGTTCAAACGTACTACCTTAGCAGACATGTTACCACAACCCTGTGGCACACGCAGAAAAACACCCTCTTCAAGATTCGACTGAACAAACGCTTGCTCGGCATCGAGATGACATAAAATCCAAATCTAAATCACACGCTGTAGCAGCCAGCAAACTGATGCAAGCCGCGGCAGGTGTTGGGGCAAAAGTCTCAAACTATTCTATTCCTTCACGCTGACTCAAACCTGTTGCTAAAAGTCTCGCCTCTGCCTTCGTCACTCTCCCATGTTCGTC
The DNA here is from genome assembly GCA_031213475.1 of Nereocystis luetkeana. Lineage (NCBI taxonomy): Eukaryota > Phaeophyceae > Laminariales > Laminariaceae > Nereocystis > Nereocystis luetkeana. The sequence goes on from JARUPZ010000006.1 coordinate 11,253,068, forward strand.
TGTCTTCCGTGTAAATACCCATTTCACCGTTATCACGTACGCGCCCTTAGGCTACTAAGCCTCGCCGAAATTCCCCGTGTCACATAGACCGAGATACTCTTTTGCCGCCGCCTCGTGCCAGGTGTCCCTGCATTCGCATGCGGTTGCATCGGCGAACGATGTCGGCGCTGACAGCGCGCTCGCCGGACACGTCGGCAATTTAGCGAGAGGCTTGCTAGGCGGGCGTTGCTCCACAATCGCCCGGGCAACGTCGGCTTGGTTCGTCAGCATCGACAACAGACCCCTTCGATGGGCTCTGTTTTGCGCTCGCGTCCGACCTGGTTGTCGCTCATTGCCGTCCCTCGGCCCGGACAGGTGGTTGCCCAGCTGGCGAGGAACATGGTATGGCGATGGTGGCGGCAACGATGGCGGAGACGCCGTGGACGATGACTGTGGCGGTGTAGACGGTCGTTTCTGCTGCTGTTGCGGCAGCGTCGGTGGCATGGATGCCGGTTCCGGAGAGTAGATATTCACAAACTACCCCCCCCGGCCGGCTCGGGTAGCGTGAGTGGCTCCCGAGGGTGGGCCCACGTCACATCGCGGGTATACACGACCGCGCAGGACGGGAGCTTGACCTAGAATGACGTCGACGGGTGGTTACTTCCGCCATTCAGGTAAAAACACATCTCAGCTTTGGGTTCCGCCTTACTGTCGCGGCGAACGCGGCAGTAGCCGGGCTTTAGGAACGGCAGCATTGACAGCGGTGACACCGTGCCATAAACTCGGCTCCATGACGAGGCACGGCCCGGGTTCGCTCCCGTGGCAGATCGAATTAGCGCGTCATTGCCCAGAAGCACGGCCGCAGGCGTTTGAACGTCGGGAAAAAGGCGCGGTGCCTCAAGACAGGCGGCCTGCGCGGCCTCCTGGACAATGGCCAGACCTCTCTCCACCACACCGTTTGGCTGCGGCGAGTCCGGCGTGGTGAATTCTTGCCGGATGCCGCGATCGCCACACAGTTCCCCGGACGCTCCACCACTAAACTCGCCCCCACCATCAGATCGGACGCACTCGACCACTGTTAGCTTCGTGCTGACACGAATATCGTTTTGGAACCACAGGAATGTTGCACTGGCATCGGACTTCTGCTTTATGAATACGTCCAGCCAAAACGCGAGAAGTTGTCCTTGATGAGCACATGTAGAGTGCACCTCCAACGGACTGGGTGGGCTTAGGCCACGCCAGGTCGACAGACACCCGTTTCGAAGGGCGTTCCGAGCGAGTGAGAGTCGTCTTTCGGAGAGGCTGGCGCTTCCCCTTAGACATCGAACATCCCCCACAAGGTCGAAACTTTCCAGTTAAGCGAAACCCCAGTTGCATAGCAGTCTCATGTAAGATTCCGGGAGGGGCGTGCGCATACGATACATGAATGTCAACTGACTGGCCCCACAATGCTACCCATTGCATGTTACGGTGAATTATACCTGGTATTGGGTTTTTCATAGTATTGAAGGCGTGGTGACCACGTTGAACAACGTGGCGCATGTTCTTGGCTTGGGGCTGAACGCGTTTTTTCTTCATGCCGTAGGGAAGCAGCAGGCCGTGGTCATTGATCCCGCCGGGGTCCACGTGACGCCCGGGCGGCTTCTTTTTCCGAGAAATGACGTTGGTAGCCAGCTGCCTGCCACGTGCAGAGTACATCAGCAGCAAGTTGCTTCATCGCCTGTCGCATCGGGGCTCGTAGAAGTACCCCCGGATGCCGCCGCCACCATTGCCCCCGGAACAATGCCCGTTCACATCAAGCCCATGGACATCAATGATATGCATGTATCGTGTGCGCACGTCCATCCCGGAATTTTACATGAGACTGCTAAGCAACTGGGGTTTCGCTTAACAGCGAAGTTTCGACCTTTGGGGGGTGTTCGTCGTCTAGGGGGAAGCGCGTGTTCCCTATTCCACGGTATGGGCAGATAGACAAGCCGGAAGGCTTCCCTTAAAAGGCCCGTCGGTGTTGGAGGGACTCCTTGTAGCTACATATATTAGAACGAGAACAAGCAGATCGAGGAGTGCGTCCGTGTGCAAACAAACACGACATGACATAACACGTATCTCGATACTGCTGTATGTAACGCCAACTGGCAAATGACTACCAATATGCGCAACTCCTTGCAACGTAAGATAGTGCAATGCTGCTGCACTACGAGTATAACGAACAACCTCTTGTGCGCACTGGGCTACCTATATATTACAGCAGTAGTAGTGGGGCGCAGTAACGTCAACACGGAGAGCCTAAGCGATTGTATTTGGCGCTTGATGAACACGCACTTACCTGTCTTTCCAAGCGGTGCCTACCATAGAATATGACATACTAGCTGTTACAGCGGGCAGGTTTTTGAAGGCGATATGTCTGGTAATGACCCCAGCAACGATGAGGTTATATACGTGCTGCTGCCTAGGCCAAGTGTGGCTGTTAATCACGTCGTCAGGTGGGCAAGCCTAACCCTAACGCAGCAGGTAGGCAGGAAAGTTTGCGTATAACAGTTTCGATTCCATACAATGCGGCATGCGTAACAGCGGCGCTCCTGCTGGAATCCCTGGACTCTGTCAGACAAACAAAATCAAACGGTGTGACGATTGTATCGGTCGATCGCAACTACGGCAGTAATTGCTTCCCATCTGAGAAGCACACAGGCAGGACAGAAATTGTGGTAAATGCTCCCATACGACCTCTCGTTCTCGGTTCGTATGCCCACGTGCTTCGTATAACTTTTGTCACGCTTCCACTGCTCCAGACCTCTACTACTGTAATAATCACTACAACTACAGGCAGTGATATACTACGCAGATCATAGCGCAGGGGAAAGCACTTCCGATCAGAGCCACAGATACATATTTCGCACTGCCTATCCTGCACTGGTAGAAGATAATACCAGGTCTACTACTCTAACACGAAGTACGTGCGGAAAGGGAGTTTCCGGGCCGACGCAGAAGAAAAGGATGATGCCGCAGAAAATCGTCCCACGACGAGTGCGCCAAATACAACGTGTCACAAGCGAAAACAAGGGTTTCCCCCGATTTTTTGCTCGTTTGATTCGAGGCCTGGCGCGGGGTTTGTCCCGATGGCAGCCTCAACGCTTGCAAGCCGCAAGCCAACATGTCTTTAAAAAAGCCTCGGTAGATAGTCCAGTTCAATTCTAACGCGGTGGCAAGACGCCCGTAGCCCATGCCGAGCACGCACGCACGCACGCACGCACGCCGTTTCGTTTTTTTTTTTCCGGCACGTTATTGGGGCTAGCTGCGCCGCGGCGCAAAAGAGGGCAAAAAGGGTCCCCCCTTTGGCCACAGTTCAGGGGAGGTATGCCCCGGCATTTATACTATTACGGGGGACCATAGTAAAGAGGATCAAATTTTGTCAGTAAAAATATGAAAATGTGTATGTTTTTGTGTGTACCGTAGGTCCTGTTCACTATGCCCCCCCGTAATATATCGGTGGAGTACCTCTGTGTGGTCATCGACACCCCTACTTGACCGAAAACATACCTCTTTGTGACCACTTGTGACCGAACCTCATAAGTAGGTATAACTTAATTTCCACTTCACCGTCCAACGGGCCGAGCAGACCAAGGGCGAACAGACCAAGGACGGAACATCCAGTAGTTGCGAGTAGTCGTGATCGCTTTCTTCCACAAATAACACGGGGACAGCAAATACAAAAATAAAATCTTCATACGCACAGCACGTACGAATATTTTCTTTTTGAAAATTCAAGGTTGCGGGTGGGCGGTGTGGGGTGTGGGCAGAGCGGGCTGGAGACGCTTCTATCCTATCCAGCGAACAGCACGCAGACACCCAGAGGCTTGGAGCGCGGAGGCAGGCGGACTAACTCTTTCCGCAACATGTCGAGGAAACTTGGTCTGCACGCGACGTCCGGTGCACGTGCCTCCGCCCCGGCTTCGATCAGAGTCAAGGGCATCGCAAGAGGTGATACTTTCCCTATATCTGATGCTTTTCAGAAACCGCGTTCGAGAGCAGCACGACCGTCGATGGCCGCCAGTGCCAAAGTGTACTCTTCGGAACAATTCTGCTACAACTATCGGTCTCAATTCTGACAACGGCGGTATGCGTAGAGGTTACCAGCTAGAGATACCAACCAGCTTCCTGTGCTCCACCGTATATGCTTCGCTTGTCTATAATAGTACCCGTCGTGTCCTCGCCTCTCTCCTGAATGCGAGCTCAACCTCAACCCGGCTTGCTCTTTCTCGTACTCCTTTGTGTCAGGTATCCCCTAACTGAACATGCTTCCATACATGTGAATATTTAATCTCGCTCCACGAACCCCACATTTCCTACGTTTAATCTTGCACAACTCTGGCGGGAAGGCTAAGGTCTACTGCATGCACTGGAACGGCAATAGAAACGGGCGTGACGAGGACATCGAGATGCCCCGTGCGTGTGCAAGCGTGCAGACACGTCGATCGCTAGTGGCGTGTCACGGGCGTACGGTTGGAGCACTGCAATTGCGTCGGCTAGTCCGGATACAACTAGAAGAAATTAAAGTGTCCATCAACGCCAACCACAAAATGGCGCGGACCATGGCGACGCCGGAGCTCGCCTTCAGAGTCTTAACGAGCGCCGGCGACGTTATCTTGTGGTTAGGGTTGACGAACGACTTAGCCTCTTCCCGCATTGCTCTACCGCCTGCCCTTTTCTTAATCCCCCCGGACAGGCCGGCGCAACCGTAGTGATCCAACCTTACGTCCGTCACGTGCCACGCGCGGTCGGCGTGTCTGCATTTTAGCACGAAAAAACGGGGCATCCCGATGCTTCCTTCACGTACGTTTCTTCTTCTTCCGCTCCAGCGCGGAGGAAGCGTTTAGCCTTCCCGCCAGAGACTTTCTTGCCCGCTTTGCATTAGCGGCCATCGGCGATCATGCTCCTCTCGACCGCGGTTGTGAAAGCATCATATGCACGGAAAGTTGTACATTTCGCCACGCGTTTGACTCAGGCCATCGCCGGGGCGGAGGCACGTGCAACAGATGTCGTGTGCAGACGTAATTTACAAAAAGGGTTGATCCGCCCGCCTCCACGCCTCAAGCCTCGGGGTGTCTCTGTGCTCCTCGCTGGATATGAGAGCAGTGCCTCCAGCCGGCCCTGCCCACGCCCCGCACCGCTCACCCACCCCCTCTCTTCCGTTTGAACTTCGAAGACCGATGGCAATAGGAAAGGGGTCTCAAATGGTTGAATTGTTCGGTTTTACGCCAAATCAGCGGCTGTATCTCGCGGGGCACTTGAAATGAGACTTTCTCCAGCTATCAGGACTATGCCATTATTTTCGTGAGCGCTTTCCAATGCAGCTATTGCGGGGGACCCGAGTAAATAGGACCAAATATTGTTAGTAAACATATGGAAATATATACCTGGTAGGTTTTTGTGCGTACCGTAGGTCCTATTTAATATGTTCCCCCGTAATAGCTGGTAGTTTATCTATACAGGGCATACCAGGGCATACCTCCGACTATTTCACGAGGGAGCAAGATTTCAAACGAAATTCAAAACGTTTGGCCCGAAACTGGCAGACATTCCAACCTCGTAAAAAAACGTGTTATTTGGGGTTGTCAATACATGTCACAAGTGGTGGAAAAAGGGTACTTTTTTTTTTCGGTCAAGCAGGGATGATGGTCACAAAAAGGTACTATGCATAATCAGTAGAAATGCTGGGGCGCACCCCCTAAATTGTAGCCGAAAGGGGGGGGATCATTGTTTCCCCTCCTGCGTCGCGGTACCGTTACGTACACCCAAATGTTGAGCAGGACAAAAAAGAGAGAAACGTTGTGCGCACTTGACATGGGCTGCGGAAGTTTTGCCAGCGCGTCAGAACTGATTTTGAGACAGGATGGGGAATGCGCGGGCACCTGCCGCGTGCTTGTTTCCCCCTATACCCCCGTTTGGCTGAAAAACAAAGAAAAATGAAGTAAGGGACAGCATATGTGCGAGGTATACGGGTATGTATTTTATGGGTCGTGTGATTCCGAAAAATATGAATACCAGGTTTGGACAGCGGTGTACGAGTGACTGCTGTAGTCAACAAGACCCCTACAGAGTGTCTGTGCATATATTTTTGTTCATCAAGGATTTCCGTCGGAAATAAAATCATAATCGAAAACGCTCCGAGATGCGCATAATCGGAGACGAAAAAAAACAAATACTGGATTCTCATGTTGGAGAAAAAAAAACACTTGCAGCAGCGGCAGCACTTGCAGGACCAAACGAGCAGAATAGAACTCGTGCAAGCAGCAGTGCCTACAGTATCTGCAGCGGCCAGCAGCGGCCAGCAACAGCAGTAGCAGCAGCAGCAGCAGCAGCAGCAGCAGCAGCAGCAGCAGCAGCAGCAGCAGTGCGTGACGTGCAGCAGCAGCTGCAGCAGCACCTATCTGCTGCAGCAGTATTCAGCAGTGGCATGCAGCAGAGGCAGCAAATCTCGACGGTACCAGACATGGCCCGAGGCTACTCTAGGGGTAAGCTTCGCCAATCCAAAGCGTCCGGAGAGTTTTCGGCGAACAGAATGCAGCGGTCGAATCTCATACCACGCAAACATGGCTCTGCTGTAGTATACCAGGTAACATGCTATCCAAAAATGCATACGTTCGTCATATTTTGTGCAAATTTGAGTATACTTTTTGATTGGTCGCAAGCGACGGGAAAATAGATAAGCTAAGCTCGTAATATATTTTATGTTGCGCAGACACTGTACTAATACGTAGACTGAACCAATAATAACGCCTATTCATAATATACTAGTGCATTTCAGGGATTGAGGAGATAACCACCCCCCCCCACCCCCCCCTCGGCTGATTTTAGGATGAATATACCCCCTCCCCTTTCCTCCCCTTCCCTCCCCACCCCCCCCTCGGCTGATTTTAGGATGAATATACCCCCTCCCCTTTCCTCCCCTTCCCTCCCCACCCCCCCCTCGGCTGATTTTAGGACGAATATACCCCCTCCCCTTTCCTCCCCTTCCCTCCCCACCCCCCCCTCGGCTGATTTTAGGATGAATATACCCCCTCCCCTTTCCTCCCCTTCCCTCCCCACCCCCCCCTCGGCTGATTTTAGGACGAATATACCCCCTCCCCTTTCCTCCCCTTCCCTCCCCACCCCCCCTCGGCTGATTTTAGGATGAATATACCCCCTCCCCTTACCTCCCCTTCCCTCCCCTTCCCTCCCCGGCTGAGTAGGAGGCGGTGTATTTTGTTGTATTAATAGCAAAGCAACAGAGCGCAGTTTGACTGGCTGCTAGTCATGAACCAGCACATCCCTTTTCTCCGTAGGCCGACCATCTTCGAGATAATGGCCTTGTTGGCCCAGTCACTATCAGCCAGGGCAACCACCGGCCTTTACCTTTTTCGTAATCATAAAACCCGCAGCTCTCCATAGTCTAAGTAATAGTGTTGGTATCACACGCAGCTTGCAGAGGTGAGTTTCGACGAAATCCTCGATCTAGCGGCCGAGGTGTCTTTCAATTCTTGCGCAAGTAAATGCGGACCACCAGCAACCTGTTACACTCGGAGAATGTGCCAGCAAACCTGTTATTAAAAGTCGATATTGCTGCAGCTACAGCGCTCTACAGGCGTGTAGAACAGGCGGTGTGACACGCTTGAAGACACTTTCACTGCCGCTGTACGAGGGACACGCCAGCAGCTTTTACAACGCCTTCCAAATAACTTCGCAGTCTTTCACTACTTCCTGCTACTTTTGGTCCCTATTCTTACGATGCGAGTTTCTAATTTGGATGCGCGCCTAAAGAAAGGGACCAGTTTCGACATCGCGGTAAACATGCGACCATGGTGGTTGACGTGCCTCTGGATCAACGCTACTGTTCGTATGCATTCTTACAGTCTCGTACACATTTGACACTTTTCGCTGGTCCCTGATATATACATTACGAGTAGCCCACCCACTGCTGTTTACCATCAACCAACGCGCACAAGCTGACGGCAGTTACGAATGTCATGATGCGCGAGCTCCTACATAGCGACAGCTATACTGCCGTCTCAAAAGTTTGGCCAGGGGGGTGAAGCAGTTGAAAATCCTGGGACGTGGCGCAGCCGCGTTTCGGGCCCGTTACGGCATCGAGTTGGAGTCAGGGCTAGGGTTAGGGGTTGGGTCGGGTCGATGCCTGTGCTCTCATGCACCAGAAAACCCCGCAAAATGGTGAGCAGTCCGAAACCCCGGAAGGTCGATCCTCCAAGGCAATGGACGTAGGACTCGTAAACGTATAAACTTGTACGCGTGCAAGTTTGCTCATACGCAGTACGTACATTACCAGCAGAGCTACATACGAGCACATCGTTACTGTTTGACGTGTTCTTCGCTGCTGCGTTACACGTCGTACTGGTACGCCCCAGCAAAGACGAAACGATCGTCGGGGATTTGGTTCAAATCAACGATGATGGAGTAGTCGGAACAGAGTATTACGGGGGACCATAGTTAATAGGACCTGTGGTATCCATAAAAACCTATATATTTAACAATTTCTACTAACAATATTTGGTCCTATTAACTATGGTCCCCCGTAATAGCAAGAACCGTCAGCATGCGTGCGAAGGGCCGTATGGGGCATGCTGTACGCCGACGACGCAGGAATTGTTTCGAAGTTGACTGAAGTGCTCGCGAAAATGATGACAGTCATCGTGACTGTCTTCGGAGCAGCAGGCTTCACGGTATCGGAAAAGAACACGGAGACAATGTTTCTCCGAACACCAGACCAAAGAACCCTCGCCCGACAGCTCGTCATTGAAGCAGCAGGCCAGAGGTAAAAACAGACCGCGAAGGGCGGAGTCATAAATGAAGGGCTAATGCTATTTGCGACACCGGTATCGTAATTTCTTATTGGCGATACGGTGTCGAAAATAAGCGGCTTATTTGCGACACCACGCCACGTTCGCAGCACATATATGCCTCAGGTTGTCTCCGCACCGCCAGGGATGTGTTGGCATGGTGCAGGGCCATCATTGAAGCTATCGGCAGGCCGAAACGGGCCAGGACTCCGAGGAGATATATGGCATCCTCGTGCACCCGCAAAACGTTCAGATTGGTGTCACAAATAAGGCCAGATTTTCGACACGCGTGTCCCTAATACCGTATTTGCGACACCGCGCCGTGGTTGCTGCACACGCTCCGGATCGGGGGCGCACTACCGTTGGGGTCTCTGCATGGTGTAGGGCTGCCAATGAAGCCGTCGTGTATCCAAAACGGACCAATACTCGAGGAGAGATGGGGTATCCTAATCGTAGGACACGGCCAGAATACTCAACGTGGCTCTTCTACTACTGCTGTGCTACAGAGCATACAGACAAAAACATACGATAGGGTAGGAGCGCGAAAACTAAACATAACCCGTCAGACTGCCTCGCCGACCAGGGCATCCAAAGCAACCGGGAACTGACTGCGTAGCAGGGCGAGGAGACTCCGCGTTGTTCGAGTGGGGCAGGTCAGTGCGCACAATCTGCTGGAGTTGCGGGATGTTGCTGAGTCTTCCACAATGCTTGGGGTTCCCTCTGCAAATATTCTGCCTAAACTTATGGAAACCCCCAAGCACCTGTGTACAGCAGCGCGGCGGGAACACTACACAATACTGCAGTGCATCGAAAGACACCTTCCAAGCAGCCTACGAACACCACGACGTTCTACACGCGTTACACATGCCGATTTCTTCGTCACTATACACAAGACGGCTAACTTCTCGTACAAAACCCTCAGCAACGTGAGGCCCATGATCGATTTTCCTCGAATCACCGCATGGCCGCCCTCTGTGCATCTATGGGGTGTGTTCGTTGCCTTAAGGCCACAGTGGTTTGCTCACGCGAAATATCTGGTTGGGAATAGGATGACCCCGGGTTTTCAATGGAACGGGCGTGTTTATTTCGACCGGTCTATTCGCCAAAACAAAATGATACGTATCGCAAATCCGCTCATGCTAGAAGTCCCCTCAAAAATTAATATCGACTGTATAGGAAATAGAGTGGCGCGATCATGCACGTAATACAGCAGTACGAGTAGGATATACGCAACAGGTACGAGCAAGAAAAACAAGAGGGGAAAAATTCACACAAAAAAACTGCTGTGCACAGCGTTTCGAAGTTTGCTCAGTCCTGTGCGCCAGACCGATAGGCGCTTTTACACGGCTGTTCAAGGGCAAAGCTTGGTGGGTGATGATGGTGGCACGGGACGAACGCCGATTTTAGGGCGGTGCTATGATACCGCTGTAGATTATGACATACACCCACCTATTTCGGCCTAGCACCCACGGACTATTTAATAGAACAAAAAAGGTAAACAGAGGGAAACCACGATTACCAGGATACCACATACAGTATCTCCTCTAGTACTGGCCCGTTCTGGCTACACGATGGCTTCAATGGTAGCCCTACACCATGCCGAGATACAACCAATAGTGCGTTGCCGATCGGGAGCGTGCGCCGCAACCACGGCGCGGTGTGGCAAATACAGTATTAGCGACACGCGTGTTTGCGACACCAGCCAGGAGATTCTGCGGGTATACCAGGATACCCCGTATCTCCGCGAGTACTGGCCCGTTTCGGCTAAACGATAGCTTCAATGGTAGCCCTACACCATGCCGAGACCCTACTGGTAGTACGTCGCCGATCCGGAGCGTGTGCAGCAACCACGGCGCGGTGTCGCAAATACGGTATTTGCGACACGCGTGTCGCAAATTATAAGACTTATTTGCGACAGCAGCCAGGAGATTCTGCGGGTGTACCAGGATACCCCATATATCCTCGAGTACTGGCCCGTTTCGGCTACACGATAGCTTCAACGGTAGCCCTACACCATGCAGAGACGCTACTGGTAGTGCGTCGCCGATCCGGAGCGTGTGCAGCAACCACGGCGCGGTGTCGCAAATACGGTATTAGGGACACGCGTGTCGAAAATCTGGCCTTATTTGTGACACCGATCTGAACGTTTTGCGGGTGCACCAGGATGCCATATACCTCCTCGAGTCCTGGCCCGTTTCGGCCATGCGATGGCTTCAATCATGGCCCCGCACCATGCCAACACATCCCTGGCGGGGCGGAGCCAATCTGAGGTATGTGCCTCGAACGTGGCGCGGTGTCGCAAATAAGAAATTACGACACCGGTGTCGCAAATAGCATTAGGCCACTTCTAATGCAGCCGGAAACTAGTACCTGGTATAAAAAAAGCCGGTTTCCGATTGGAGACAAAAACAGGCAATCTTATGCAGTTGAAAAAGCGCCTTTCCAATAAAAAAAAACGATTATGATTTCCAACTGGACCAGACAGTCGAAAAAAATGAGATTTCCGATCCAACTCGTCAGTCGGATTCGTGCATCGGAAATGTTAGAAAGTCCAGCCGCATACTCGTACGAGTATCACACACCCACACAACAACACGACATACAACACAACGCCACATCACAACATCGGAGAAGCTGGCTAGGCTGCTGTCACTTCTGCTGCTGCTCGGCTCGAGTCAGCGTGATATATCCTCATCTATGTCCGTCAGCAGCACGTAACAGCACCCGATGGCCGCAGTATGCGGTATCGATAATGACCCTTTTGCCAACTGCTGTGCTGGCTGTAGCTTTGGCAACTACCAGGTATCGAAGAAACCCAGCGTCTTGATGGCCTCGAGGACGAGATGGAGGAGAACGCCCGGCGTGTGAAGCTCACACGCTGCTCGAGGAAGAAGCGATACATCAGCATGTATGTGTGGTTGGGCGCAGGTGCTGGAGGATGAAGACCTCTCCAACCCCACAAGCATTACGGCGAAGCAGATGGAACCGCCTTCCGTCTACCCTACCCTTTTTTCTCGGTGCTACAGCAGTGGTCAAGCTACATACACTCACTCACTTACATCAAGCGTCTCCTGGTCTCCAGAAGAAACACAAAAACTGCATATTCGATCCGACGGGCCATAAGAAGGGGTAGCTATTCGCAATCCAGTCGGAAAAATAACCGATCGGAAACCGGCTTTTTCAATCCTAGTTTCCGACTGCATCAAGAAGTGGCCTTTACCCCAAATGAAGCTACCAGGCAAACTGTACTTGAACGACTATGACCGCGTATGAATGATTCCGCGTACGAGTACGTTCGTGCTGCTGCGTGAAAGGAAGTCACAGCTACCGCTGTACTGCTGTAGTCCCTGTCCCTATCAGCACCTATAACACGAGTACGTGAGAGAGGCCGTTGATTGCGCGTTGTTCAATGTTTCGGCCAGGGTCTCACCTTGCCACCAACCGCCAAATAGCAGGGAGACCCGCAATCTCTTGCTTCAACAGCACAACACACCAGTACACTCGCAAACCCGAAGAGTCGAGCGACCAAGCTACCAACAGACTTTTCAACGACTACGACTACGAGTACGTACACGTACGTATCACTGCTGTTGCTGTAAATACTTGCTTCATCAGACTGACTGTACTGCTTGGACTGCTTCGTCAAGGATTACAGGTTGTCACACAGCAGCTTCCCGGAGCCATGCCTATGATTGCGCGATTTTCGATGTCCAGGCCAGAGCCCCACCTTGCAACCACGGGCCAAAAACAGATACATTAACAATATCTTGCCTCACATACACAGCACACCGCACACACAGTCGCAGCAACCGAATGCGAGAACAACACCATCAAGGGTATACAGGTTGTAGGTACAAGCAGACAAGGTACAGAGAGAGGAGTACGGAAATAAACACCTTGGACTCTCTGGTGAAGTCCGAGTATTTCGAGTCAGACACAATGTAAAAAGCTCACCAGACACCAAGAATCCCACCGTCGCCAAAGCTCCGATGGGCACCAACGGGTCCTTCCTAGCCTTGACCATAAACTTTTCGATGAACGAGGGAGCTCTCTCGTCGCCCACCATGGTATCAGCGTTGGTGCAGCGGTAGCACGCAGTCACGCAGTCATCGAGCGCAGTCAGAAGTCATAAGTTATATCAAATCCTGGTTTTCACTGGAGAAAGAAGGCGTGACTACATTTTGAAGGAGCACTGAAGCCAATCAAAACACTTCGTCGGCCTATAATCACCAATGAAATGGTAGCTGAAATTTAGGTTGGAGTTGCATGATTGGCCGAGCTCGTCAATTTCAGCCGCATTCTGCGATCTTGCAGCGTGTCATATTCATTTCGGTGTACACCGCGAAGCCAAACGGGCACACGGGAACAGGGCACACGGGCACAAGGGTACACGGGCGAAGGACGCACGGAAGAACGAGCGCACCGGGACTATGGACGCGAGGGTTCACGGCAGCACGGACGCTCAGGAGCGGGCACAGGGTTACGTTTGGAGGCAGCCTGTGCCAGCAAGCGGACAGGTTATAGGGTAACCTGGTACCTGGTACCTGGCGCTGGTAGGCTTTGCATGTCTTTGCCTCTTGTAGAATTGCAGTACCAGGTAGGTACTGATTAGCCAAGTCCGCGACAACCACACCAAGCAAAAAAAGTGTGGGGAAGAGGCACTCACTCCTGAAAAAAGCCTTGCAGTGATGGCCACGCATGCTGTATTCGATTCTCGCACTCACTTGCAGGCCGTTGAGGAGACAGGGCAGCGCGTGTCCTCGTGTTTTTGTCTCCTGGTGTTTGTTGCACCAGTTCTGCTGTGCACCAACGATCACTGGTTCTTTCTGTACAAGCCGAGTCTTCGGCACACATAACGAAACCAGTACCTGGTACGTATGAGCATGTACAGTATAGTACTACTGTACGTACTAAAACTCGACTCGTACACACCTTCGAAGTCACATTATGAACGGGCCAGCCGAAACAAGGACGAGCACGGCATGTAAGCGAAGTTGGGGCGCAACGAAGGCCACGGACGGTGTTGCGGTCGGGCACCAGTGATCTGGAAAGAAAACGCCTCGATAGAGGAAAATGCAATGGGGGCGGTGATGGTGATCACGACATCCCATCGAAGACAACGATGGCGGAAAACAGACGGACAGGATCGTTTCCACAGGAGATACTGGTATGGGTTTACACTCATCCGCAGACACGCGGAGAGCCCGCTGCCCCAGTGCGAATTGTTCAATTCCTACCGCAGCATGGGCGCCGGTAAGGACTCGACAGGAAATCAGGTGGGCCCGGACTTACTACTATTGAGTTCAGCAGCGAGTAGATCGTACTTTTTCCAATTTCAATTTTCCGCTTCCACGCGTAAGGCACGTACTGTCGTACCAGGCTCCTGGTACCAGATACGAACTGACTTTTGTTTGTTTGTTTGTTTGTTTGTTTTTTTTTTTTTAAATCATCCCTTTTACTTTGCAGCCTAACTCGTAGGAGGTTTTACCCCCAACGAGCTTCTGCACAAGCCGTGGTCACAGGTGTCTACCCTTCTCCCCCCCGGTACGTGCCTTTATTTTACGTCGCGCATGGGGTCAGCATTCCCACGGCTCGTCGATTTTCACCGAATGTAGCTAACTCACGCTCTCGCGCTTTCCGCTAATCTTTTTTTTTATTCAAGAAAAAGCCCCGGTACCAAAACATAATATATATCTATATCTGCCGTAAATAACCTGGAGTTCGCACACAGGGTTGCGATCGTTTTTTAGCGCTCGTTTTCTCGACGACGGCAAGGGAGCGGGATTATAAAGTCGAACATACACATATTCGGAAGGCTCTCGACCAGATCTTTTCGAAAACGCCTCCTTTGTTCAGTATTGTCAACCATTCCGTTCTGGCAAAACCGAGCGCTGAAAACCGATCGAACGTAGCACCCCTGACACTGTGCAAAATCAATGTTCTTGAGTACGGATTTAGTATAGACCCCCAGTACAAAACGCATTGAAACTGCTACGGTACACTACTACTGTGGAAACGCCATTTGAATTTCCTGGCGTTTGCAGTAGGCTCGAAAAAACAGTGGCTGGGCAAGTTGATCTTCTAGACTCGAAGCGCATTTCCTTCGGGAAAAAGGGTTTGTTTGGGCACCGGAACGTGTTTGGCCGGAGGTTGACCACAGCTCATTCTGTGCTGTGGATACCATGTTATTAACGAATCAGGCACGAAGCGGAATCCCGTTGACATTCCCGTCGATTGTTCCGGACGGAAAAAATATAATGTGGTAATGGATGTGTCCCTTCCTTACGAGCCTGTCTGTGTACTTGTAACATGTTGTACTGTACCAGGTACCAGGCAGTGGTTTTGGTGCAAAACGAGCTGTGTATTCAAGCCTCCCACACAGTCTCGAAACGTGACGCTGTCATACGTGTGGTATGCTTGTTGATAAGTCCCAGGCGAAGAAAGATGATGTTTCAGGTTTAGTATTATTCTCCCGGCAGAGTAGATAGATACAGATGGCGTGGCCATGTGGGTATCACGTACACCCACAGAAGCAAACCAGTAATTCATACTAAGCCAATTTACCAAATAGTCATGAAACCGTCAAATACTGAACAAGCACATTCGAACACACTCCTGCTTTTTCAGCAAAACAGCACTGACAAGTCAACATACCAGAACAGAACTCATCTCCATGATCAAGAACCAACCAAAATATTTCAAGAGGAAACCTATACCTTAGGCCAAGTATTATGGGAAATTTTTGAGACGTTATTTCTGTCTTTTTATTTTGTGAGTTTTCGGGCTACAGAAAAGTGTGGGTGAAAATATATAACGTGTATTATGGGTTCTGATTTTTAAAAGTGGTTTTGTATAGTATTGGTTGGTCTTTCGGTGCTGCTCGTTTGAATTTTGAACCTCGGGCACCGGGCACGTACCAGCACACGCTCTTCACCCCAGCATCAGACAGAGCAGGATCGAGAGGGTAGTAGGTGGCCTGCGCTCAGTCATGAGCGAGCTTGAACTCCGAAGCAACCCGTACGCACAATGGGTGTTGAGTAGATTGAGCGTGGTTTCAGCATCCAAACACGGGAGGATTAGCGCCGGCGACATCGAGTCGCCATCGCTGCTGCTGCTGCTGCTGCTGCTGCTGTTGCTGCTGCTGCTGCTGCTGGTGCTGCTGTTGCTGCTGCTACTGCTGGCGGTGCTGCTGCTGCTTCTGCTACTGCTGGTGCCGCTGTTGCAGCTGCTGCTGCCACCGCTAATATTGCTTCCATGTGAAGGAGAAGCCATCTCTCTTTACACAAGCGCCGTAGTTACCGCCCGCCGTCGGCTTGATGCTTTCGCGTGGTGGGTGACGGGTGGCAGGTGCGCAGGTAGATAGGTGGGCTGGCAGTAGTAGTGAGATGTAGCACCCAAAATACGAAAAATCTCAGTTCTCAGAAATCAGCAAAACCTCTCAGAACTGAGCTCAGTTCTGAGAGGTTTTGCTGATTTTTGCCCCCTCCAGGAACTGAGATCAAAAATATCGATGATTTCCTGTCCCATAATAGATGGTTCTGATTTTTGGGCTTCGGAGATCGCTGAAAAAGCCAGAAATAACGTCTCAAAAAATTCCCATAATACTTGGCCTTACGAGCAAAAACCTCTCCCTCCCACATGAAACTATTATTGCTGATCTCCTTTGCAATAGCTCAATGCCGTAACAACAAAAACTAGAGCGATAAATGAACGATAGAGCTCGCGAGAGGAACCCCGTTCCCCCGAACACAGGCCTCCCTGTGCCCCCTAATCCCGCCATAAATTCTCAGATCGTAGCGGTAACGCGATATACTAAATATCTTTCCCAAGGAGTATAGAGTTTGCCCAGCGCTTTCTATTCAAGAAAAAATACCCTTTTGCACCAGAACCAAAAAGAAAAACACTCCCTGTTGTTGCTGGTTCAGGTCCCTACGAGCTATCCTTGCTCCCTGAAACATTTCACCTTCCTACTCCTGTACCGAGATTTTCATCCCCCTCAATCATGAATAATCATACCCACAGCATTTCATCTCCCAACTCGCGAACAAGATTTCCACCTACCTCCCATCAATTTCGGAAAAAAACATGGTGATACGAATAGCAATACATCCTCATGAATATACCTGGTATATGCGTACCTTCCCTTGTTCTGCCACCACTACTACTGCACAAAGACAAATTCTTGCAAAACCCAATAAAACCAGCACCCACAAACATCGCATACTCGTAGCATGAATACACTCTTGACCCGTACTGCCTCCAAACCATTAGAACAAAAAAGAGCGGTATTACATACCTGGTATGGTATTTGTCCAGTTGCTCTTGTGGGCTTGCCCACATCAAACACGGAGCGCAACGAAGCGCGATGCATGACGTATAGAGCAGCAACATTCATTCCAAAAACACCACAACAATACGAGAACTCAATTACCAGGTAGGGGTGGGGGAGTTCTTCACGTAAACCATCCAGAAAAAACCCACATAGTACTTGCGTACCCGTACGTATCATCCAGTATGAAGCTCATTATACTACACCTTTCATATTCGTACTTGAACGTACTAAGAATCATTTCACGATATTCTACCCTCGTCGTAAAAAGAAACAACACTTCAAAACGTAACAGTGGGACAGTGGGTCGAAGACCTACCGTTACGAGTACAAACGATACCCCATCGCCCCCCGTTTGTTGCCGGACCCCCCCAAAAAACCCAGCGGACGATCCAAACACGCCTGCCCCATCCACGGCCTTCCGCTGCTGTTGCTGCTGCTCCGGCAGACCTTCCGCGGCTGCTGCTGCTGCTGCTGTTCCCGACCCCCCGCTGCTGCTGTTGCTGCTGCTGTCTTCGTGTCCACATGACTGCTGTGTCACGCGGCTTGCTGCCGATACAGGCGTGCCCTCCTTCGTTACTAACTGCTGCAGCAGCACCCGATTCCCCCCACGTCCGCTCCCTTGACCCCTACCACACCGTAGTCGAGTGCGCGCATCACTTACGCGACTTTCCCGACCATGCCACATGGGTGGCCGGATGCACACGGCCTGGCTCACTGTGCGACTTCACACGAAAATGTGCAGAGTTGTTTCCCATCCCCACCGCTTCCAGCCCCACCACAATCTTCCCGCAGTGGAGTGCGCACGATTAAATTTCGCGCCACTTGTTGTGCCCTGCGCCACTCCCAGCGCGGGCGCCTACGGTTCTGCTCCCACCGCACGGCTTTTGCCCCCCTCTTCAAAACGCCGTCGTTTCTTCGGCATGACTCTACCGGCGCCAACACAGCCTCCGCCCCCTCTTGCGATCCGTCCTCCATGTCCGCCGGTGATGGGAACTTGCTGCTGTCGTGCCCCCTTCCACCGCACCTTTCACAAAGTCTGGTGGTGCAGTTATCATTACTGTAGTGGCCTGTAGCCCTGCCTCGCCTGCACTTCACCGAATACTTCTTCTTCCTTCCCTTTCCCCGACCTCCTCCCTGTACTCCTATGACCACCATGTTCACGCCCTCCCTTGCTGACGAGCGCAAGGCTGTTGCTGCCCTTGCCCTTGCCAAAACTTGGAAGTAGCCTTTCGTATTGGCTCCTCACCAGGTTGAGGATTATTTTTCAGTCGTTGACCTGTTTCAAATTGAGGTCGCGGATTTCGAGTGCGTACTCGGCAGAGGGCAGAGCAGAGACGAAACAGGAGTAGAGGGTGTCATCGTTCACCGTCATTCCAGCATAGAGAAACTTTACCCGAAGGTCTTCGATCTCGTAGAACTTTTCTACGGGGTCATTCTGCTTGCCTATATTGAAGTTCTACAGCTCCCTCATACCTGTTCCCTTTTGGGCGTTTGCTTTGGTGTCGTACCAATCTACAGTAGGATCTCCTCCCAGCACATCCTTGGGGACGCACTTCTTATGTGGAATCTAGCTCTGTCAGCCTTCGACTCCAAAGCCTACGACAAAAACACCCGCGCCACAAGCTGCTTCTAATACGCTTAGGGTTAGACTCCCTGGGCCATGAGAGACTTCTTTTCGTCCCCCTCGGCCCCAATCTCGACGTATTCGTCGCTGACGAAGACAGTCTCAAACCCATGGAGCTTCGTGTAAACCTTCATCTGTAAACAGAAAACTTCAAAATCATCCGGGCCTTTCAGCACAGACAGGGATCGCCATTTTGGAATGTCCCAAAAAAAAACCGAGAGTCCACCCGACACATTAGAGGGCTGCTCACCTGTGGGGTTATTACCCCAGGCTTCTTTTCTTCCACCGAAATGGCCAGCTCCCTCGGGAACGCGTTCCCCCTCCCGGCTCCCGTTGCCAACGTCGGAGTGTTCCGACACTGGCATTGAAGCATGTCTACCTGCCCCAACTGCGGTAGATAGCTGTTGCTGTCTACCGAACCCCATCTGCGCCATCATCTCGAGGAACTCGGCGTAATTCGACAGTCGACGCTCCTCTGCGTCTGCGGCCGCCCGCTGCAGCCCCTCGAGGGCGAGGCCCTGCTCTAATACCATAGCCCGAAGATCTTCTACTTCGTCATCCAGGAGCCTATTATTACGGGGGACCATAGTTAATAGGACCTATGGTATACATAAAAACCTATATGTTTAACCATTTTTACTAACAATATTTGGTCCTATTAACTATGGTCCCCCGTAAATAGGTTGCCAACGTTGAGCTTCTCTCGAGTGTTGATAAGCCCCAGTCGAAGAAGTAAGATGTTTCAGGTTTCAGTATTTTTCTCTGGGCGGAGTAGATACAGATAGAAGTGGCCATATATATGGGTATTACAAACACCCACAGAATCAACCACCAATAAATTCATAATAAGCCAATATACCTGATAGTCATGAAACCGTCACAATACTGAACAAGCGCATCCGGACAATGCTTGTCGCTCGAACGAACCGTGTATTGAAGCCTCCCACACAGTCTCGAAACTCGACGCTGTCATGGGTATGTTTTGCTTGGCGCTTGACGCTCGTGCAACCGGTATAGACATGCGTGCAGCCAGCCCGTGACTACCAACAGCAATTTGCACAAAGACCCGACCCCAAGCCACCCAAGGTACGGCTCTCCTCGAAATGAAAAGGACGCAGCACCTTTTTACCGAAATGGATGCTTTTGTTGCTGAGAGTTCCCAGTAGATTGCGACACAAAGTGCAGCGTTGAACGGGAACCATAACGTGCTTGCAGACTTGTTCGACGAAACGATATTTATACTCCTCAAAATGAAAAGGATGCCGCACCTTTTTGCCGAAATGGATGCTTTTGTTGCTGAGAGTTCACAGTAGATTGCGACACAAAGTGCAGCGTTGAACGGGAACCATAACGTGCTTGCAGACTTGTTCGACGAAACGATATTTATATTTTTTGACGCGGAACGGACGGTTGACAACCAACCATCCATGTTCTCATTCACAGATTCACGCACCCAGCAACACCAAATACGGACGGGCGCTGAGTGCCGGCATGCCTGTGATGCCACTACTACGTACAGTAGTTCTCCCATCCCGAAGATAGTTTTCAGCGAGTTTGCCGATGTATCGTGTGGGCAATCAGACCCAGAGAAACGCAGCAGCGAAAACAGCAGAAACATTCAGACATGCTACACGAGCGAATAAAATCGCCAACAAAAATCGAGCCGGGTCTAAAGCAGTACGTGCCTAGTTTTCCAGCACGAGATGACTGTGAAGCCTTCCGTAGAAACACTCCCCAACAGTTCAAAGCATGCTACAGTATCATAAAAAATAAACTGCCAGCAACCGAGCACGCGTTCAATTCGTCAAGAGTGCCGGCAATAGCGTGCGGGCATGGCTACAACAAGTTCCAGGTTGGCAAGTAAGTGTCCGATGGCTTTTAATTAACTAGATAACCTGGTAATCTGCACCCTGCGAACATTCA
Organism: Nereocystis luetkeana; assembly: GCA_031213475.1. NCBI lineage: Eukaryota > Phaeophyceae > Laminariales > Laminariaceae > Nereocystis > Nereocystis luetkeana. Next base: position 11,273,757 of record JARUPZ010000006.1, read on the forward strand.
CTCCGTAGAGATATTTATTTACACTTGCCCGTGCTGGCGAAGTCGTCGACAGCGGCGAGGAGGGCAGGGCCCCCAATACTTACAAATAATTATTGGTGATAACATACGATAGCTGGCTGGCAAAATGTATCCACCTCCAGTACCGTACCAGGTACGTGATTATTCTAGGTAGGAGTGCAGGAACTGGGGATACCATATAGCCGGCTTGCACAATATATACACCTACAGTACCGTCCGTGGTCGGCGGGGCCGCACCACGTTTACTGATGCTGATAACGACAAGTCAAGCAATTTTTCGCGGAAGAAGTGCACTGCCGCAGTTTCCCCCCTCCCGACACGCAGTAGTCACCATACTTCTAGTAGTTCATCAACCAATTCTGCTCTTGTCCAATATTTCCCGACGTATATAGCCAATTCGTTTCGCGACCTGTCTCCTCTACTTCCTTCGCGTTCTGCAGTCTGCTTCGTACTTCTGAGGGCACACGGAGCTCGCCTTTACATACTTCTTTATTTCGCAATTCGCCATATTTGGTACACCTCACCATAGCTGAATACCTGGTATATGTTTCGTACCTGATATGTATACGTGCGTCGCTTTGACACCTCACGCACAACGGCTGTATCCAAAACCCATCCTGAGTCTATGTGACGGGTGAACTATACCCTGAGTCCAGGCGTCGTCAGATGCTTAAGGGCTTGGCAGAGTGATGGCGACGAAATGAAAAACTCGGTCAAGTGAGAGTCGCGGTGGCACGCATCAGGCGACACGCAAATCCTTCCCATTCGCGATGGGATGACATTGACGTTCGTCGCGTGAGAAAACATGCTACAGCAGCAGTTGGACGGAGACGGGGTAAAGATAAGGGTGAGAGATCTGTTGAGACAGGACGGTGGGCTTGGAACAATATATGTACGTACGGACTGTGGAGTCACGTGGGGAGGAACGATACATATTTATCCCTGAAAAAGTGATCGCGAAGACAACGGGGCAGGAGGGTGGGGCCTGGGGAGGGCAAATACCGTGTGACAGTTTTGCACGAGGAGGGCGGTGCAGGAGCAATACTCGTGCCGTTGCTTTGCAAGCGGCGGAATTGGGTGAGACGGGATGCGGGGATATACCAATTCCGATGGTCACTGAAGGCGCGAGGATGGAGGTAAATATGGGAACTTGGAAGGATCAACATAAAAAGAAGGGTGTCGATAAGGATGCGAGGGGCAACAGGAAGGCTTCCAGGAGACCCGGCGGCCCTGTCGACAGCAGAGGACCAGGCAGAAGGGGAGTTTGTATCAAAGGACGGGAAAACCTACGCCTCGAAAGCGACATCCTACTGGCAAGGTGGAGATTTAGCTGAGGAGCAAGGGGGGTGGGGGGAGCAGGTGTTCCGCCTTGTAGGAGGCGCTGAAAATGGACGGCAGAGGGGGCAGTGGGAGGAGATATTGCCCTGAGGAGAGCAGGGGAGTCGAGCAGCAAAAGTGCGGCAATCCAGATCTCAGGCACAGACAGTACACGCCGCGAAATATTTTCATGCCAAGGTGAGTACCTCAGGATCCATGCGGTGGTCACCTTTCTGTGACTGCTCCACACGTGGTACTACAGTGGACTAGGCAAGGCCATCGTGTAGGCAACACCTCCTCCCTCAGTTGACTTGTTGGTGTAGACTATTGTGTTTGCTTGTTAGCGAGGCACGGGGTGCGCGCCGGCATGTCGTTCCCCCACAGAAACGTTGTGATATTGTAGCACCGCTGCTACCGTACCGCAATACCGTAAAAGTGACGCCACCGCTTCTCTCGCAGGCATCACTGACGCGGAAGCACTCTGTCGCAGCTGTACCCGGACAACTGCCACATCATCGCGGCAGGGGCAATCAATGTTGAGGCCGCTGCACTAAAATCGTAGCACCGTTGCTTTTTATTCTCGTAAGCACGGCCCTGTTGCTTCCGCTCTGTTGCGGACTCCCAGGCGAGTTTCGGAATTTGTCACGGGAACAATATTCCATAATCCATACCTCGTATAAATAATCGTCGCTGTCACTTCCGCACTGCGACCGGCATTGCGATCAATAGCCATCTCGCTGCTGTAGTAGCTGCGATTTGCACCCGCCGTTGCTTTGACGTATCAAGCTTGTAGCTGCAGGCGAACGCCAACAAATCGTAGTCAGGCCTTCCTTGTTGTTAAGGAACCCTTGGAGGGGGTATGCCGCAGCTGAGCAGTGGCACCGCTCGGTTAGACACTGTGCACGCATGAGGGGTTCGCTCAGAGCGGTGAGGCCGAAGGGTAGGGAGGTACCGTACTTAGGAGGAGCTAGGAATAATTTTCTTTGCAGGCAGGGAGCTAGGGGAATCGAAACTGCGCTTGTCATGGCTATCGACAACATCAGAGCTGATTCCATGCCCAGCGGAGGAAGAAAAGGCTTATAAAGTCCGGCGGACGGGGACACTCGCGTCCGTCAGGGAGTCCACCAAGTTGGGATGGGAAGATAGCCACGGGCAACGTAGAATAGAGGAGGGGGAAACCAGTCCGAACCAGAGAACAGAAGAAGGGCAATCGTTGTTTCGAGTGGGGCGACAGCGGCGCAGGATTACGCATGCCTGAATGTCTATGCGCACATCGGGTGTGGACGGCAAGGGAGCTGCTACGGCTCCCTAGAGAGGAAGAGGGCCTCAAGAGGAAGTCCGCCTCCGCGTTACCACTTGCCTGGCCGTGACTGTCAGCAAAGAAGTTTCACTGCATGGCGTGAGCGGTAGAGGAGTTCGAAGCCGCGACTATAATAACAGGACCTTCCCTCAGGCCAGGTGACACTCTGGCATACCTTCCCCTAAAGCTACGTTGACGGAGGTCCGGGTCCGATGGTCGGTAATAGAGGGCACTGTAGGGTGATCGCGGGGAGGGAGGATATACACAGCACACTTCCATGCTGCTGCGACGGGTTTTTCGACCGTTGGCTGTTGGTTGAACACTCGGACGGCGATGAACCCGACATATGGCATGGGTGCTGCGCGGTGCTGACCTCCCACGTCAAATATTACCCGGGGCCACTGTCGACCGTGTGGTGATGACCTCGAGCGGGGTATCCTGGACCGTTGCACTCGTAAGCGAGTCTTTGCTACCCCCCCCTCGTGACACCAGTGGCGACTGGTATCTTAAAGCATCGTGAGGAACTGTCGCACAAGGTTTGGCCGATCACGTCTTATCTGGACGTGAAGGGGCGAAGGGCATGAGGTCGGGCTGGTCTCCGATTCGATCTCGAACTCTGGGCGTTGTTGGAACCCTCTGGGCAAAAGAGATGCGCCAACCACACGTACGACGGGACAGTCTTCAAACGCCCTTTACCTCGCTAGCAGGGGGCAGTTTCAGTCCTGCCTGCCTTTCGGCAAACCTCAGGGGGCAAGGCCGTCGGGCTGGCGCCTGTGTCGCGATCACCCGGGGCTGGCGGCCTAGGTGGCAACTATCAATAGGACAGCGGTATGATCTCCTACAGTGCAGGGGGTGGTGTCGGTATTCCCGACAGATGATGGGTGCGGAAGGAGAAACTGGGCCCTCGGCGCGAGCTGTTGTATTGGACTCAGACGGAAGGGCGGTAGGGGGACTAACCTACCAGGTATACACCAGGCGGCAACGACGAGATACCGCCTTTACCACGCACCTCTCTCGATATTTCAATCAAGACCACCCGGACCCGTGGATCGAGGCCTACTGAGGTGGAGGAAACTAACGCTCCCCTCTCTCCACTCGGTGCCTTGGCAGGATCTCAGAGTGGTGGCCATGCCATCAGGGTGCCGGTTATAGGGGGAGAGCCGTGCCCCAGCGACCTGTGAGCGCGGCAGGGGGGAGGGGTAGCACCCACTGCGGTTGGTGAGGAGAAGCCTGGGCTTGCCCGCCCCTAGATATTGCTGAAATGGGAGGCTTGATGGCCTTGGGGGTGTCGGTGGTGAGACAAGAAGCGATTCCGGCAACAAGAGCCCACGCTCACGGTGGACCAACAGGTGAATACAGCACCCCTCGTGAACGCCGGAACGAACGGATTTTGTTTGGCACTCTTTTTCCCTCACCATCGGGCGTGATGCTGGGCTCGCAGCCTGATGGCGCCGGGCATTCACCGGGATGAATAGCTTCTTCTTGCAAAGCCATTTCAGGTGGAATCGAGGGCGCAGGGTTCAATGGAGGTGATCACAAGGGTCCCATGGAAGTAGGCCCCATTCAAAGGCTGACAAGGGGTGCGACCTTGCGGCCGAAATATCGCTCGACTCGACAGGTAAGTGGTGGAGGATACACAGGATGTGTGCCATTTATCCATTTATCACCGGATACGGATCCCTGAATGGTACGGAATGTAGTATTTATCCCGGGGAAGTCGTGAAAGGTGCGAAGGTAGAATATCGTCAGGAGGTTCGTCCTGGATCGGGCACGTGGTCTTTGGTTTTTGCCTGGTAGGTTTTGAAAAATGTTTTCATGTTCAAATAAACACTCTTTGTTAATCCGAAAAACGTATACCTGGGAGTGTTTTTCTGGTATAGACAGGACCAGAAGGGGACTGGTGGAACTGATATATACATTTCACCGATTGGCGTAGTAAGGGTACGTGGGTGCACTTTGAGAGGTGTATTGCTGATACCTGATAGGTGGTATCGGTGGTGGCTGCGTGGCTACTGATTTTACTCATTCATGCTGGAACCTTTTGTTTGTGACTGTTTACTGGTTGCAGACTAAGGGAGGTTTGCATATTTAGCCATGATTGGTTGTTTTACCACCAGCGTTGTTGTGCGAACTTGGATTTCTTCGCAAAGGAGAAACATTGAACACTTGATGTTCTGTGGATAATCGGATAGCTTTATTGGCAGGGAAGGCTTAAGCTGTTCGTTTTGGAAGTTGCGGCATTTCAATGTTTTTTATTCGGTTGTTGAGAGCTACAGTAATATACAAAAGCCAAAAAAGGAGTACTTGCGGTTTTATTTTGTATCATAAGCGATCTTTTTTTCGGTTAATTTTAGTGCCGGATAAATCCTATGTGAAAAAGGATGTATGCCATCTCGCGTTTACCGTCGAGATCTGTGTACCTCTGGTGGTGGTAGTAAGGGACAAAGGGAGGTTTTGTCCGGGGAATCTCGCGATCTCTGGCATTATCTTTTTCAGCTTAGTTTTAGTTTTTGGCGTGACTACTGTAATCTTTTCCGTGATTGCAATAGTTTGTGTGAAAATGAGGGAGATGCTTTTGCTTGTCGTCGGGACGAGTTTCCTCTTGCCATTACTGCGGCTAATGTAGGCCAAAGAATTACGTTCTGGTTATTTTAGCGCGTCACTGTTATGCAAAGAGCCAGGGAGGGTGTTCGTTTGAGTAGGTGTAGCAATCTGGGAGGTAGGATCTTTAGGGGCATTTTTGACTTGAAAATTGCGTAGCGTGGTCTGTACTTCGGAATCGACGTCCGCAATTGAGAAATTTCCTGGTTCAATGCAAACGGGGCGCAGCCGCGTTTATGGCCAGTTTTAACCCGTTTTGGTTGCGGTTTGGGGTCAGGGTTATGGATAGAATCAGGGGTCGGGTTGGGTCTTCGCCCGCACCTTGATCCCAACAGGAACCCAAATACCTGAACTGCCTACCAACCTGAAGATCCTACCTCCCAGATTGTAATGGGACCTCGTTCGTTTGGTCTGGTTAGAGGACAGTTCTGAGTTACATACCGGTTACCATGCCTATTATTGTGGAATATGTGACTCTTGATATCTCAGGTTTTGACTGGTAGCGCACGATGCTCACTTCCTCTCTGCCCCTACCCTGTGGGAGACCAATAACATTTGACCTGAAACATCCATCCACAGACTGCCATGCAGTCTGGAATAGCGTTGCCTGGGGCTAAATCACAAGGGAAGTCAGTACGTTGGACAGACCGCCTACCCTCCCTTCCCCGCCCTTCCCCTCTCCTCTCCTCCTCCCGCGCGCGTGTATTGGCGTCAACGGTTAGAGTCGAGGTTGTGACCGTGTGGTGTCGCTCTGCCGTTTTCTTCTCCTCAGCCTTGTACCATTTCCACATGAAGGCCTACGCCCCTTCCTCTACCCGCTGGAATTAACTGCCGACCTTCTGTGCGGCCTCGCGTTACCCGTCGATTTTGATGCCGAACGCGTTACGATCCTCCTCGAGATTCTTATTAGTGGTACGCGGTGTTCGATATTGGTAGGCGGTTAGTTTGGGTTTTTATTGTGTGGCGAGGAATTACGGTGAGAGATGATGCTTAGATGCTTCGTCCATATGTATGGCTGACCCTTCGGGATGGCAGTCGATAATGATAACAATACGACCCGGGCTTAGATGCAAATATTCTGTCCGTCTATATATGTGAATGGTGCAGCCCGTGACAAGGGGGTACGACTTACCTTCTGTGTGGTATATGTCGTGTATCGGCTTTGTATATATGCCGCTGTCTGACGTGTCCGTTTGTCGCACACGCAGCTTGCACCATGATCGTTGAAGCGAGCGGTGGGTACCTGATACACTACCACAGAACATATATGCAAAGTAGGCCATTACCTGACGTCAAAGGTTCCACGACATAAACTACACCGGATGGCAGCCGCACCTAACTGTCACCGGATGCACCACTCAGTAATCAACGTCGTATCGTTATCGTCATCGACTGCCACCCCGAAGGGTCAGCCTTACTCATGGACGAAGCATCCAAGCATTATCTCAGATATTAATGCCTCGCCACACAATAAAAATAACGCCTACCAGTATCGAGCACTACGTACCACGAACAACCCCAGATCACACAGTGTATTGATGAGCAGATCGCCATTGGCTCCTCAATGCGCTTGTTCTATCGAGTTTTTGCATCGCGAGGAAGCGAGCCAAAGGATAGGCACCCATTGGATCCACGATAAATCGCACAATCTCCTTGTCTTAGCTAGCACGGCTATCCGTCGGGTTGTGCTGGTAGGCCTTCAGGCTAGACTATAACCTCCAGCGTGTGGCAAATCGTGCTGAAGATGAGTTTCACAAGATGAACCAAACTACTGCAACTACAGATAATAAGATTTCCACGGAGTGCAAACCGTCGTGTGAGCGAGTACAAGGAGATCGTGCTGTTTCTTGTACATGCCGGTGCCCTACGCCATGCACGTGTTGCGCCAGCCGCAGCACTAGGCCTTTGGCGCCCGACGGCACGACTGTCTATGCTGATACCAACGCGGTATTGGCGTCACATCTAGACGGTAGAGTGTAGCTGAACCAACTCCCGTGACTTTTCTCTCGTTCCGGGAGAACCTCTTGTGGCAGCAGAGGGCACGTGACTAGTACGTCACGCGGCTTCCCCATCCCCTCATGGTGGGGTGCGCACAGTATGACGGCTGTGCAGCTTCTCGCGAATTGAGCAGGATATTCCTCGCGTTGGGATACCCATATCTGCTGCCTCCTGCATACGGGAAGTTGATCCCGCACGACGTTTAGTCTCCTGCATGGGGGGAATATATCCCGCACGACTTGGCCTCCTGCGCATGAGAAATAAACCCCGTACGACTCAAACTCCCCCCATCCTATACGAACGACGGGGGTGCCCACGGCAGTACTCCTGCCATAGGGCTTTCAGCAGCTGCTGCTGTACGCCCTCCCCCTATTCGCTTCACATGGCCGAGGTGCATATGCCCCGGTGGTTCAAGTGGTTAACCTCGAATTCTACTTGTGTTTGAGTCCTGGGTTCGAGCCCCAGGTGGGTCGGGCTTTTGACTTTATTTACAAAAATAAAAATCCAAAGGATTCGATTGTTGAGAGCGCCTTGCAGCGTGGGTAGGCACAATTCGATGCCAGTCGACGAGGGAAGAAAAAGCTGAAATCTTCTCGCGATAAAAATGAAGGCACGCACCGTAGCGGGAAGGGGGGAGAAGAGCCTGCTATGTGACCCCGGATCTGAGTTACGAGTTGGAAGGAGAGAGAGAAGAAGATGGGCGAAGATAATAAATGGGATGAGAAAAATAAATAAACAAATAAATAAATAATATGGTTAAACTCCAACCATACGTAGAACATAAGTTGCTGCTACTGCTCCCTGCCTACGGTTCTGCTACCTTCAGCCGTAGGGCTTGTTTTTACTGCTGCTTGCTACTTTACAGCAGCAGCTGCGACGTCGTGTCTACTGCATCTTCTTCGGGGTCCTCCACCCGGCTCCAGCCTTCACCATCGGAGAGTTCCGACGGTGGTGGCATATCATCCCCCCCTGCTGTATCGGCGATGATTAGCTGTTGCTTCCCATCGGACTTCTCTCGCGTTCTGTATTCGTGGCTACTTCTCCAAAAGCGGCGCAATTGAAGCAGCTGCTCCGAAACAAAACCCTGTTTCAAAATTGGATGCGCCCGAAGGTCTTAAAGGTCATCCCCCATGAGGCTGGGGACCAGCACACATGATAGATAATTCGTAGCCTCAGGAAACGGTAGTTTAGATTGCATGGCAGTCTGTGGATGGGTGTTTCAGGTCACGTATTGTTGGTCTCCCACAGGGTAGGGGCAGAGAGGAAGTGAGCATCGTGCGCCACCACTTACAACCTCAGATGTCAAGAGTCGCATAACCTTCAGTAGGCAATGGCGTGACTGCCATCTAAAGAGACCAAACGAACATCATTTTCCCCTCTTTCCTTTTCAGCATATTACCTTTTTTCTTGTTTTTTTCCTTTTTCTATTTTTCGTCTCCCTCTTTCGTTCTTTCGTTTTCCGTCCTTCCCTGTATCGCCCTTTCGCTTTTTTTGTTCGCAACCTTGTTCTCATTAGTGGCGGATTATACACCCTCCCGCGTTGGTTGCCATCCTACAAGTCTGCGTATTATCTCACTTGCCTTTCTTTTATGCGAAAGCGAGCATGGGTCAAAGCAAGCGGCGCGATGGAAGGGGGGTCGTCTGACAGGCCTCCACTGTCCATACGTGTAACAACTATCAGCGGTTGAGCTTGCTACGAGCTCGGTACAGAAAGCCCTGTGCTGAAATAGGCGAGCGAGAATTTTACGAGCGTTTTTGCGCTCGCAGGTATCGTACGAGTACAGATAGCGGCAGGTAGCGCTGCTGTGGCAGTATTGTTGCATATAGGTTCCCTTACGTCCTTTCCTCCACGTTGCGCTGTAGGTGGTCACCGACGGTTGGCTCCAAAGCCTCGATTGACGCCACACATACGTGCGACCTGTTCTCCTCCCCACGCCCTCCCTCGACGCCGACGAATGTAAGTGGGCGCACACGGGGGCTTTGCCCGCCACCTCGGGAGTGTGGCCGTCCGTGGCGGACGTCACTTGTGACTCCATGCAGCGTCCGCTACGGCGAATTCCGTGGGATGCCCCGGTATGGAAGGCGGGGGCGGATGGGGACCAATTCGTGCCGGGTTTCGTCCGCCGGCGTGTAGAGTTCTGGCACGACATCATCTCCCAAGGGCTCCCGCTTCGAGGCACAATGGTGTTGTACTTCCGCGATGGAGTGGGCCTTCCGGGTCGTCTCCTCCGGGAATACCGGGGTCCGTCGAGCGACTGCCCGTATGACGTCGGCCGGTTTTCCAGAGCGGTGTTTCAAAACCGCATCCCGCCGACGTTCATCGTTTTTTCGGACGACGGATGCGAGCCCTCGCAGATCGTGCGTGTGTCGTGAAATATGCGGGGCGTTCAACCCCCAGGGGGGGCGCTGCGGCCCCGCTTAGTTAAGGCGTTGTCGGTCGAGGAGACGAAACCACGCCTAATGTACGACGTGAGGCCGTTAAACAAGCGGTGCGAGAAGGTGCACGTTTCGATGGATGCGGTGGCGCGGGTGGCTAACGTCACTTCGCAGGGTTGTTGCATGACTTCGCTGGGTGCCTCATCTGCCTTTCATCACATCCTTTTGCGCCCCTCCTGTTGGCTACGTTTTGGCTTCTGGTGCGACGGCATTGAATACTGCCAGTATGTTTTGCCTTTTGGATACAGTTTAAGTCCAAGGTGCTGCCATACCCTCACCGGGGCGAAAACAACCCACCTTCGCTCCAAACGGATCCCGGCGTTAGCTTACCTCGACGACTCGTGGTTGAGTAACTTCCTCGCCTCCCACGGGCAGACTGCGCACGATCAATGGCTGGCCGCGGGAGAGGCTACTAATGTAGGGATGTCGGTGTCGTTCCTGTGCGGTCAGTTCCCGCCGGCCTAGAAGTGCGACTTCCTGCCGACTGGGCTGCAGCATTATCTCGGTATGCTGTGCGACTCTGACACCGCCACTCTCCGGGTTCCACAGGATAAGCTAGATACGCTGCAGTAGCTGCTACGAGCAGCCGTAGATGCGGGATGTCTGTCCTTCCGTACGTTTCAGCGTACCGTGGGCACGAGCATAGGTATGGCGGTAGCTATTCGGCTGGCATCGCTGTGGACGCACGCTATGTTTGCGGTGCTCACTGACCTAGATAATTCAGGTTTGGGCATTGTCGACCGCAAGACTCCGGGGCTGACCTTCTGGGCGAGTTCAAGCAGTTCTGGGCGAATTCAAGCAGTTGCTTATTTTATCGACTACCTCGTACGAGGGGCCGAGGCAACGAGCGCGACACTTCGCAGCAGCGTTGGCGAATGGGTCGTCGGATGTCGGATGTGTCATCCGTCGCATGGGAGTGTGTGGTGAACACGACCTCGGGCACCTTCCTCGCGGGGGGGGGTGTTCCCGCCAAACTGGTTGTCGAAGCATGTCAACCCGAAGGTTTGATGTATGGCCTCTACCATCTCCTTCGACAATTTTGAACGCGACACCCGGACGTGTTGCGGCGAGCACAGGAGCTCAAAAACGTGGACAACCAGTCGGTAGTGGGTGCTTTTAACCGTGGGCGTGCTAAGAACCGTGAGACTCACGCGTTGCTGGTGCAGTTGTTCGAGTTGCAAGTGGTGTACGGCTTTATGTTTTCGTTGAAGTAGATCCCGACGGCAGAGAACGAAGTCGCGGAAGCCATCTCGCAGCCGTAACGAGAAGCCATCATCCGCAAAGCGCCGGTATCGTTTAAAGGCACCTGGGTCGAAATAGGCCCGTTTAACGTAAACCTCATGGCATGCACGGCGTCGGTTCTGCGATTCCCATCAACCGGGGAGGCACTGCCATTTTTCTCCCAGTACGACCGTGCCGGTTCGGCGGGGACCGATTTGTTGACGCACGACGTATCCATCGTTCCGGATGCCAGAGTCCCCACCGTCGGGATTTCGTTACCAACCCCCAGTCATAGCCGGGCACCACCGTCGGGATTTCGTTACCAACCCCCAGTCATAGCCGGACACATTGTGCAAAGTTTGGTGGAATGCAAGGCCCGCGCGGTTGTCTTTTAGCCTGATGTTGAGGCCTATTGGTTCCCTTTGGTGCAGCTCACCGCAGCAAGGTCGATCGAGGTGGCTCAAGTGGCTGCGGAAGGGTGATTTCAGTGGCCCAGTTCGGAAGATGACCTCAAGAATTGGCGGTACCCTCGCTGGGGGAGGGTAGCTTACAAGTTAGACTTCCTTACTATAGGGTAACGATTACCCATGTTTCGGCAACCATCGTGCAATGACGTGCATCCATCGCAGAATAGCGCGTATATCAGTTAGCCGTTTTGAAAAATTTCGAACGCTCACCGAAGTTCTCGGTCCCTTTTCCTTGTGGTGTTTTCTTTCAAACAGAACGACGCTAGCGGGGGCCACCCTCAGGGTATTGAGTCTCTCGGCAGGGCTGCAACGGCCCGGAACTTGGTAAGGTTTTCGTTTTGTTCCACTTGTCAGGAAGAAAACGTTGCACAGTTTAAATTCTGCTGGAAATGCGGCGCTCAGCCGGTTCGATCATTACCGGTCCCGCGGTGTATCCGGAGGGGGTGCCTGTCGTTGTGGGTGTTGATACGATATAGGTACGTCGACGCGCAGTAATGCCAGCGATGGATGGGCGCCCCGGCCTAGAACGGAAAAGCAGGGTAGCCGACGATTTTGACGCGTTCGTTCTCGTTGTTTCGCGGTTGGCGAACAGCTACTCCGGACAACGTCTTTAATTTCCTCTGCTTCCTCGACACTCAAGGAAAAAACACTGATATGGTGCATGAAACATCGTGCCTCGGAGTGAGCCATGGGGGCGACGATGCGTGCTCGGAGGGGTCTTCGTCCGCTAGACAGTACGCGGCGGAGTCTATTCGAAAATGACGATGAAAGAAAACGGGAAATGAAGCGAATGATACCGGGTTGGCAATCCGTGCGTTGGTAGATTCGTACCATACCTTCGTATCTAAGGAACAGAAGCAGGTCGGGGTTCAGGTCAATCAGGCCGCGCCGTTGTTGGAGCACACACTCATAGATCTGCTAAGCGACATACGGTCGGGCGCACAGGTGGTCAGCTTTCTGGCCGAGCGTGTTTCTCTGACGCGAGATGTAACCGTGTATTCTTTGGCTTTATATTCGATGCGTAGGGGTTTCGATCTTTCATTTACAATGGGGTCGCACATCCTAAAGCTCCCAGTGTCTAAGGGTTTGATCTTTAACTTTCAGTTTGGCAAGACGCTTCGGGTCTCTAGCGACGCAGTGGTTGTGTTAGCGGACTGGGACTGCCCGGCGATTTGGGCTATTCGGGCGGTTATTACGTACATCTCTGCCGCACAGTGGATTGGGTGGGACTTAACCGCCGGGCCCTCTTCCCCGTTGTTACGGCTAAAGGGGGCCGGGGCCGTCTTTCTCTCTGCGCAACCCGCATGACGGCTAACCTGCAAATCTATCTGAGTATGGCAGAGCTGCCGAACCACTTCACGATGCACTTTTTTCGAGTGGGAGGCTCGCTCAGCAAATCCCTTGCTGTGACGGCTGAGGACGGGATCATGAAAATAGGTGACTGGAAGACAAGTAAATTGCGAACTATTACATCGGGGTTACCTCTAGTGGACAAGTGCAGGGCGGCAAGAAAAAGCGTGGCCAGAGTTACGCGGACGCTAGCGAGCCACGACTGTCGCCATGGTCCGAAAATCATTTTGCAACGTGTGCAGGAAAGGGCTGAGTCCATGTTGGAGAAGGTTGACTGAGACAACTCTACCCCTGACCAGTGGTCAACTACAAATACAGTCTAAATATACGCAACAAAGTATGGGCGGGACCACAGGCCGGCACATGAGGCCTCATCCAACCCAATACTTACATTGAATAATCAACGGTAAATGCAGGATACAACGGTATTCCTATGCTGGTATACCCAGAGTTTTTACAGGTACTAACCCCGCGCAGAGTACGTGATACGCTAGTCTACTCAGCGCGGGGGGAAATATCCGACGAGACCTCCTGCCCGGCGCAGGAGGCCTCATCCAGTCCAATACTGACATTAAATTATCCACGATAGAGAGACATAATGCAACAGTGTTTTAGGAACCGGGCCCCGCGATAGGGACAACTTTATGACTTACGAGCAAAAAACAACGTAAAAAGAGACCAGGCCACCCCCAGAATGCACCAATCACACCAGAGCTATGCCTTGCCGTATGACGTGCAAAATGGCCGTGGTTTGGCCAACAGGGCCGTTGCAACTACTGATGCGCACAAATATCGTATTGAGCGTGCTACGAGTACAACAAGCAGGCTGTTGCACATCGCTGCGACCATGCCGCCCAGCAGCAGCAGCAGCAGGCAAAACCATGCGGGGGAGGTGGCACACCCACAGTATGCTCTAAGGCTTGATGAATGTATCGGGGCCTGCGACGCATCACGGGGGATGGATAGGTAGAGCTTGGGGTGCGGGCGCATGTATGTATCCCGACTCCCGACCGCACCCACCACGACGACCAGCCACAACCGCCACCTGCTGTTGCCCAGCAGCAGTAACAGGCCAAACCAGCGCGTGAGGTGGCACATCCGCGGTGTACTCTTGGCTACTGCACCTACCCTGTAGTAGCAAGTGTCGGAAACTACAACGCATCATCGAGGATAGATAGGCACAAGTTGGTGTGGTGCGAGGGCATGTATGTGTGTATTCCGACTCCCGAACGCGCCCACCGATCAATAACCAATTGCCACCAGGCAAAACTGCGCGAAGAGGTGACACATCCGGGGTGTTTGTACTCTTGGCTACTGCAGACTGTACTTGTAATCGATGCATGTGTCGGAGCCTACGATGCGTCATCGAGGATAGATAGGCAGAGCTTGGGGTGCGGGCGCATGTATGTGTGTATGTACTGTATGTATCCCTACTCCCGATAACGCCCACCACGACGATCAACAACCAACTATAAATAGTCTGCCACCACCAGACATAACTGCGAGAGGTGGCACATCCGGGGTGTACTATTCGCTACTGTATGTACCTGTTGTAGTTGCAAGTGTCGGAGCCTGCGATGCATTATCGAGGATAAATGGGCAGAGCTTGGGGTGCGGGCGCATATATCGATGTATCCATCTATGTATCCTGACTCCCGACCACGCCCACCACAACGATCAACGACCAACTGCCACCGAACAAAACTACTCATCCTCCAGCAGCAGCAGGCGCCCAGCAGCAGCGGCAGCAGCTGGCAAAATCATGCGCGTAAGGTGGCACATCCGGGGTGTGCTTTATGACTAGGAGGTGCATGTATCGGAGCCTACGATGCAGCACCGAGGATAGATAGTAGGCAGAGCTGGGGGCGCGGGCGCATGTACAACATACCGACTCCAAACGACACCGACTACAACGATCAACAACCGCCACCGGAAAAACCGCCGTACTCCTCTGCTGTTTTTCTGAGCAGCAGTGCAATTCTCACAGCCAGTCGAGAGGACAGCAGTACGCACGTCCCTGCTGTCGCAACCGTTTGCCTGCACCACCACCACGCACCGCCGTCTCTGCTGTTGTTCGAGCTGTGCGGTTGGTATTTTGGATCGGCAAGCTCGTGTCGCAATTTCATTGACGTATATATATAGTGGATCCAAAAGCTTCAGCACAGCAGCAGGGCGTCCCCTGCAACCACGCCAGAGCACAGCAGTAGTAGTAGCAGTAAAGCTCCGGTGGTCGTCCTTTGCCTCCACGCCACACACACCGTCTATATCTTGCTGTGCATAAGTTGCTCGACCGGCATTTAGGCCAATAAAATTCGACCGAAACGCCTAAAAACCTTTTAACTTGCAAAAGTTGTCCCTATCCCTCGGAGGTGAGCCGTGTTTTAGAGAAGAAGATCGAATGGGGCGTGTGAGGCAAATTTTGTAAGATTGCGCGTCATACAAAGTTCAAGTATATATCTAAAGTTAAAAGCTGTGAGATCGAGGATTTCGTCGGAACACATACTGTATATGCAAGCTATGTGTGATACCACGATCACGCGCACTACGGGTTTATATGGTCTCATACAGGATACACTTCCCGCGTATGAGAAAGACAAAATCTGGTGCAGAAGCTGCAAAATTCAGGGAGTGTGTATATCTATGTTTGGAAAATAATATATTTACAAGGGGGGCTTTGTCGCGGCGGGCTGACGCCCGCCTGCGGCCCCGCCCATGTCCGTAATGGCTGGGGGCGTACCGGTATGCAACTCGAGGCTGTTAGTGCGACAGTACTTGGGTACATAAAAAAAAAATCAATTTGGAGTGAAAAAAAAGAAAACACTGCAAACAACACAAGAAAAACAAACAATGTCATCCGCCATCCGGCATAACAACGCCGGGCTTGCCAATAAACCCATGGAATTGGCCTGAGGACTATCTTTCCATATTTTGGTAAGTCAAAATTTCCAGAAGTAGCCAAAAAGTAGGCAAAACCTTCTGTCGTGAAACACTGCAGATGTATTTGGCAAATGTTCGCATCATAACGCCCTCGGATTTTGCTCAAACCCCTTACAGCAGCAGCAGCAGGAGGTGGCCGACGGCACGCCGACGTTCTATATTTAGTAAATGCTGCAGGAAAATGACTCCACAGGCACAGCCCATGTACCTCAGAGGTCGACAGTTCTTTCAGCCCGGCCAAAATCCCGTAGGAAAAGCTGGGGCGGCTGCTGTTTGTGGTTCTTTTTAGCACCCGCACAAAACGACGCCCATGTCGCATCCACACGGGGCTCACGGGCAGTGTCGCCAGCCCTATAATCGCTGTTGTCAATTCCACCGTGTCCTACGTGTCTCCCTCTACTACACAAGTTAGAATGATTCTAGAGTGGGGGTCGGGGGCTGGTCTGGTTTGAACAACCTTACGTTGGCGATATTGGGCTAAAATAGCGCATAAAACCGCAAATTTTTAAATATCACTCCGCATAAACTTGCCATTGAAGCAGAACGGAAATATCCTAAAACAACTTTGGCGAGTTTTTTTTGCTATTTTGGCAAGTCCCAATTTCCATACACTTGCTATTTTGGCAAGAAACTAGCCAAATATGTGTCTTTAGAATTGCCCCTTAGGAATGCAATTTTTCAAAGAATAATCAACGAGCGTTGGGAATGCTGAACCCTCTGCGCGATAAAAATGAAGGCACTTACCGGGGGGAAAATGAGACTACATCTGTGTGACCGTATGGCTTGCCCCGAAGCTGGAAAGGGAAAGTAAGATTAATAAAAGACAAAAGAAAAAAGAAGAGTCACACCCCCGAGATTCAGCAACGAAACATATCGCAGGCTAACCTAATCCATGAGGGGAGCTGCGTGAGCAGCAACAGCAGAACAGCACAGCAACGGCAGTACGTAGCAGCATCACCAGCAGTGGAGCAGCGGCGGCTGCAGTAGCAGCAGCAAGTAGTACATCACGCACGCCCGACGCCGCCCCGGCACAGCAGTTGGGGCAGAGGAACACGGTGGGACACGACGAGGAAAGGCAAGATCACACCCCCGAGCATCAGCAACGAAACGTACTTCAGGCTGATGATCTACTCCGTGAGGGGAGCTGCTTGAAGGTGTAAAACAAACACTTCGTCGTCGTATCTCGTCGTGACCCGCACAGTAGTTTTATTTTTTTGCTTCGCGGTTACATGAGAAAAAAAAAGAGAAACGCCTTCACAAGTCCTTGACAAGGAAATACGTACAGAATACGCGCGAACGGCTTATCATACAATTTGGAAATTCAGTAACAACGGGAAATAGACGAGACGTATTACGCAGATTGGTTCAAAATTGGCCAGAATCAGTTGAAAGCTAGACAGAGTAGACAAAGAAAGTTAGGTATTACCCTGGCCGAGAAAAAAAACAGTTACGATGTCAGTCTGGCCAATAACAGGGCTCCTGGCGTGTGATTTGTACATGTTTCTAGTATGTAACTGCTTTTGTCCACAGCTGGCCAGAGGTGTATGCACGTTTGTTTGTACGTCTCTGTTGTTTGTATCTTCCGTTTTGCTTTTTTGCTTTTTTGCTATCTGCTTTTGTTTTTTGCGTTGCGTCGTCTTCCTTTTTGTTTCTTGTCTGCTATATATCTGGTAGTAGTCTCTTTTTTTGTTTCCCTGGTGTTCTTAGTGGCGCAGTGCATATGTTTGTCTTTTTTTCTTGTCTTTGCTCTGCACCCCTCACGTAGCGTGCGAGCCTGCAATCTGCGAAAATTTGCGCATTCTCTTGTTGTGCGTCTCCCCTCTTGATTTCTTGCTTTCTATTGCTTCCTTGCCTGACTTGAGCTTTTTTTCTCTTTCTTGGCTCTTGGATTTATTGTGATTTTTTCGATTTTGATTTCGATTTTTCGACGTCGAGTTGTTAAGAGGGGGTCACCGATATAAGCTCGTGAGGGGCACAGGGATGTCGGTGCTGGATAGAGCATGCTTCTTGTAGTTCACGAACTTATTATTTTCTCAAGTGAGTTGAGAGGAAGGGGGAGAATTCGAGCGAGCGGTAGTGGGCTTCGCCGGAACACAGCTCAGCCCAGATGCCAACCAAACTCGCCTGGTATGCAGATATGAGCATTCCCGTACAAAAGAATCCCAAAGCGCTACGTACGAGTAGTCATAGCCGCTTGATGGCGCAAACGATGCTACCGGCTTCAAGGTCGAGGGGGTTCCAAGAACGTTCCGAGACCAAGGTGGCGCGCCTGATGAAGAGGATGGGTCGGACGGAGCCGTCTGGTTGTTCCTGCTCGAGGATGGCGCCGAAGCCGTCGCGGCTGGCGTCACAGTACAAGCGAAAGGGGCGGGAGTTATGGGCGACAGTGTCGTAGTCCGGGAAAACCAGGATCGGAGGGGCGGCGAGCTCGTGGAGAACCTCGCGGACGGTCGCTTCCATGGCCAGGGTAAAAAGGAATTTGGCCCCTTGCTTGAGCAGGGCCGAGATGGAGCGTAGGCGTGTGGAGAGGCTCCCGAGGAATCTGCGGTAGTAGCCAATTCCGCCAATGAGCGCGCGGGTTTGCTTCACGTTCGACGGCATCGGCATCTTGGTCAATACAGCGACCTTGTCGGCGTTAGGGCTAACGCCGGGGGGGGAGATCGTAAGTCCCAGGAAGTCAGCCTTGGTGGCGCCAATTCTGGCCTTGGCGGCGGAGAGCTTGAGGTTGTGGAGACGAAGGCGTTGGAAGAGGGCTCAGATGTTGGCGGTGTGGGCGGTGTGGGCGGTGGGGTCCGTATCGTAGACGATGATGTCGTCAAGGTAGGCGGCGACGCGTTCCAGGCCTTTGAGGACCTCGTTAAGGACCTTGACGAACCAATCGGGCGCGGCGCTGCTGCCCTGCGGCATGACGAGCCACTCGAATAGCCTATCGGGCGTGCAAAAAGCCGTGAGGGGAATCGTGTCCTTATCGATTGCGATCTGGTGGAAGGAGGAGACGAGGTCGAACACGGAGAAAATTCGTCCTTTGCCCAAAGAGTCCAGGATCTCGTCGACGCGGGGAATGGGGAGTTTGTCCGAGGGAGCTGATGGCGTTGAGCTTGTTGTAGTTCATCGTGATGCGAGCGCCTCCGTCTTTGTTAGGAATAGTTACCATGGGGGCTGGAGTGCGTCGAAGTGGAGTGCGGGATGAGTCCGGCCGCAAGGTATTGGTCGATGATGGCATCAGCCTTCGTGGCAATGATCGGGTTCATTCGGTGTGGACGGGAGGTGACGGGGGCGCTGTCAGGCGGCACGGTGATCTTGAACGGAATCAGGGAGCACGAGCCGAAGTCGGTCTTGGATATGGAGAAGACATCCTGGTATTCGCGCAGAACGTCGCCTAAATCGTCGATGGCCGATGGTGACCAGCCGGGGCCATGGAAGTCGAAAGGAAATGTCTCGAAGGTGTTGTGGCAGACGGTCCCAAAGGCGTAGGAAACTCGCTTGTTGATCGGCGTGGAGGCGTGCAAGGAGGCCAGGGCACGGCGTCTTCGGCGGTGGGGGGGGGTCTGCTGAGGTTGGGCGCTCATTAGCCACTGGAATGTCATCGTGGAGGGCATGTAGGTCGGGGGCGGGGAGGGGTGGAGAGGGCTCCAGGGAAGGGTCGGACAGGGTGGAAATTGGCACTTGCACCAATGGAGCAGAGGAGGTCCCAAGGAGGTCGCCCGGTTCAAGCTCGGTGGAGCCGGAGAGCGGTATCGTCTGGTGCCCATCGGAGACAAAAATCGCCGTGTCCGAAAGGGGATCATCGCGGGGAAGAATGTCGACCAGTAGTGCTCGGTGAACGCTGGAGCGCCGGACTGGCGCACCAGGTTGACCTAAACGAGGGTAAAAGTGGTCGAAAGTGAGATTGTTCGGGTGCCGGCGTATTGAAGGTGGAAAACGTCGTCTGTGGAACGGTCGTCGGGAATGAACGCGGCGGCTCGGTTGGGGTCATGGTGGAGAATGGAAAGTTCGTCAAGGAGTGGTCCGGGGGACTGGTGGGGAAGCGTGGTATACGAGCGGTGCTCGAAGCGCATCCAGCTGTCCCGCCCAAGAAGGATAGGGTGCTGCATAGTACCCGGAGGGACAGTACACGCCCATACGCCTAGGGCAGTCGTGGGAGAGGTTCCTCTCAGGAACTGTACGCAGAGGCAGATGGAGTCGGAGGTGGTGAGGGGAGCGGAGGTGCCGAAGCCGTACGTCGTCGCCGAACCCAAACACGGCGCGTCCGAGGGCTTTCTGCTCAGTCGAGTCGGACGAGGCCATGATTTGATAGTGGCGCGTAGTGTCGCCAACAAGTACGGCATTTCGCGCCATGACGAACTGGTCGGCGTAGATAAAGTCGGTGCCTTCGTGTACGAAGACCGAGATGTATCATAGAAGAAGGGCGGAGTCACGTTGCCGCTACATATACAGTTGGCAAGGCGTAAGACTCCGGGTGTGTCCAGGCTGGTCCGGCAGTGGTGATGGGCGGCTGTGATGTAGACTGTCGCATGATGTCGTGGGGAGGGGAGTCGGATCCAAGAGTCCAGCTGCGCTCCAAGTGTTCGCGGAGGAAATGGTCGGCCTTCCGAATCTTCAGAAGGGTCTCGGGCGTAGCCGGAGGTACCCTTAAATGGCGCCCACAGGAGGGAAACCGGGTCAAGAGGCCCGATTGCGCTCCCTGTGTTCACGGGTGAAATGGTCGGGATCGCCGAACCTGTAGGAGGGTCTCGGGCGTAGCCGGAGATGCCCCGGGGGCCACTGTTAAGTGGCATCCTCGAGAGGGAAGCCGGGTCAAGAGACCCGGCTGCGCTCCCACGCGGGGGAAATGGTCGGCATCGCTGATTTTCCCGGAGGGTCTCGAGCATCGCCGGAGATACCCGGGGGGTCCCTGCTTGGGTCGGTCTTCGACTGGGAAGCTGGGGCCCACTCGCTAGGAGAACCGATTCCTGGTATCCGGGTCCTGCTGTGTCGTATCATATTGCACGGCATCGAGAAGGATGGCGGGACAGGTGGCGCTACGGATCTCCTGTTCGACGATGGTCGCGAGTCTTACGTCTTTCAAAGGGCGGGGCTACCCCCTAGGCCTAGGGGTAATGGTGTTGTCAGCACTTGGCGGCCAGGTCCCGGTGTCAATTGCATCCTGAGATCCAGCAGAAGTTGTCGCGGGGCTCGCGAACGTAGCAAGCAGAGCGGCCTAAACAGTTGAAAGCCTGTTCGAATATGCTTGTTCAGTATTTTGACGGTTTCATGCCTATTCGGTATATTGGCTCATTATGAATTACTTGGCGGTTCCTTCTGTGGGTGTACGTGATACCCACACGACCACTTCCATCTCTATCTACTCTGCCGGGAGAATAATACTAAAAGCTGACGCATCATCTTTCTTCGCCTGGGACTTATCAACACTCTAGAGTTCAGAACGTTGAGAACCTAGGCTCATGGGTGACGAAGTAGAAGATCTTCGGATGCTGGTATTAGAGCAGGGCCTCGCCCTCGAGGGGCTGCAGCGGGCGGCCGCAGACGCAGAGGAGCGTCGACGGTCGATTCACGCCGAGATCCTCGAGATGATGGCGCAGATGGGGTCCGGTAGACAGCAACAGCTATCTACCGCAGTTGGAGCAGGGAGTGATGCTTCAACGCCAGCGTCGGAACACTCCGACGTTGGCAACGGGAGCCGGGAGGGGGAACGCGCTTCCGCGGAAGATGGCCACCTCGGTGGAAAAGGGTGCGGAAGCTGTGTTGGTGCTCTCGGAGTATGCCGGAGACACGACGGCGTGCTAACTGAAGGAGAAAAAGCCCTGCGGTGGAAGCATAACCGTAGGCACCTCCGTGGGGAGTGGCACGGAGGATAACAAGTCGTGCGAAATTGTACGTGCGCACCCCACTCAGGGAGATTGTGGTGGGGCTATGAGCTGTGGGGATGGAAGACTAATCTGCACATTTTCGCGTGAAGTCGCACGGTGAGCCAGGCCGTGTGCACCCGGCCACACATGTGGCATGGTCGGGAAAGCCGCGTACGAGATGCGCGCACTCGACTACGGTGCGGTAGTGGCCGAGGGAGTGGACGTGGGGGGAATCGGGTGCTGCTGCAGCAGTACTATTAGCAACGAAGGAGAACACGTCTGCATCGGCAACAAGTCGCGTGACACAGCAGTCGCGTGCACACGACGACAGCAGCAGCAGAACAGCAGCATCGGGAGGTCAGGAACAACAGCAGAAGCAGCAGCCGCGGAAGGTCAGCAGCAGCAGCAGCAGCGGGGGGTCGTGGATGGGGCAAGCGTGGTTTGATCGTCCGCTGGATCCTTTGTGGGTCCAGCAACACGCGGGGCGAGGGGATAACGTCTGCACTCGTAATGGTGGGTCTTCGATCCTCTGTTACATTGAGAGGTTTGTTTCTTTTTACGACGAGGGTAGAAAATCGTAAATTGATTCGTAGTACGTACGAGTACGTATGAAATGTGGGATGAAATTCATAGTGGATGGTACGTACGCAAGTATCGTTTGGACTTATTTTTCTGGATGATGTACATGCATACCCCCCGTCCCCCACCTGGTAGTTGAAAAGCCGTATTTTTGTGTTTTGGTTAGAAATGTTACTGCCGCATATATCCACAGCGCTTCGTTGCGCTCCGTGTTCGATGTGGGCAGGCCCAGACGAGCAACTGGACAAACACATTACGCTAATATCGCATTTTTCAAAGGTTTGGAGGGAGTCGGTGTCAAGGGTGTATTTATGATGCGGGAAGGTCGTGCAATGGACAGACAGGTATCTCGTCAGCTGGAGAGTTTTTAGTGACGTGGCAACTTCGCGGGCGGGAGGTTATGTCTTTAGTCTCTCTGGTGGGTATTCGTGGGAGTAGTTTTCTCTTGCGATTGGATACACCTGTCGGTCTAAATACGTTTTTGATCGTACAAATAAATGGAGATATGTCATTTTCGACTGGGTTTGGATTCGTTCCGGGTAAAGAAAGTCGTATTCGATACATACCGCTGCGACGTGTAAGGGAATACTAAATTATATGGCGGTTATCATTCTTCCTGGGTAAGTGGTAAATGATATGTGTATCGTTTGTCACTGGTTACGGAGATCAGGATGGTATGGATTATATTTTGTATCCCGGGAGAGTCGTGAATGGTACGAAGAAGGTATATTATCGTCTACTATTGTAGGTTCGTCAAATGGAGATGTGTCATTTTCGACTGGGTGTGGATTCGTTCCGGTTAATAAGTCGTGCATGATAAAAATCCGTTTGCGACGTGTTAGGGATAAAATTATATGGTAATCATCGTTTTCTTCCCGGGTAAGCGGTAGATGATATGTAGAATTTGCCACTGGATACGGGTTTCTGAATGATCGTACGGAGTATATATACCTGGTACTTTTTATCCCGGGAAATTCGTAAAGGGTACGGAGGCCTATTTGATAGGTATAATATCGCAAGGTTGTGTTCGGTAAGGTACATACCGAGGCGTACCAGCGGTTTTGTACCTCCGGTATACCGGTACCGAGAAGTTCGGTACCTTCGGTATGATCTCCATACCGGTACCGAGGACTTCGGTACGTTCGGTACGAGGTCCATACCGGTACCGGGAAGTTCGGTACGTTCGGTACGCAGTTCGTACCGGTACCGGTGGTGCCGGTACAACAATCCGTACCGGTAACGAGATGTTCGGTATGTTCGGTATGATCTCCATACCGGTACCGAGAATTTCGGTATGTTCGGTACGAGGTCCATACCGGTACCGGGAAGTTCGGTACGTTCGGTACGTCGTCCGTACCGGTACCGAGCATACCGGTAGTTCGGTACGATGTTCATACCGGTACCGAGCGTATACCAGTACCGAGAATACCGGTACCGGGATGATCGGGAAGTTAGGCATGGTATTTACCCGATACCGCCACACACTCACAGCACCAGCAGCACAGCCGTAGCCTCTTCGCTCGGTACACTACCCTCTTCGCTCGGTACACTGGCGCGTGCCAGCCGCCTCATGAGCGCCGCATCAACCCCCGCCAACCACGATGCCCCCGCTGCTGGCGGGGGGGGCAACAACGAGGCACCCGCCGCTGGCGACCAAAGCTCATCATCGCCAGTGCCGGCGCCAGCACCTTCGGAGGCAGGAGTTGTTGTCGTGGATGGTGGAGGAGGCACGGGCGTGCCAGTGATAGGGCCTGCTCCCATCTACGACAGCGCAACGAACACAGAGAGAGAAGTGCCGGCGGAGACTCTCAAAGCTATCGATGAGTTTGTGGTGCCGGAGGGGTATCGGAGGGAAGGGACGCGTGAGGCCTCTTTCTTGTACTCGCTCGGTGTGTACGTTGAGCCGATAGATTCGAAAAGCAAGGCCTGCCGGTACTACTGCTTGGCGAGCGCACCGTGCCGTTCGAAGAAACACACGGTACCCTGCGTCATGCATTTTGAAATTGACATTTTGGGCGGGCAATATGAGAGACGCTCCGCACACACACACCACCGGTATCGCCGGTATCACCGGTACCGGTACCGGTACGGGCTTCCATACCATACCGAGAAGTTCGGTACCTTCGGTATGATCTCCATACCGGTACCGAGGACTTCGGTACGTTCGGTACAAGGTCCATACCGGTACCGGGAAGTTCGGTACGTTCGGTACGCAGTTCGTACCGGTACCGGTGGTGCCGGTGTAACAATCCGTACCGGTACCGAGATGTTCGGTATGTTCGGTAAGATCTCCATACCGGTACCGAGAAGTTCGGTATGTTCGGTACGTCGTCCATACCGGTACCGAGAAGTTCGGTACGTTCGGTACGATGTCCGTACCGGTACCGAGCATACCGGTACCTTACCGAACACAACCTTGTAATATCGTCTACTCGACGGTATACGTAGCTTCTTTTTTTGTCTGGAGTGTTGCAATGTAGTTTCATGTTCAAATCAAACAGTCTTATTATGGAGATATAGACAGGACCAGAAGAAGGTGACTGGTGGAACTGATATTTATTGATTTGTCGGATTGGCGAATGAAGAGTACGTGGTGGGTGCGCATCTTGAGCAGGGGTGTTCCGCAGATGCTGCGGTGTTGGTGGATACTGATTTTATTGGGTCTTGCAGGAATCTGTCGTTGTGCTGTCTAGTGATGACAGAACAAGGGAGGGTATGCATATTCATGATGATTGGTTGTTCTATCACCATTGTTTTTCCGAACTTGATGGGAGATGAAAATCTTGTTCGCGAGTTGGGAGATGAAATATTGTGGGTATATGATTATTCATGATTGTGTGTGATGAAAATCTCGGTACACGAGTAGGAAGAAGGCGAATTATTTCAGGGGACAAGGATAGCTAGTGAACTGAACCAGGAACAGGGAGTGTTGTTCTTTTTGGTTCTGACACGAACGGATATTGTTTCGGGAATAATAGTACGCGCCGGGCAAACTCTATAGGGAAAGATAGTTTATGGCGGGAGTAGTTGGCACAGGGAGACGTGTGTCCCGGGGGAACGGAGTCCCTCTCATGCGCTATACCTGGTATCATTTATCTATCGCTTTAGTTTTTGTTTTTACGGCATTGAACTGTTGCAAAGGAGATCTGCAATAGGTTCATACGGGAGGGAGGGGTTTTTGCTTGTTGTAAGGTACAGGTCTCCTCTTGAAATATTTTAGTTGGTTTTTGATCATGGAGATGAGTTTTATTCGGTTATCTCGAATTGTCATTGCTGTTTCGCTGAAAAAGCAGGGAGTGTGTTCGAATATATATGCTTGTTCAGTATTTTGACGGTTTCATGACTCTTCGGTATATTGGCTTATTATGAATTACTTGGTGGTTCCTTCTGTGGGTGTACGTGATACCCACACGACCACTTCCATCTGTATCTACTCTGCCGGGAGAATAATGCTGACGCATCATCTTTCTTCGCCTGGGACTTATCAACCAAGCGGGCTCAGTCGATGGCCCGGTTGAAGAGGCGGCTAAGCCGTGTACAGTGCCGGAACCGCTGGTGGCCGTGGTCATCGAGGTGCCGGGCAGGTTAATTACTCCTGCAGAACACTCAGCAGTGGTTGGCAAGTCCCAGCGTTGCTCATCGAGAAGAGGCGTTGAGGCGAGCGTCGTCGTAAGGCTCGACGTTGGAACCTCCTCCCACCCATACCTCAATCAAGATGATCACTTTAACAAGGGGATCAATACTTGGTCAATCGAGTACTGTTGGGTCGGTCGAGAAGAGGGGGTGGTCTTTTTGGAGGGGAAGGACGAAGAAGCTCATCCTGAGAAGGGCGAAGCTGGTCCTGGGCCCGGAAGAAGTACCGTTTCGCTGAAGGCGCGGTGTGGGTAACAATCATGCAGCGTTGAAAGTAGTGCCGCTGAAGTCATGATCGGCCGCTTACGCTGCCGCGGGTACTACGCCTGTCGTTGCGGTAGCTGCTGTCCATCGCCAGACTTGTCCCACGCTGCGCAAAACAAATTTGCCTACAGGCCTTCACGCTGCAGTCTAGGCTGCTACAGCTGAGGCAGGGTTCATCTTCAGCACGTAAAGTTTCTGCGCGCGTGGAGCTGGCGAGCAGAAGCGAAAATAGAGGGGGTGCTGCTGTGCAAATATGTCGTCAACACGGCATACGCGTCGAAAAAGCCACTGAGGGTACTTGATAAAGATATAGTCGGCATCGCTCATGTCCAGATGGGTTTTGGCAGTACAGGAGGTAGGTGTGGTGTCGGTTGTGTACTCCTGTAGTAGGCCCGGAGAAGCGTCAACACGGATGATGTTCAGGCTTCAGGGGCAGTCGCTAATGTGTGCCGGTTGCAGGCTGTAACGGGAGACCGATGTAGGCGCCAGGGGCGTCACAAGTTTGGGGCGAGCGCGACCGTCGTCGCGGCCACCCCAGTTGCGGTAGCGTTTGCATGGTGAGCCGACGTGGCTGTCGCTGCTGCTGCTCGGAGATGTACCCGGTAGACGTGGAAGAACGGCGGTAGTAGTGGGTGGTGTTGCGGTGTTTGCGTGCGGCATTGTTTGGCGCGGTAGGTGGTGGGCGCGGGCTCCGTAGGGGTATGGAACAGGCGTTGGGTGTGAGGGCGTTGGTTGTGGCGGTGGATGGCCCTGTGGAGGCCGGGGGTGGTGTCTTACCGGCACAGCGAACGCGTTAAAAGGCGCAGGATGGTGGGCGCGGTGGTTGGGCGCGTTCTAAGGATTACCTTGGGCTGGGTAATCGATCGATCCTTTGCCCCTATAGCACAGTAGGTAACACCTTAACATTTGACGTCGTCGAGGTCACGGATTCGAACCTCACTTCGAGCGTTTCTTTTACAGAAACGCTTGCGCGTGCACATCTAAAACACACATCTCCCTGGTTCCCCAGGTAATGAAACGAAGCGGGTAGGTCAGCGTGCGAATGTATACGGTTCCGACGCCCCAAAGATTCCGCTGTTTAGAGGGGGGGAGAGTGCTCGGTCTTTTGCCCCTGTAGCTCAGTAGGTAACACCTTCACACTCTGTCACACTGTCTATTTTTTCTGGGTAGTATGACCTTCTCGGTTTCTGTGGCGGCTTGTACAGCGTACCGCATGTATCTGGTACATACGTGCGCGGACCTCCTTTTTATGTTTTGTCTGAGGTGTAGATGTGCTTCAGTTATCATGTGTACCATTCTTTGCTTTTGTTTTATTTTTACCGAGGTATATCTTCCACTCCAGAGTTATTGCCACTCCAGAGTTATTGGAGCCTGTCCTGGGACCATGGACTGCAGTGTATTGTGGCGATGAGTTTATGTGAGAACAACAACAACAACAACAATGTTATGGTACTACTGATGATCCCGTTTCCCCTCTATTGTCGAGGAGGCGTGTTTCTGATGAAACGCGCCAAACAAACAGAACTCTTGTGAACCCCTCCTGCTCTCAGGACCCTCTGAGACAGCCAGGAAAGTGGGAATCCTCAAGATAAGACATCAATCTCCATGAGTAACTGCAAGCCCAGGCACACGCCTAGACATTCCTTCAGATATACATGACTTTGGCCAGAAACCATGTAAAATATGTAGGATTTTAGCCAAAATCAGGTATACCTGGCCATTTTTCGGCTAAAATCGTTTACATTCTAAAAACAAGTACAAAACACCCGCCATGAGCCCTGCTATTCGCCAGGCTGACATCATACCCGATTTCGAAAGGCCGAGGTATACCTGACTTTGTTTACTCAACGTTATACCACAATCAGAGAGATGATACGTACACTACAGCTGTACTGGTTGTTCGTTCTTTGCGTACAGCTCTAGTATGTGTCTGCGGTCTGCGGTCCCTCGGTCGAAATTCTTGCGTATAAACTCTGCAACTCGTACAAGCTGGGTCAGCCAAAAATCCGAAGTGCTGATTGGTTGGGTGGTTGATCGGCGATGCCCTGCTCAATATTACATACCTGGTATCAATTTATTGGGGTGTGATTTGTTTACACCGTGTTGATGTTGTTGTTGGTCATCATGTGTGCCAACCAACCAAACGGAAGACTCGAGTTTTTTTCATTCGTTCGAGGGATATGATTGATACAGCGATCCGAAACAAAAAAAACGGCCATAAAAAAAAAGGAAAACAAAAAAAGGCGAGTTCTCCGCTTGTTTATTATGTTTAATTTTCGGATCGAACTCGCAAAATTGAGCGGGGCATCGCAGAAAAACCCATATTTATTTATCGGATTTTTTAGTAACTACCTGGTATTTTAACTTGTTTTTGAGTACGTACGTATGAAAACCAATCAATCGTGCTTGGGCAATATATCTCTCGATGTGTGGCGAATGGGGCAATTAAATAAATATCGATCTTCTACTGGGTCTTCAGCTATATACGCCTCCACCAATTTGCCTCCACCAATTTTCACCCTGATCGGGAACGACGAATTTGTTTCGAATTTTGTGTTGAAAATTGGCGTTATTGAGTTTCTGCCGATACGTCGTCGAGGTGGAGTCGAAATATAAACAAAATGCCTTGATTTTAGTAAATAAATGTTGTTTCCTGCGCGTGCAGTGCTGTTGTAGCGGCAGGGCCAGTGCCTCCAACTTCCAAGCCCAAATTCGCAGTGGTTCACGAGATACGACCTTCGGAAGATTTATCCATTTTTCGGCTGGCCCAGCTCGTACGTACGCTACTTACAAATTTATTTTATACCTGGTACATACATCATGCATGCATACGTACGCTGATTTCACTTTTTATTCTTTGGGGTGTACGATGTGAACATTAATTAATACATGAATATTCAATGTATGTGCTAAGTGATTCATATCGGAGAGTTTTCCCCCATAATTTCCACATTTTTTGCGCAATTTTTCAATCTTGCACATTTTGAGGCGTTCTACGATAGAGCTCTGAGGCTCACGCTAATTTTTCTGAGGCCCCTCACTTGAGGAGCTCCATACCTCACCCGAAACACTTGAAAAATAACGAGCTGGAAAAAAATATATATATATAACAAAAACACCACTGCTTGTAAACAGAGTAAGACAAAGAACCAAGGAAAAAAAAAAATAACAAAGGGAAAATAACAAGGGAAAATAACAGGCACACCAAAGCCCAAAGCACCCTCCAGGTGGCGGCAGCAGTTTGTGGTACGAGTAGTATTGAAACGGAAAGCTGGCTGCCTGGGCTGAGGTCTTAAGTCATTGTCACAAGGCAACACATGTAGGGTTCTGCAATAGTTGGTAGGAGTGGCAGCTGGGGACCCCAGGTTACCACTCAGAGATGCATAACCCAAAAGGGGCACACAAAGACGAGACATGAATGACCGACCTCAGTGACAGAGCAGAGCTTGAGTCCGACCGAGTCGAGAGGTGCGCTCCTAGGTCTCCAGGAGAGTAGGGCGAGCTTGTGGTTCTTCTGTGAAGAGGCTCCAACTGGAGATGGCTAGATGGTAAGTGATTGCTTGTTCCGTGACCGTGGTGATGGTCGCGGGAACTGAGTGAGACGGAAGGGGGATGAAACCTTCCGTCCGGAACGGAGCTACAATATGAAAACGCCTCTATGTCATCATAACTCCTGAAACGGTCAACCGAACCGTAACATGCCCCCTAGCATAATGCGAATGACGGAATGAGCATTATGCTATCGCAATCTTGTGACTATAACCAAGTTTAAAGAGCCGCAAAGCCCTTTAACACAAATAACGGCCTCAGGGATAAACAACCAAACCGAAATCGCAAAGGCCATCAAAGGGAAATCCCCGAGAAAAACCCCTACCCTTGCTTTTTCACTGCGTGTTTGGTTGCCCGACCACTATTCCATGGCTAAAGTCCCCCCACGCTCATTCAGCGATGAAATAAGCGCAGTGTCCCCTAACGCCTAAGCATATAAATCGCTTCTATTGCGTCCTCAACAATTCAACGAAAATCGAACACAACAGAGAAGGCAACTCCGCCTCCTCGGTTAAAACTGTAGGCTAGCCTACACGGCGAGATTAAAATCGAAAACCACGAGAACTAAACGGAAAAGAACCAACACGGCCTCTTCGGTTGAAACACGAGATAAATAAAATCGAAAACCACGAGAACTAAACGGAAAAGAACCAACACGGCCTCTTCGGTTGAAACACTGGATAAATAAAATCGAAAACCACGAGAACTAAACGGAAAAAAACCAATACGGCCTCTTCGGTTGAAACACTGGATAAATAAAATCGAAAACCACGAGAACTAAACGGAAAAGAACCAACACGGCCTCTTCGGTTGAAACACGAGATAAATAAAATCGAAAACCACGAGAACTAAACGGAAAAGAACCAACACGGCCTCTTCGGTTGAAACACGAGATAACTAAAATCGAAAACCACGAGAACTAAACGGAAAAGAACCAACACGGCCTCTTCGGTTGAAACACGAGATAAATAAAATCGAAAACCACGAGAACTAAACGGAAAAGAACCAACACGGCCTCTTCGGTTGAAACACGAGATAAATAAAATCGAAAACCACGAGAACTAAACGGAAAAGAACCAACACGGCCTCTTCGGTTGAAACACGAGATAAACAAAATCGAAAACCACGAGAACTAAACGGAAAAGAACCAACACGGCCTCTTCGGTTGAAACACGAGATAAATAAAATCGAAAACCACGGGAACTAAACGGAAAAGAACCAACACGGCCTCTTCGGTTGCAACACGACACACCAAAAGTAAACAGAAACACTAGCTAAATAAAATCGAAAACCACGGGAATTAAACGGAAAAGAACCAACACGGCCTCTTCGGTTGAAACACGACACACCAAAAGCAAGCAGAAACACTAGATGAATTAGAGAGATGTTTGCAGGGGAAGATCTTCGCAGGGGAAGGTCTTCGCAGGGGAGGATCCTCGCCGGAATTGCCGGATGAAGGAGCAGATCTTCGTCCATGCAGAGCGTGGATCGTTTCAGTCCTGCAACCGTTCCATCTCGCGACGGGTCAGTTCTTCCCAGTTGTTATCGGTGTAGCGCACTCGCCAGTAGCGGTCTCTGTAATCGTACACTTGCCCCTGCAGTCGCAACCCACCGCCAAAGTCCTTCCAGATGGTAAACCCTATCGGAAACAGCGTCAAGGCTCCGCGGCGACGAAGGGCGGGTGTACGAGGGGTGACTGAGACTGGGGTCGTGTCTTTAGTAGGGTCGGGGTTGTACAAGTGCCAGAGTGCGATGAAACCGTCCAACTGCAAGGGTGTAAAACTCTGTAACACGTCATTCCCAGTTCGCCATCCTGTCTCTACTCCCTCTCTCGATCTCCCCTTGTACTCCCATCTAGTGGTGCCGGAGGCAGTGGTCGATCTGCGGCAGCTCACGAGCGAGTCTAACACTGGCGAATTGACTCCTTCAACTGGCAGTTTGAAATCCGCGCCCCACGCATACTGTGCAAACTCGTCTGCTATCAAGTGTCTTAGTGTCAGAGGTCAGAGGTGGTACGGCTTCACATCTGCGGTGGATACATTTCGGGTACGTTTTTTTCTGCCTCGCATCGTTACTTGTACGCTTAGGCCTGTCTGTAATACTTCCGTGACCCTCCAAGGGCCTGTGTAGTGGTCGTGCTGCAGCTTCTTCCCTCTGCTGTCGCGGTGTTTGCTGCTATCGGACTCGCGCACCAGCACGAGGTTACCCTTCTCAGCGATAACTCCGGCTGATGGTCTCGAGATGGCAGCGTTGGCTCGGGCCCGCGCCGTTACTCTTTGGCTGTCGCGCTTCTCGAGCGCCAGGCGGACTTCTCGGAGGTTCTGTCTGCGGCGCTCCACGAAGTTGTCCAGGCCGCCGCTCTGATCTGTCTCTTCTGACAGGGGTACCAAAGAGTCTAAAGACGTGCGAGGCTTGCGACCGAACAACAACTCGAAAGGTGTCATGTTAGAAAGCAGTGACACGTCTGGTAGAGTGCGTTTGATCCATATTGCCGGTGATACGTACTCGTCCACCTCTCGGGCCACGATCTACATAGCTCTGCATAGCTCCTGCAACCAACCTCCTAGTCTCTCTACAGAACCCTGTCCTCGCGGGTGGTCGGCTGGGCCGAACTTTATGTCCGCATTCATCCAACGGCATAAGTGTGTCACTACTTCTGCTCTGAACTCTCTGCCGCCGTCGCAACGTACTGTCTTGGGTACACCGAACGTTAGGCACAGCTTGGTAAGCGCTCGTGCTACGCCTATTGCTTGCTTAGTTTCTAGAGGGATACCGAAAGGGAACTTGGAGGCTCGATCTACTACCAGCAGAACGTACTTGTTACCTGAAAGGGAAGGCGTGACTATTTTCGGGATATCCATCTGTAGTTCATCCCACGGTTCTAGTGCGCGTCCGGGAAACATTGCGACGCGTCTGCTGTTGGGTCGTTTACGTCTCCTGCACCCGCATGACAACACGTATTGTCGCGTGTCGCGAATGACTGAAGGCCAGTGAAAGTGCTCTTAAGACTAGCGCTAACGTGGCTCCTCCTCCAGAGTGACCATGCAGAGTGTGTACCAACGCGAGTACATCGGCAACCATGGATTCGGGTATGGCTGGCAGGTTCCTACCTTTTCCGTCGGCAAACCTGATTACATCGTTCTCGTCTAGACTATACCCAGTCTCATCTACTTCCGCGGCGTTCGCATTGCTATCCTCCCGCAGACGCTTGCTAACCTGACCCAGATGAGCGTCGTTCCGTTGCCTTCTCGCGAGGGATGCCGGATTGGTGAGTACCTCGACCGCCCGATGGATGACCGGCGTCCTCCTACCCGACGACAGCGGAACCTGCCCCCCTGCTGAAAGCACCTCTTTCGACAGCTCCATATAGCGGCTGGTCGACTCCTTCAAGATCTGGTCGTTGGGCAGTACGATCAAGGCATCCGGGCGATAGAGCAGAGCACGGACACGGCTTCCGAGCGAGCAAACGACGGACGAGCAAGACGCCGGAGCGAGGAAATGCACGGCGTCGTAGCGGGGGAACGACACCGCGGGCGGCGGGCGAACAAGACACTGGAACGGGCTAACGCACGGCGTCGGAGCGAGGGAGCGGCGCAGCGAGCGGCGGACAGGCAAGACACCGGAGCGAGGGAACGCACCGCGTCGGAGCAAGGGAGCGGTGCAGCAAGCTGTGGACGAGCAAGACACCGGGACATGGGAGATGTCATGCCGTCGCAGGTTTCCGACGAACGCGTCGCCCTCCCCCCGTCAACGAGAATGGAAGCGAAAAACGAGGCGAAGGGGAGGAAGAGAACTGGAGAGCCTAACAGTCAAGCAAAGGCAAAAAGACACATACATGTCAGTGCAAGATCCTCCTTGATGTGTCCTTTTCACGGCCAACATTTAAAGAGAAAACAACAAAGCGGTAAGGAACAAAGTAACTACGATGAACACGAACATACACAGCGAAGACGGGACGCAGCTAAACTGCTGGACACATGCGACAGAGTACGGGTGTCAGTAAAGGTCATAGCCAGCGCAGTCGGGTGCACGGGCATGCGGGTTTGCAACAAACACACCAGCAAACAAACGACCGAACTATCCACTTTAGCGAACAGAATAAACAACAAGATCAAACATGACAGCCACAAAACGGACGAACGACAAAGAACTAAATAAAAACAGGCAGCAAGCCCCGTGGCAAGGCTCGGACCTAGAGGGGCCTGGTTGCTGTCTCCCTTCAGCATGGGCGACAGCAACAAAGGTCCCAATAGGTACAGACCCGACCATTCTATTCATTCACCCCGTCTAAATAAACAAACAACGAGCGGACAAACAAAAGAAGGCGGATAAAAAGAAACCAAAAGAAAAGAAAACAGGTATAAGCCCCGTGGCTAAGGCACAGGCCTAGAGGGGCCTGATTGCCGTCTCCCTTCAGCATGGGAGGCAGCAACAACGGTCTCAATAGGCGCAGACCCAACCAATCTGGGCATCCACTCTCTATCCGAGAAATGAAGCGAACACAACGAACACAAAACATACAACAAGATGTGCTGCGTTCCCAGCGACGCAGAGTAAAGCGTCGCGGGTTTGACGAGCGGCGTACGGCGAGGGCAGCCGATACGCAGACAGGCAAATGATAAGCGAATGTCAAGATAAGATATAGGACGAGTACAGCAGCAGTGGAACACGGGACGTGAGCAGAATAGCTGCCGGTAAGCACATATATACATGTACGCGGTATACGAGAGTGTGTTAATCTCCTGCTGCCCGCACAGCGTGTTGAAATCGGCGGTACAGATCAGCCGAACATATTAGTATTCCAGAGAGACCTCGTTGTTATCTCTCTGCCGGATGGAGACGGCAACAATGGTCCTCTCAGGCTCAGACAAACCCATATATATGTTATGCATGCGCCACCAAGGTGAGATAGGAAAATCATAATACATCCGGCCGTTTCTGTCTCCCGCTCGCCCTTCGTTGCAGGAACATGTTGCGATGACGGAGCATAGAAAATAGTACAAATATCAACTCCAATAAAAGCGGGAAAATCAGTACAACCAGCAGCAGAGCAGCATAATGAGATAAGCGCAGATATCAGCACCGATACAAGCGTGAAAATCAGTATACCAACTGAAGCAGAGTAAGATGTTGAGTGCGACTCACACCTGTAATGAATAAGCGGATCGACAACGAATTGTATTACAGGTGGCAAGTGCATACACTGGATACGCTCAGCAGCTGTACGCCCACAAAATAAACGAAGTAAAATTGTAGTCAGCATACTAACAGACCGTGTAGGTAGGACAGGCACAGACCTCGTGGAACTTCGTCTCTGTCTTCCACGACGGGTGAAGAGACAACACCGCTCCCACGAGGCACATATCTATCTCTTCTATACTATATTTGACAAATACAGGTAGGGGAGGCACAGACCCTATGGAGGCTCGGATCAGAGACCGTAACCACGTCCCCACAAGGCACAGACCCATCTCCAATAAAACAGAACGCATGCTAGGTAGTAGGTAGGATAGGGGCAGACCTTGTGGAGGCTCGGTTCAAGACCAAAACGGCACAGCAGTACCGTAATGCATCCGGGAAAGGCGCAGACTCAAAAGACGTGGTCGTCCTTCGACCGCAGACCCATCCGGTTTTTACGACAGTGGCGTAAAATCACGGCACAGTAGTACAGTAATGTAACCAGGACAGACGCAGACTCAATAGACTTGGATGTCGTTCAAGTGCAGACCCATTTATTACGACAAGAGTGAGGAAATTAGCATATGATCAGCGAGAAATCTCCGCATAACCGTACTACCGTGGCGTGAAATCACGGCACAGTAGTACAGTGGCGAAAAATCAAAAGTGAAAAAATAATAAAAGTGAACAAAAATAATAATGATCAGAGTAAAAAAATAACAACAGCGGCAAAACGTGCAGAAGACGAAAGAACATACTGGTACCGTTAACAGACACACCGCAGTACAGCAGTACAGGAAGTTAGCATAGGATCAGCGAGAAAAACACGCATAACCGTACTAAGGCAGTGGCGCGAAATCACGGCACAGCAGTAGTCAGTCGGGCGGTAGCAAAATCGCAGTACAGCAGCAAAATCGCAGTACAGCAGCGCACACGGTGTTGTTAAGACATTAAAATGAATAGCAAAAGTGAACAAAAATAAATAATGATCTGAGTAAAAAAAAATAACAACAGCGGCAAAACGTGCAGAAGACGAAAGGACATACCGTTAACAGACACCCCGCAGTACAGCAGTACAGGAAATTAGCATAGGATCAGCGAGAAAACCACGCATATCCGTACTAAGGCAGTGGCGCGAAATCACGGCACAGCAGTAGTCAGTCGGGCGGTAGCAAAATCGCAGTACAGCAGCAAAATCGCAGTACAGCAGCGCACACGGTTTTGTTAAGACATGAAAATGAATAGCAAAAGTGAACAAAAATAAATAATGATCAGAGTAAAAAAAAATAACAACAGCGGCAAAACGTGCAGAAGACGAAAGAACATACCGTTAACAGACACACCGCAGTACAGCAGTACAGGAAATTAGCATAGGATCAGCGAGAAAACCACGCATAACCGTACTAAGGCAGTGGCGCGAAATCAAGGCACTGCAGTAGTCAGTCGGGCGGTAGCAAAATCGCAGTACAGCAGCAAAATCGCAGTACAGCAGCGCACACGGTTTTGTTAAGACAATTAAAATGAATAGCAAAAGTGAACAAAAATAAATAATGATCAGAGTAAAAAAAAATAACAACAGCGGCAAAACGTGCAGAAGACGAAAGAACATAACGTTAACAGACACGCCGCAGTACAGCAGTACAGGAAATTAGCATAGGATCAGCGAGAAAACCACGCATAACCGTACTAGGGCAGTGGCGCGAAATCACGGCACAGCAGTAGTCAGTCGGGCGGTAGCAAAATCGCAGTACAGCAGCAAAATCGCAGTACAGCAGCGCACACGGTTTTGTTAAGACAATTAAAATGAATAGCAAAAGTGAACAAAAATAAATACTGATCAGAGTAAAAAAAAATAACAACGGCGGCAAACGAAAAAGCAAAATCGCAGTACAGCCGCAAAATCGCAGTACAGCAGCGGTTGTGGTGGCCAAAACGCAGTACAGCAGTAACATCGCCGTACAACAGCGGTAGGCCGGTACCGTGAACCTACTGAAAGGAGAGATAGAGAGGTCGACATGCAATACCACAGTGTATACTCGTACGTACGTAATTTTGCCTACTGCTGTAGTCTATTAAAAATGATCTGACTCACAGTTATAACGTTATTACCAAGACACATAAAAATGAAAAACGTGGCTTGCAAGGTTTGCAGGGATGCGTATCGACCTCTAACTTGCCAGAACAATAACTAAGAAAGGGGGATGGAAAAGGACGTGCGTTAAACTAGTATGTTGCGTTAGCCGTGAGGCATTTTTATTTCACAGATAACAGCAGCAACGAAACGTGGCGAAGCGGCGACGGCAGCGGCAATATACACGCACGTGGTAAGGGCAGCACACAAGCACGTGACGGCAAGCGACGGCAGTAACGACGTACGTGACAGCAGCTGGCTTGTGGAACACGAGCCTGAGAGTCTCAGCGAGCGCACTTGGACACTTACGCTTATTTTTCATTCATTCTTTATTTTGGCTGCTGTGTGGAAGAGGTGATGGGGGTCTGACAAGTGCGCTGCCAGCTCCCACCTGCGCCATTTGTTCAATACACGTCGAGCCAAGCACGCAAGCTCAGGGTACCAGAGTGAGAATTAACGATGTGGACACGCGCCAGGGAGCAAGTCGCTTCCTG
The DNA here is from genome assembly GCA_031213475.1 of Nereocystis luetkeana. Taxonomy (NCBI): domain Eukaryota; class Phaeophyceae; order Laminariales; family Laminariaceae; genus Nereocystis; species Nereocystis luetkeana. Next base: position 11,311,079 of record JARUPZ010000006.1, read on the forward strand.
GTTGTGTCATGCATCATGGATTATACCAGGTACTCAGGCATTCCCCACCGAAATAAAATAATTAATCGAGTACAGACCACCTAAATAAATAATGAGCACCCGTTCAGAGTCATGGGTGTTATCGTACGCGCGGGACGCGTGGAAACCCGAGTTCGATTCTCGGATTGGACACCATGAAACGGAAAGCTGGCTGCCTGGGCTGAGGTCTTAAGTCATTGTCACAAGGCAACACATGTAGGGTTCTGCAATAGTTGGTAGGAGTGGCAGCTGGGGACCCCAGGTTACCACTCAGAGATGCATAACCCAAAAGGGGCACACAAAGACGAGACATGAATGACCGACCTCAGTGACAGAGCAGAGCTTGAGTCCGACCGAGTCGAGAGGTGCGCTCCTAGGTCTCCAGGAGAGTAGGGCGAGCTTGTGGTTCTTCTGTGAAGAGGCTCCAACTGGAGATGGCTAGATGGTAAGTGATTGCTTGTTCCGTGACCGTGGTGATGGTCGCGGGAACTGAGTGAGACGGAAGGGGGATGAAACCTTCCGTCCGGAACGGAGCTACAATATGAAAACGCCTCTATGTCATCATAACTCCTGAAACGGTCAACCGAACCGTAACAGTATAGCCAGGTTCCCCCTGCTAATCCGCCTGGTACCTTGCTACCCAGACTGCCGTCTCCGCCCTTCGTTCGTCAACTATGCCCAGCCCCTTGGCGTCAGACAATACGAAACGAGCAGAGCAGGTTCGTCATCCAACCACGCCACACGACTCCTTCAGTACTGCTTACCAATCAGAAAAGGAAGAGAAATAAATGAAATGAAAATCACGGAGAGTTAGCGCAAGAAAGAAAAAAACAAAACAAAAAGAGAAGATAAGGGAAGACCACGTTCGAACCAGCTGCACCAGTTGGTGGCACTAGTAGTATGGTCATGTTCTACTTCCTAGTCGGCCTGGTGCCTTGCTACCCTGTCTGCCATCTCCTTCCTACTTTCGTCTACCGCAGTTTCCCTTCTACCCCTCCTGTTCCCCCCCCTCTCCGCATTCCTTTGGTCGGGTTTTCTGCCAACTCTCCTGTTGCCCCCTCCACCCCCATTCCCTTGGACACCATCCACGGCGGATGCGCGCCGTTGCCTACTCATCTCAGCCTCAGCCTAGTGCCACCTCATTATGAACCGTTCGGCTGCTTCAAGGATCCCCGGTGCCACTTCCCCGCCTTTATGGCTGCAGTGGAGCACAATGCGGTCTCAACTCCAAACACCAAGGGGGCAACTTCCGTTGACCCTTCGGTGGCTCGGAACTCCCTAAGGTCTTCGACTATGCATCTATGCCAAGTCTTACACTGTCCGCCTGGTCTCGGATTCTCCCCATTCTCCCCACCAGCTATCGTCCCGAACATTACCCGACTGGGTAATCGTTCCTTGCTTTGCCATGCCACGCCCCCCGCAAAGAAGAGCCGCCGTTTACGAATGGTCGTTTCGATGCTCTCGCAACGTGTCATCTTGAGGGCCTTCGCGTACGAGAGGGTGGCATGGTCAGTACGAAGTCGGCGCTGGAAGCCAATGACTCGCAACAGGACTTGGTGGTGAGCCGTTCGAAGCTTGGCAAAGTGCTCCGCTCTGAGGGTCCACGTCACACACCCGTACAGCAGGGTCTCAATCACCTCGGCCTTCAGCATTCGGACTTTAGGGCAAAGAAAGGGGGGGCGGTCGTCCTATCATACAACTCCGGGCCGAACCGTTTGAGGCATGCTCGCATGAGGCGGATCCGTCGGTCGATTTCGAGCGAGAGGGCAGCGTTGTCGTGGATAACGCCGCCTAGGTATAAGAACTGGGTCGTCTGCTTATACCTCTGACCTGCCGCTTCGATGACGAGCGGTGGTGCGAGGGTTGTCTGGTCTGGTGTTTGTAGGACCATTCATTGCCTCTGTCTTCTTTTCCGACACCGTGAGGCCTGCTGCTTCGGAGACAGTCACGATGACTTTCATCATTTTTTTTTTTTTTTGCTCATCCCATTTATTATCTTCGCACATCGTCTTCTCTCTCTCCTTCCAACTCGTAACTCAGATCCGGGGTCACATAACAGGCTCTTCTCCCCCCTTCCCGCTACGGTACGTGCCTTCATTTTTATCGCGAGAAGATTTCAGCCTTTTCTTCCCTCGTCGACTCGAATCGAATTGTGCCTACCCACGCTGCAAGGCGCTCTCAACAATTGAATCCTTTTTTATTTTTATTTTTGCAAATAAAGTCAAATGTCCTACCCACCTGGGGCTCGAACCCAGGACTCAAACACAAGCAGAGTTCGAGGTTAACCACTTGAACCACCGGGGCGACCGGCCTGCGGTCCCTAGACCGCTGTGACCATAGAAAACAACAGAGCACACATCAAAACAACTACCAGGTAACTATTAAATTTCTGAAACACACACCCTTAAGAAGAAAAAGTGAAACCAGCGTACGCATGTATGCGTGTATAAATACGTACTTTGACGTGCGACGTACTAGTAGAAGAGCTTATACGGTAATACAGAAGAACTTCAACTCAGGGAGGGCAGACGAATACGGAGAAAAAAACAGTGTACGTATGGCCCCTCAGATGGATTCAAAGGTGGCCAAAATCAGTTGAAATCGAGACAGAGTAGTAGAAAAAGAAGGTGTACCTTGGCCTTTTCGCGCCAAAATCAGTTACGATGTCAGCCTGGCCAATAGCAGGGCTCCTGGGGTGTGTATCGTACTTGTTTTAAGCATGTAACTGATTTTGGCCGAAAAGTGGCCAATTATACCTTATTTTGGCAAAGACACCAAAAAATAAATAGATTTTCGAGGCCACGTGGCAGGCACATTCTTTTTTTACCGGACTTTTTTCGTGGACAGAACAAACGCCGCTCGTGGCGCGCGTTTTATACATGTGTATGTACCTGAGTTTGGCTCAAACGGTTCAGGTATACCCTATTTTGGCATTCACCCTGTTATGAAATAGCAGGTACCAGGTATGATTTTTGTACTTTCGACGGGAGCCATGATACGTACGTATATTCCACGAAGAAGCAGTAGAAAAACAGTAAAAAACAGCCCTCACGCACCTGTGCTGCCTGCACACACACTGCATATACATTGCACGCAGGAAGCCGAACCGCGAACGAAGAAGAGCACTCTTCTTCCAGAAAAAGTGCAAACTCTCCCAGTGTCAGTTCCAGAGGAAGAAGAGCACTCTTCTTCCAGGGACAAGGGGACAGGGGCGCGCGGGACGATCGAGGGACTCACATGAAGCAGCCCGTTCGGCAGCTGCTGCTGCAGGCCGACGGCGTGGAGGCTGATTGGAAAGGTATTGTCACGTCATTGCAGCCCGAAATGAAGGTGCCGGTCTCTCTCTTCGTCTTGTGCAAGACGGTCGTTGAGGATGACCAAGGTGCTCTCTTTCTAAATGGCACACTCGTCCAGAGGATTTTGGTTGGAAACATCCCACCGGCTACGAGTTCGCCATCCGCTAGTACACCTCAAGGCAACACCGACATTTCTGCAGACGACCAAACTAAGCTGAAGGCGCTATTGTTCGCCATCAGCATCAAAGGCCCGATTCCAGCCCACCCGGCGCAGAGTCGAAGGATCGACTTGGCCGACATTCCGCGCGATGTAGCACCAGCAGCACAAACAACCGGGGTAACGAAGCTGTGCTCGGAAACCCTTGACCTTGTGCATGCCCCGCTTGACATTCATCAGCACTGGTACAGGTGAGCAAATAAACATACGAGTATAACTCTGGCTATAACTGATGGAGAGTGCCTCCGGAAACAGCGGTAGCAGGGCCGACGGTGCCGATCAAATTGAAGAAAATTGCACAACAGCAGTCAGTACTGAGCTCAGAACAAGCACAGGACTTGCTGCTAAGTACAAGTATACCTGGTATACTTTTCAGGGTTGAAGAATCGGCACGGACACTGGCAGTGCTGGATGTCGACGATCGACGAGTATAAATAACGGCTTTTCATAATATGAAGAACACACCAGCAGGAGTGTGATACCATACACACTGGACCAAAGATGTCAGGAGACAGCACTTTCACCCCTTGACAGACAGCAATTTTGCCTTGACATCGAACTACGAGGTATTAGTGTGGAACAAGCGGCCCTTGACAGCGCACGTTTTGCCTTGCTTGGCATGTCTCCTGACATCTTGGCTGGACACTGGTTGGTACTGCCCACTGCTGTACTTACTGCATACCTGGTACGTGGCAACCGTTCGTTTTCCCCGGAGATGGTAACTTGTCATCATCTAAATCACGTCCCCTGGGTGGTTTTTTGTAGCGTTACCTGTTACCGGTACTTTTTACTTTTATCTTCTTTCCTTTCAATAGAAAGTAATAGAAGTCTCTCGTGTGTGGATCAATGACGAGCTTGCATTTGTTCGTTCGTGTTGTCTGACGCATCCTTTCCGGTGGTGGGGCATGTGGGTTGACGAACGAAGAGCCAGTCGGAGTCGGAAGGTAGAGTTATCCACGCTGTGAAGAAATAAGTTTCTGGGAATATCCTCCATACAAAGCGGGAAAATAAAACAGGCCCCTGCTTTCCTGCTTTTTGACGAGGTTAACAATCTGGGAGAAGGGATCTTTAGGTTGGTTGGCTGTTCGGATGTTTTGGTTCCTGTTGGGATCAAGGCGCGGGCGAAGACCCAACCCAACCCCTGACTCTAACACCCTAAGCCTGACCCTAAACCTAACCCTGACCCCAAACCGCAGCCGAAACGGGCCAAAACTCGCCATAAACGAGGCTACGCCGAGTTTGCATCGAACCAGGAAATTTCTCAGATGCGGACGACGATTCCGAAGTGCAGACCACGCTAGACATTTTTCAAGTAAAAAACATCCCTAAAGATCCCTTCTCCCAGACTCCTAAACTTACTCATCCTCGATCTCACAACTGTTTTTTTCTTATTTCTTTTTCATGTTTTTTTTTATTTAAAGAGTATTCCTGGGGCTCTGATACTACGGTCGGCCTCATCGGCCTCAATGCGTGGTTGGGTTATAGTGTTATAGTTGGGTCGTCTGTTGTTGCCCCGTTGGTGGGGATTGTTGGTTGTTGGTGCGGTTGTAATTTAATTAATAATACGGGCTGCTGGGTATTTTATATATCACAACCCCTTATACTCGTAGCCCGATGCTATTAATTCATCATGTCACACGTATATGTGAGATCGGAGATCGGAGATCACATTGTTAAAATACAATATAAAAAGAGTTCAAGCTCCAGCTTACTTACAGCCCTTTTAGAACTGCAGTCAAATCTCATTTTGGGGACAATCCAATCAAATTTCAAGTAGTTTGTCCTCAAATCGGGGCTGCGGTCCTAAAATTAGGGACCGCCAGGAAAGAAAAAGGAACAGGGGGGGGGGGGGGACGACAGACCCACACCGATGGCGTGGAGGTGGAGCTTGGAGCTTGGATGCAGCTTAGGATTTAAGAATAGAACGTACCAGGGTAATGAGGAGGAAGGAGCTAGGACAGCAAATGGAGTATAGACAGGCAGAAAGTTGGCACAGAAGGGAGTTAGACTTGGTGCGTGGGTTTCCTTTTGTTTTCGAGGTTTTCTTCTTCCGGGAAAGTTATGAGTGACCAATGTTGAAGATTATCAAGGCTTATCACGGTATTTCGGCGGGACGGTAATGGCGGTAACGGTGGGACGGGACGGGACGGTAAACCCGCCGTGACAATGGTCCCACCGTCCCGTCCCGTCCCACCGACAAATTCCCTGACCGTCGTCACATACCGTCCCGTCCCGCCGATAAAATCTCTCCCGTTGAAAATTACCGTCCCGTCCCGCAGATAAAATCTCTCCCGTTGAAAATTACCGTCCCGTCCCGCCGATAAAATCTCTCCCGTTGAAAATTACCGTCCCGTCCCGCCGTGACATCGAACAATTACCGTCCCGTCCAGCCGTGACACCGAACAATTGCCGTCCCGTCCCGCCGTGACATCGGGCAATTACCGTCCCGTCCCGCCGTGACACCGAACAATTACCGTCCCGTCCCGCCGTGGCACCGAAAAATTACCGCCCCGTCCCGCCGATAAAATCTCTGACGCGAAATTTTGGCCTACCGGCGGACATAACGTGCCTCTTCCCCTGCGAGATACACTCATTCGTGGTGGTCTGTTCCCACGAATCACGAATTAATAAAATAAAATCGAGTTCTTGTCAGTAGTAATTCCTTTAAAACTACGAGGTACTATTAATACATGTTATCATAAATTTTACACAACTCCCATAATACCTGGTATACTACTATGAATGAAATACGTAAAAAAAAAAATGAAGTACGTTTTTTTTTTTTTGTCATCCCATTTATTATTTTCGCACATCTTCTCTCTCTCCTTCCAACTCGTAACTCAGATCCGGGGACACATAGCAGGCTCTTCTACCCCCTTCCCGCTACGGTACGTGCCTTTATTTTTATCGCGAGAAGATTTCAGCCTTTTCTTCCCTCGTCGACTCGCATCGAATTGTGCCTACCCAGGCTGCAAGGCGCTCTCGACAATTGAATCCTTTTTATTTTTGTTTTTGCAAATAAAGTCAAAGTTCGACCCGCCTGGGGCTCGAACCCAGGACTCAAACACAAGTAGAATTCAAGGCCAACCACTTGAACCACCGGGGCTACCGGCTTTATAGAACAGAGTAAATAGTTGTACACGGGCGAACTACGCAGCTTGCAAAATTGAAAATTGAGTGTATCAACTACTATAGAATTATTATAAGCAGTCGAACTCACAGCTGATGACTGAAGACGTATTTATTTTCGTATTTTCATCACTTTAATACCGGGGGGGAGAAGGGACGACACCTGTGACCACGACGTGTCCAGGAGATCGCCGAGGGTAAAACCTCTCACGAGTTAGGCTCCTTTGCTTTAGTTCTTTTTTAAGCACAAAAGGTGCTGGCGTTGATGATCAGCAGTTATTGAATAGTTGCTGTATGGCTGTGGACTTTATTTTTATATCATGTTGAAATGAAAGTAAGTACTGCCACAGCAGTAGTAGTAGCCGCAAGCTCGCCACTACACACGAATAGAACAGAGACCACTCAACTCACGGCCACACCACCAGTATATATATATATATATATTTTTTTTTCCATCCCATTCATTATCTTCGCACATCTTCTTCTCTCTCTCCTTCCAACTCGTAACTCAGATCCGGGGTCACATAGCAGGCTCTTCTCCCCCCTTCCCGCTACGGTACGTGCCTTCATTTTTATCGCGAGAAGATTTCAGCCTTTTCTTCCCTCGTCGACTCGCATCGAATTGTGCCTACCCACGCTGCAAGGCGCTCTCAACAATTGAATCCCTTTTTTTATTTTTGCAAACAAAGTCAAAGTCCGACCCTCCTAGGGCTCGAACCCAGGACTGAAACAAGTAGAATTCGAGGTTAACCACTTGAACCACCGGGGCGACCGGCGAATATATATACTGGTGTGGCCCAAAAAGATGTCAGGTGACCTGTCATCAAGCGAGACGCAAAACGTGCGCTGTCAACGATGTAGGGCCGAGTGTTCCACACTAAGCCTAGTAGTTTGGTGTCAGTCAAAACATATACCTGGTATGTATGTCTGCCATGGATGCCTATCTCACGGGCGGAGTCGATCGATCAGCTGGGAGCGGCACTAGAATCACCGCCGCCGCCGGCACCACCTCGACCGCCACCTACCTCCACAACAACCACCAGTAACCCAGCGCAAGCACAATAATAATAATAATCAGAACAGCCACCATGAATGAGCTGGCACCGCAACAAGAAGACTACTTGGGGCAGGGGTGGGAAAAAATCAGAAAAAACGTCGCCCGTGTAGTGGTAGAACTTCTCTGAGCTTGCTTGTGGGCTAGGGTCGAGAAGAAGAACGCCTGCGTCGGGCCGGCTCCCTTCGCGCAATCAGCAGTGCGGGAAAGTCTTCACGTACAACCGCACCGACCTTGCAGCAGGAAAGAAGAACAATTATTAATATCTGGTATATATTCACCGTCCCGTCCCGCCGAAGAAAAAAATAATTACCGTCCCGTCCCGATAAGAAAAAAAATAATTACCGTCCCATCCCGTCGTGAAAATCTGTCCCATTGAATTTTACCGTCCCGTCCCGTCGAGAAATTGTGCACCCGCCGTCCCGTCCCGCCAACTTTTTGTGTCTTCATTTTACCGTCCCGTTGTCATTTTTTTTCCCGCCAAACAAGAAAAATCTGTCGTCCCGTTCCACCATGATTCTCAGGCCTTGAAGATTATGCTGCACAATTCTTGTGCCGGATGGCAAGAGAAATAATATTAAAAAGAGAAGATTGATAGACTTTGTGCGTAGGTTTCCTTTGCATACGGAGATTTCTTCTTTCAGGAATGTTTGGATTGATCGACGTGGAAGCCCATGCTGCACTACATTGTCGGATAATGTAAAGAAATAAATAACCGGGGTAAAATAGTGTCAACAGGTGGAATTGAACAATAACAATTGCCTCGTACAGCACACAGTACCTGTATTTATTTGTATTTAATGGTGGTTTGAATAAGGCATTAACCAAATATAGGTATACCTATGCCTTTTGGGCCATTAGTAGGTACTCTGCGCATTATATCCCGGAAATAGCTTCCTGGCGTCCCAATTTTCGAGTCAAAGACACCCCCAAAGATCCCTTCTCCCAGATTGCTTAACCTACTCTTGGCCTGCCCTCCATCGTACCCAAGAATAGCTAAAAAATGCAAGGTACACCTAATATCAGCTATTCGACTTCCATGCCACCTACGTTTGGCTTCGATTGTAGCTATACATATAAATTACTCGAACGATTACTGTTTCGTTACTGAAATAAACCGGTAGACAGAAGACCGCGGAAACAGTAGTATTATAGAAGGTTTTTCCGGTAATTTGTTGTTGTTTTCGTTTGTTGTTCTCTCATTAACTCTCTGACGAAGGAGTCCGTGGTCACACAAAGGTGCTGGAGCTCTAGGAAGATCCGAAAAACCATAAAAAATTGAATTTTGGCTGCCTCAAAATACACGAGACGAAGAAAGCGCGCACAAGCTAAAACCAATGTGCAAACTGAACTAACATGGCCACGGGTATATCCTCTCAACTATAATATAGAGTATCCCCGTTCCCACCACTAACCAACTCGTGGCTGCTGACTACAGCGGCGGATGCTGTCTGAAGTGCTGCCTGCACCGTACGAAACGCACGGTAGTCGTGAACACGATAGAGGAACACACCTGCCTGCTATCTGGAGGGTTGTCAGAGTGAAGGCTCGCGGATATGCAATGAAAAAAATATGCGTGTACAGCGTACGGTCAAAGGGTCTGAGTTACACAGCCGTTGGCGCGGTCCGGACCAACATTCCATAGCAAACGTGCGTGAGTGTGTGTTTGTTTGTGTTCTTTCTACCCGTCGACATCCACAGCACAAGCAGTGTCTGTCCCGATTTTTCAACCCTAAACTGATACCAGGTAGAGCGGAACACGTTCTGTGGTCACAAAACTACGCCACATCGGAGATGCGACATTCTATGAATACGTGATGATGATTTACACACTAACTACGAATACTCTCCTATTAATAATATTATACTATTAATACACATACATGCGGACCGCCTGTAGCTCTGTTAAGAACTAGGGCACCATAAGAACACGAGATAAGTTGAGCTTCTCGAATAAATGTAAGACGTTCGGATATGTGGATTGGTATGAAGTTCAGAAGAAGAATGGATGACCTGTTGTCTCTGGCGTCACTGAGGCGCCGCGGATGGTCTACTCTGTGCTATTAATAGGGGCCGTCGGACCTCGCGCTGCGGCTGCTCCGGTGGCCCTGCCTCTCGGGAATGGTGGATCTCACCTGTGAAGCTGTCGACAACACGGCTCAAGTTTGCGTGGGTTGCTTCGGTTTCAGGAGCATGCCACGTCGTGTTGGACAAACTCCCCAAATCGATTATTAATAGCACGAAGAGCAAAGTAAGTCCCAAAAGACTTCTTGCCGAATTCATTTTTTTTTCGTTTTATTCGAAACAAATGTCAAAATGCCTGCTTGGTGATTCACCCTTCGGCCAATCAGATGCAATTAAAATCAAACGAAAAAAAGATTGGTGGGGTATCATAAAAAACGTTGATCGTGAAGATGGGCCCTAAAGTCCGATAAACTAAGACCAACTTGAAAAAATAATTACCTGTTTCGTGATTAAAACCAGAGATGAACCTGGCCGATTATTCATACTTTTTGACTGTAAAATTCAGCCAAATATCTTATTTTTGGCCTCCGCCGGCGCCTGACTTTAGTCGACTAGTTGGCTGGCTAGCACCAGCCAACTAGTCAACTAGAGTCAGATAGTTGGCTGGCTCCGCTGTTGTATTTACGTTTTAGTACTATAAGAGCAGTAGTAGTAAGTATTGCAGTGTACCAGTAGTATTTATTCATGCTACTTCTACGAGTACTGCATCTACGTATTCCTGGTGGAGGATAGTGACAGTACAGTAGTTGTGTAGAGCGACGGTATAATAGTAATCCACCCATCCATGGTACCGCGTGTATGTAGTAGTGTAGCATTCACCACAGAAATAATACTACACAATTCCTGCCCCCTATATCGCCCTTTTCTTCGAGGAATATTCTCTAACGCATGGCTCCTGTTTACGGGTGTTACCTGTGACTCCCTTTTGCGCCTTGCGACGCCCCCGGGATTTCACGTTACCCACATCCCGAAGGGGAACCTTGTACGCACGCATCGTATCGTATGTCCAATACACGTACGTATGCACAATTGTCTGTTGGTTGCCATTGCGCTGCACAGCAGTACGGCTTGGTCTGTGGGCATGCTATGTCACGATGACGATGTTCTCACATTAGCTCACTTCCCTGAAATCCTGCCTGTGGTCACGAAAAAGGCAGTAACGAAATGCATCTCGATGGCCGAAAACATAAAAAGTACCAGGTACGAAATAGTGCGCACGGCAGTTATGCTACAGCTGCCTCCTCTTGTGTGCCGCTATCGGCTCGGTCTCACCTCGATAGCCAGCTGTTGTCGTTCGTTGAGAGAGTCCTCATGGGTATTTCCTCCGTACCTCGCTCCTAAATCCTCTCTGGCCACGGGGTGGCCAGACGCCACGAGAGTTGAGTGTTGGTATTGCTCAGCGAATGCGACGTGGGATTAACTGACATGCACGTTATGGGCAACTGACATGAACGTGGTGGGCAAGACTCATGCACGGTGTGTGAACAGGATATGGTTTGACTTGTTTCTTTCGTTCTTTGGTGGGATTCACTAACCCCAGGTAGGGCCAGAGAGCACCCGTATCGACCATTACAGCCGATACGGGGTTTCCATGACCCAGACAATGGCCTCCCCCGCCGGGGACACTCCATTGTATACCTACATCGATATGACAGCGAGCCAACCTACGGCTTTATCGCTGCCTTACACGATGCACCCTCCGTGCGTCACTGGTCAGGTCAGTCAACGTACATCACAGAATACCCTGTCGCCCACCTGGGCGACTCCTGAAGCCCGTAGCGCTGCAACAGTTACGTACCAATCCGTAAGGGAAACGGTACTATTAATACCAAGCTGCGGTATACCATCCTGCTTCACTTGCAACCAAATAACACCGGGAACATATCGATGATATCAACACCAGGAACATACCCATGGTATTATATGTTCCCTCGAAAATAAAAGGAAAAATAAGAACAAGAAAAGGGAACGGAACGGAGAAAGAATGAGGAAAACAAAAAGTATGTACGGGTGCCCGTCGCGCCCACTTCGGGGTATTTCGGGGTAATTTCGGGCCATTTCGGGGTAATTTTGCTCGAAATATTGCATTACAACCAAAAACTGTTACTATCGACGTTTTTCGCAACGGCTGTCACGGCCATTGTTGGTTCACGTCACACTTATTTAATAATCAAAAGATATGCACTGAAAGTAAATGGACTAATTGTCCTGCATGGACCATATGTCAAACCCAAAATACACAGGGGGTATACCCACTACTCACTGCTCCTGTATAGCTGGTACGAAATAAAACGGGTATACAAAAGCTAAAACAAGGGGGGGCCGATGATTTTCCGTTCCCGACTAAAAGCAGTTCCACACAAGAGAAACCACGATGTACAGCAGTACGTACGAGTCTTCCTGACAACAAAAAATAATACCCGGTATATATATATACAAGGGCTCCGCATGGGTGCCTGCCGGCACTCATACTCCGGATAGGAAAATATACCCCGGTGCCAAGTCGTGTGATTACTTTTGAGGAAGTTGACGTAAATGTACCATTCGATCTTGTTACGAACAGGATCAGGACACTGCCAAGTGGTGCAGGAAAAAGGCACTGCCGAGTGTCAGTTCTCAGTCTTCGTATCCGTCTCACTCGAATTATAGACCAACTTTTATAGTATTTTTTTTGGGACGTTATTATTTCTGTCTTTTTCAGCCATGTACTCTGAAGCCCGGAAATCACAACCGTCTATATTTTATGGACCTGGAGATCATCGATAATTTGGAGCTCAGTAGCTGCTGCTGTCGGGGGCAGGAATCAGCTCAGTTCCGAGGGGTTTCTGACAGGACTGAGATTGCCTTTAATTTTGTTCACGATGATAATATACTGTAGTATTGCTGCCCTTTTGCTACCCAGTTGCCAAGTACCCAATATCCACGCCTATATCACTCATTTCTAAGGCGAGCTGTATACCTACTTCCAACGGCGCTTGTGCAGAGGAGATGACCTCTCCCGCACACGAAAGCGATAGCAGCTGCAGCACAACAGCGACAGCAGCAACATCAGCAGCAGCAGGAGTAGTAGCAGGCGTCGCTGCTGCTGCGGTCGGTTGCTGCCGGTGCTGCTGCTGCTGCTGCTGTGCAGACCCAGCCGCGACACCAGCAGCAGCATCACAACAACAACAGCAGCAGCAGCAGCAGCGGTATGTACGGCATCGCAGCAGACAGCAACTTGCAGTATACGCATAAATTACTGCGAGAACAGGACGCGTAATGTAAGCGCATTCTCGCACTCAATCCTGAGAACAGCAGGCACCAATCTAGATACTGCAAGTATGATGAGCAGTATCGAGCACCTACCGGATACCTTGATACCTGATATCGATCGACAATAAAGAACAACCGCAAAGTGCTCGTACTACTGCTGACGACATGGGTAGTATTCTCAGTCTGAATCCCAAAATATTATTCACCGGCGAAAACAGAAGACGTGCCGAGTTCTAAAACACCAACACAGCAATCACCGGGACAATATACAACGATCTGGTACCAAGAACGGTGCGATAACCCGAGAAGGCGCGTGCAGTCGTCCGTCGAAGAGAGAGGGGCAATGGAAGGCAGCCAACGAGTAAGGCAAGACCGAGGTGGTCGATCAGGCCGATGGTGGCCCGCAATGCAAGGGAGTCGGGAGAAAGCGGTAGCATCAGCAAGGCCGAGAGATCGAACCTCGGAGAGAAAATGAGATGAGGTCAAGTCTGTCACGATACAGCAGTCGTATACCAGGTAAATAATACTCCTGGTAAGCTTTTATAGATATCGCACCCAAGAATACATGAGACTGCCTATACGTATTAATAGTAGGTCTCGCACACGAAAACGGGACTGTCAGTTTGAACCAATAAAAAATCCTCCGAACAAAGAATCAACGAACCCTTCAATCGTTCAGATTTTGAGTCCACAACTGATTGCAGTTCCCGCGTGCGTAGATCTCGCACATGGAAACAGGACTGTCAGCGCGTACCAATAAGAAATCCCCCGAACAAATTATGAACCCTTCAATCGTTCAGATCCTGAGTACACGACTGATAAGCGTGCCACCCTTGGAGCCTTTTTAGAACAATAGCAAAATAAATTTCCAGGATCACAGAAAATAGAAGCTCCGTGTGTGTCCTCTCCGCAGCAAATATCCTTCGAGTTAGGGGTCGCCGCACTCGTCGACGGCGCGAGACCCCGAGATGCGCGCACGGGAGAACCCCCGTTCGTTGGAGGCCGGCGAATTTGACCCTCGAGGAAAGCAGTCAAAAACGCAAACACGAAGGCCGTAGAACCCTTCAATCAAGATCGAACAAGCAAGCATGAAGGCAGGGAGGCGAAGGCGTCCGGAGTCCCAGACAAAGTTCAAGACTAAACCGGAAGCGAAGGCTTCGCTCAAACTGAAGATAGAGCTCCGTGTCTCATCTCCGCAGCAAATATTCTTCGAGTTCGTGGTCGAAACGGGACTGTCAGTTTGAACCAATAAAAATTCCTCCGAACAAATTATTGACCCTTCAATCGTTCAGATCCTGAGTACACGAGTCACCCTTGGGCCTTCTTTTAGAACAACGATAGGGGAAAAAGAGAAGATGTGCCGAGTTATCAAAATTTTACCTAACAAAACACCAACAAAGCACCATCACCGGGATATGCAACGATCTGGCACCAAGAACGGTGCGATACCCCGAGAGAGCGCGTGTAGTCGTCCGGCGAAGAGACAGGGGCAAGGGAAGGCAGCCACCGAGAAAGGCAGGACCAAGGGGTTCGAACAGGCCGATGGCGGCGGCCCGCAAAGCAAGGCAGTCGGTAGAAGGCGGTAGCATTAGCAAGACCGAGAGATCGAACCTCGGAGAGTAAAAAGCTACTACTACAGTAAGATGAAGCCTGTCACAAGAAGCTCTTCGCGGAGCAACAACACCTAAACAAATTTCCAGGGCCACAAAAAATAGAACGTCCGTGCCTCCTTTTTCCAGCAAATGCCCCTCAAGTTCGGGGTCGCCGCGCTCGCCGGTGGCGCGAGACTCCGAGACGCGTGCACGGGACAACACCTGTCGGAGGCCGGCTCGCGCGAGCCTCGAGGAAAGCGGTCGAAAAAGCAAGCACAAAGGCAGGGGAGCGAAGGCTTCCGGAGTCCCAGACAAAGTTGAAGATAAAATCGAAATTTTAAGGTTCGCTCACGAGGACCTTTAACAATCTGGGAGAAGGGATCTTTAGGTTGGTAGGCTGTTCGGATGTTTTGGTTCCTGTTGGGATCAAGGCGCGGGCGAAGACCCAACCCAACCCCTGACTCCAACACCCTAAGCCTGACCCTAAACCTAACCCTGACCCCAAACCGCAGCCGAAACGGGCCAAAACTCGCCATAAACGAGGCTACGCCGAGTTTGCATCAAACCAGGAAATTTCTCAGATGCGGACGACGATTCCGAAGTACAGACCACGCTGCACATTTTTCAAGTAAGAAACACCTCCAAAGATCCCTTCTCTCAGACTGCTAAACCTTCTGTCGCTCACAGCGGCCGAGATTCATTGTATATATATCTATATTTCCAGGGGTTGGGTTGCTGATTGGGAACGGTTCTCGCGCTAGGGGATCATCGAATGGTGGGATCGAGGCACGAGCGTAGACCCAACCCCGTTCGTTTGGTCTCTCTAGGTTTTTATTTTTCGGCGCGACTACTGCTGTAATTACTTCCGTGATTACAATCGTTTATGTGGAATTGAGGGAGAGGTTTTTGCTTGTCGTCGGGATGAGTTTCCTCTTGCCAATACTACTGTGGTTGATGTAGGCCAACGAGTTACGTTCGGGTTATTTGGTTCGTCACTGTTATGTAAAGAGCGAGGGAGGGTGTTCGGTTGGTCTCTGGTACGTAATTGTCATGTAACTATTATGGGAAATTATTTCTGAGCTCTCAGAACTGAGTTTTTAGGCCGAATATACGCGTTTTACTAGGCGGGAAAGCCAGAAACACCGATAGACTCCTCACAATGCTCCCCGTAGTTTTTCGCCAGCTTTCAGGAACATTTTTCCGTTTCTCCGGAGTCGTAGTTTTGTTTTTGGAGCAGCCAATCAGTTTTCTCTGGAGGCTCAGAAATAAGGCTGTTGGTCAGAACTGGGGCCGAAAATAACGGATCTTGGAGGATTTTTGATAAAAAACCATGATGTCCTCAGAACGGGAAATATGGACGAACAGTCCTACTACGACTCTGGAGAAATGGAAAAGTGCTCGAGAAAGCTCTCGGAAAACTAACGGGAGCATCCTGACGAGTCTACCGATGTTTTTGACAGTCCAGTCGAGTAAATCGCCTATTTTTGGCAGAAAAAGCCAGTTCTGAGGCCCCTTCAAAAATTTCCCATAATAGTTGGTTACATGACAATTACGTACCGGTTGATACCATTGCCTTTTGTGGATTATGTGACTCTTGAGATCTGAGGTTATCAATAGTGATGCATGTGGCTCACTTATTTGTCCCTACATTGTGGCAGGCCAATAACTCATGCATGACCTGAAACATCCATCCATCTATACTACCATGCAGTCTGGGCTGCTGTTGCCTGAGGCTACGAACAAACCCAACCCCTAACCCCAACCCGGACCTGAACCGGGCCAGAAACGCGGCTGCGCCGCGTTTGAGCTTTTCTATTATTCCGAGCTGTGGCACACGATTTGCTAAGTACGGATCACATTTTTCTCTCGACATTATTAGTGAGTTATACGTTCCGGAAAATGATTAGATACCGCTGGAAGATCTATTTCAAGTCGTTGCCAGGTGTGCTGATACATACCTGGTACAACACCAGTATACCTACGTCACCTACCCACCCACCCCACAGACCCAGTTACCGTGGGAATTACTCAAGAAGTTTATGTAGTTTTTGTATTGTACGTAGTGTCCGCCCGCCCGCTCTTTCGATCGCTCGCTCGGTCGATCACGCCGTCGCTCGCCCTCAGTGAAAGACAGGTGTACTCGTATAGTACGAAAACACCAAAAACAAAATGATAACTATTTTTTGTTCGATACATGTTCTAATACCTACTTGACATATATACGTACAGAAAAAAACACGTTTTCCTACTGCTTTGCGATACCAGGGTACCTACGAGTATCATATCACTTGAAGACGTAGAATATGCACATACACGTACCGAAAATACACCGGGAACACACGCCCCTCACTCCTGTACGGTAAAAAGAGACTGGGACTAAAACCAAAACCGGGGGGGACAGTATTTTCCGAAGTGGTGGAGATCGCCCCTGAAAACAGTGCCGATCAATTCTTGAAAGCGATTACCCGACAAAAGGCAATCTTGATCTTTCGGCGATCTTGACCAAAAGAGGCAATCTCAACCTCGATCTCAATCTTAATCTTCATCTTGCCACATTTCAATCGGTTTTGATGTGTTATACCCGTATCATAGCTCCTGTGTAATGGAAAGTATGTTATGCTGCTGGATGCTAAAAATACAACGATTCAGTAATGAAAAGACTACCCAATCAAGTAGTGTACGAGTCCAAGTATGCATGCGCATGCAACTTTATTGCGATGGAAAGGTGTTCATCAATGCCGTGCTGCGACGGAGCGTCACATGACACTCTTACTTTTCCTACTGCAAACACTAGCCAACACTATTCCGAGTAGTTTATACCCAAAATGTAGTAATATGGTGTAGTTGCTGTCGAATGACGGCACCCACCCGTGACGGCACTCTTACCCCTCTTGACCTTCTGACAGCCGTCAAGGCACTTCCAACTCGAAAAAACTAGTATAGTGAGTCTAAGGTTTTCTTGACCGGCCAAAAGATAAAAGTTGACCATCAAACGACCTCTTTCTTTGCCTGTCAATGGTTTACGTTCGTAGCTCATTTCCTGCGGTTGTGTTGCTGTTCTGTACGTATTGCTGTTCTGTCCTACGTAGGGCGTATTTGTATTTCGTTTTGCCCCGATTTGGACTGTCTGGTTAATGAGATTATATCTGGTACATCATTATTAAACCGCGTCGGGACCCCAATACAGCATCCTCGCTACGTACATATACCTGGAACACATATATTACGAAGTCGAAGTGGCATATAAGTACGAGTATAGCATTGGTGGCGTGTCTCTTGCGTCACCCTCTGAGAACCTATTTCATCGTAGTTTTCTTTGTGAAGCTAAGTTTGGACATTAACATACCTGCTGCACTTCGAAGTAGTACCTTACGACACCTGCTGTTATCGTATTCCTTCAGGTCGTTACGCACCACTCGGCAGGGAAATCTTGTATCCTCGTATGAAATCGAGAAATACAACACGGGAGACTGGCGAGAGACGCGCTTCATGCTCCCCTCGTGTGCCCATGACCACGCACCGCCTAGGCACAAGAGCGACCGCGCCCCTCCTTCCAAAACCCTCTCTACCCGCCAACGACCACCAACACCGGAGTCTGCGTCTAGCTTGCCCTCGCTGACGGTTCGAGGCCGAGGTCCCCTCAGCACACCAACCCCAGCCGACCCCTCTATTTCCAACTTGATTTTCATTGCGCCGCCCCAGGCACCACCACCTCGTCGGGGCCGGCTCGCACCCGATCTTCCGCGGTGGAAAAGTGTCGGTTTCGCCCTGTGTAAACCCCTGGCTCCATGCCCACGGCGAAGTCCGGAGCCGAAACGTCCCAGATCGGCGTTTTCGCGAACCCATACAAATCCAAGTCATACGGCATACCACTACGGCCAACGGTCTACGACCTACGATCTAGTTATGCTTTATACGTACAGACCAGAGCGGCGGCGTGCGCGATGGCGCGATCGACCAAGCAAGCGGCGGGCGAGCAAGCGGACGACGAGGAAAAAAAAAAACGCGTAGCTGGATGGGGCTGGGTTCAAAATGGGAAGTAGAAAACCGGAGCAACCCACGGAACCAGCAGCAAAACCAAAGGCGCCGCCCGCTCGTTCGGTATGGCGCCGTACCAGTAGATTAAAAACAACCAACTACTACTGTAAAGCGTCACGTAACTTATCAACACGGCGAACGAAGTACACCCTACCACCTAGGCCAGTACGCCTGAAATGCTGTTGCACGCATGATACACGTACGTGCGTTGCATACTGAGTATGAAGCCTGCCTTCTTATGCCAAACGCCGAAGTACCCGGGGTTTTCTCGCTGGTCAACGACCTTATTCCCTCACGACGTTGAGGAGGTTGGCGTTGACCCTGGAGTCTCCTATTTTCGCATCCGGTCATAGATATGTATGTGTTATGTAGTGATACTACGCCTTCGAGAAGATTATATCAGGTCTCTGTAGAAAAACGAATATGGTACGTGGCAGCGCAGCTGCTCCAGATGGGAATCAGACTGGCAGCTCCGCCGGAAGGTGGTCGTTCTCAGTCGTAGGGGTGCTTTGTTCAAGGTATATGAGGATGGGGTTCGGAGTGATGAGGATGAACCCACTGCTCTATGTACGAGCACGCAGCAGCTCGGACCTCGGGCATAGCCGTTGTTTGACGTACTTGATGGACCGCAGCTCCACGCGAATCGCCGAACCTGTCGAGGCTCATATTCTGTCAACAAATTGCCCGCGCGCAACAGTGTGGTGGGCGTGCTAGTCCAGAGGCTTGGCGCGAGTCGCTGTTAGGCGTGCTCGGGAACTTCGTCCAAACGACATACCTTAAGTTGAAGATGACTCTCATGGACCAAGATAAAGAAGCCGAACTACGAGATGAGACAGCTCAGAAGATTGATTGTAAACGTGGTGGTTGCACCTTGCACCTGCAGCCACCCTCGACCGCTAGATGCACTCAACTACGGGTCATGACACTGACTGGCCCACAGCAATGTTCCGTGATGGTTGGCTCTTAGAGGTTGTTCCGCTACGGACTCCGCGCTAATGCTAATCGTCCGGACTGACGATCGACGATATATAACCTTTTCTTGTAGCGTTCCTGTTCGAATGACACCGCCCCATAGTTGGCACAAGTAAATACTGTACACCAAGGACTATAATGCATAGATGCACCTGTAGGGAGACTGCGGTACGCTGTCTGTCGTGCTTGCGTATGCGTACACCTTTACTCGCAGAGTAATCTATGCCACTGAATACTGACGACGTAAAATAACGAAGCTGCTTCATGGATCTACCTGCTACTATTACGGGGGACCATAGTTAATAGGACCTATGGTACACATAAAAACCTATATATTTAACAATTGCTACTAACAATATTTGGTCCTATTAACTATGGTCCCCCGTAATATAGACGACTCGGTAGGCTACTGGATGCTGCTGCTGTAACAACACACATTTGACAACTACACACCATTCCTTGAGGAGTGCTCTCGTCGACAGCAAACCGCGGCAAAATAGTTTTTTTATCGTTTACCTCCAAAAACATTTACCGCCATGAATAATGTTACCTTTTCCCGGTGGGGAATTGTTTTTCGTCGTCTCGCGATACCGCGCAGTAGCATCTATTACGGGGGGCCATAGTTAACAGGACCGAATATTGTTAGTAAAAATGGTTAAACATATAGGTTTTTATGTGTACCATAGGTCCTGATAACTATGGTCCCCCGTAATATAGTGATATTTACCTCCAACAAGCATTGCTACTGTTTTTTTCAAGTTATCGCCTGAAATGGGCACAATACCATCATGGCGATAAAAATTGCCGCCGCTCCCTGATAACGTATTCGAGGGAAACAAGTTACCGTCGTTCGTAGTTTCGTATTACCTTCCCGTTTAGTCGCCGCCTTCAATGCGTTGCCGACGGAGGTTCACGATTTTTTCGTAGTTTTAACGTGTTCCCTGTCTTCGTGTTAATCAGCATGGACGATTTATCGTACACAACCCGTTCCAACTATGAACCCCCACGCGTATTCGCGAACAAGGCGGCCGCATTTTGACGCAGGCCGCAGCGGAGGGCAGGCAAAACAAATAAAATGTTTGTGATAGTTGCGGTGTCCGCAGGTTTTCCCCGACGGAGTAGGCAACATCAACAATTGCCCTGAGCTCTCTACGAAGAGCGTCTTAGTTTTGGGTTTTGGGTCGCATGCTCTTTGGTGATAGGTTTGCCTCTAGAGTACGATGTTTTGTCCCTGATAACTCCTTTGGTCGTCTGTGGCAGATTCCCTTTCCGCATTCTGAAAGGAACGATCGACTTGGAGCTGCAGTCGAAGTACCGACCTTCCGGGTTTGGGGAAGGGAAGGTCCTTCTCTGTCCGGACCTTTTGTGCCCAAAAATCGACGACAACGCTTCAAAGAAAGATCAAGCTGAACAACTCAAGAATATAGTCCGAGTCAAGCAGACTGGTCGCCTCAGCCGGCTGCGAAGGCTGGATTTTGTCAGGGAACTGCCCGTCATCAAGGTGTGTGGGGCCTCGACAGTTATCACATGAACCACATTGCAGTATTCTAGCCCATGGTCACAAAAAGGAAGGGGTGTACATTATCTGATTTTTTCGTGGGTCTTGCCGTGGACACTGCCGTGGGTCCTGACGTGGGTCTTCCCGTGGGGTCTTGCCGTGAACATGGCCGCGGGGCTTGCCGTTGGATACCATGGCAAGTGCCACGAGAAAGTCCGCGGGCACAACCGTGGCATGTGCCGCGACTGCGCCATGGCCGATGGTAGCCCATGGGCCTTGCCCTGGCATGCCACGGCATATCACAAAAAGGTCGAATAGCGTGCATTCGAGCAAAGAGGTTCAAAGGAGTCCACAGGTAGGTGATTGCAGTGATATGCGGGAATTCGTTTCTCGACGATCGGCACATTTTCCAGGTAGAAAAAGGGGATGGCGGATTTTTCTATTCTGAACACTATTATTAGCGCGTGGCAAGAGTTTCGCCTCGGAGATCAATACCGACACCGAGTCGCGGTAGACTGAATCTTCTGGAGACCGAAGTCTGGGTTCTTCCGGGTCTTCGGCTTGACGTCCCGGTACTCCTCCGGGAGACCTTGAAAAGGATGTCAGTGAAGTGACTGTTCGTGATAGGTTCCTACATCTCGGTCAGTACGTTGAGCCGTTGCGTGAGCTCGTTGATGCAAATACCGGGGTCTTGTCCCGGCGTCGAGCTCGTAGTCGCGCGCCTCCTGCATGGCGCGTTTAGTCTCATTCGTAGGGTTGAATGATTTCGACTGCAACTCCCTTGACGGCCTTCAATCCGTTGCGTCGAGTTCCCCGCGAACCCTCTGTGCATTTGCCACCAGCAGCGCCGCCGGTTTCTCGGGGATCAAGTAGGGGGCAGACAAATCCTGGTTGGCCTTGTCATACGCGGCTTGGTGCTGCTCGAGGGACTCTTGCGAGGAAGCTGCCGTCCCCATCGTCGTAGTGCTGGGCCTGGCTTGCCCCTCGAATATGTGAAAGACGTCTGGGCGGTCGATGCTCAGCGTGCAGCAGGACGTTTCGTACCAGTCATCAAACTGGTCGGGATTCGTGCCGCTTTATGGCTTGATACTCCTCAATGGCCTTCAAAGGCTGTCATTCGCGTTAAAATGGTCCATGTTTCAGCATAATTGTAATTTCTCTATGATAGTACCTGGTACGTAGCAGCAGCGAAATACCCGCACTCGATCAGAAGGACGCCCACGGCTTTGACTACGCGCAGTCGGTCTTACCTTACCAGTAGCAGTGCAGCAGCAGTGATAGTAGTCGCTAACCAGTCCGTCACGTACAGACGAAAGCAATCGATCATAATGTATCGCAACGGGGACCCAGTTCGACCCAATGTACTCGTACTTGAAAAGGAAATCGCCCCGCCATTTACCTCAAATGAGCGTTTCAACCGTTTCGAGACTTTTACAGCAGTATACTCGTACCCACAATCCAGGGTTCACCCAAGTGCGCAGCAGTAGTATAATCGTGGTTCGTAGCAGTAGCTCCAGATGGTGACGATCGTGGTAGCTGTGCCAGATGCAAGCCTTTGCGTCAGCAAGCAGCCCCCGATAGCGATGATCGTGGCAGCTCTGTAGATTTTCTTTTTGCTGTCCGCCGTGGTTTCTCGTACAGCAGCCGGAGATGGTTATGGTCGCCGCAGCTCTGTGTGGAGAGGTTCAGTGTCGACTATCGGCCTTGTCCAACAGGACAGGAGGGAGAGAAGAGAGGATAAGCGAAGAGAAGTAAAGGATTGTGCGTGTGCACGGTTGATCGGTCACGCAGCTCTCAAGTCTCAAGACCCTCCGCATGCGGTGGAAACTAAAACTATAAAAATAGAAACAAAAAACCTCGGCCGAACTCAAAAATGGTATTTCGGGGTTCCACCGCAAATCGTTGAATCGGCATTGGACATACCGCACCTCTTGTACTGCCGTAGTTCTTTGCACTGATACTATTCATACTGTCTGCTGTGGCCTACTCGCTACAACAAGCGACTATGATACCGATCGGCGACTCGATATAGGCTATTGGCTACCCTACTGGTTTCCTTGTAGCTATCCTTAATACCCGTCTGCCTAAAGCAACTAAGTTGTGGTTGTCAAACGTCGATTCTGTCCATGCGGCACCTGCCAACGTCTCGCGACGATGTCAATCTTCCTCCCCACAGTACACGCCTGGACAGCAGCAGGCACTCTCTAATATCTTCTGAATCATCAGCAGCGCGTCGTGCCTGAAGCTGCGGATTCCTGTGGAAAATTGTAATTATACTCAACGATATCGCCCTCGATATTCCTACGAGTACACCAAGCGACAACACAGGCATACTTTTTTTTTTATTTGTTTTTTTGAACATCACTTTTGCTTTCCAGCCTAACTCGTAGGAGGGTTTACCCTCAACGAGCTTCTGGACCAGCCGTGGTCACAGGTGCCTACCCTTCCCCCCCCCCGGTGCGTTCCTTTATCTTTTATCGCGCATAGGGTCCAGCACTCCCACTGCTCGTCGGTTTTCATCGATTGTAGCTGACTCACGCTCTCGCGCTTTCCGCTAATCAATATTTGTTTTGGCAAGAAAAAGCCCCTACGAGCATGCACTCGGTGAGACATGAACCTACGAAGTTGATCTTGATATAGGCTCGCGGACCACCTACCAAGCCACCGGGGACGATACTGTGGTGTGTATATACACGTGTTTAGGCTAGATAGAAGTACAGTGACATGCCGTGTAGGCTTTGTTCTGTCGCACGCGACATGTATCTCCGCTTTATGTGTGTGAACGAGTTGCCATGGTGTTGCGTAGACCGCCTGAGTTTTTTGGGGGTTCATTTTCCTATCTATCTATCGATGTAGACTCATTGCGCCCTTTAATGATGCTTAGATATGGCAATGTGTCAATGTGAGACTGTAGGGTCCCTTGCAACATGGAACGTGTTGTATCCGTCGTCCGTTGCCATCTACGTGCCCATGCCTCGCTTGCTCGCGTTTTTTGCTGAATTCTATCCCCAAATTCCATCCAGATATGCTATGACAGAAGGTTGAAGAAGGGCGTGCTAGAACGCAAGACTGAGGATGATATGTTCATCAGACATCCTCAGCTGCGGCTGACGTTCTGGCTGTACGAGCCGATCAGCAAGGCGATTTTCAAGGTGGTTGGTCCTCTCATTCTCGTGGTCTCGTTAATGCTGGTGAGTGGAATCTAGAATCCCGGCGCTTTAGACAAGCCTCATGGTGTCAGCCCACGGAGCTCTCACAATGTGTGAAAAAGACGGGTTCTCTGATAGGGGCGAGCATTGTTTCGCCGAATTGTCACTGGAACTGATATTACGGGGGACCATAGTTAACAGGACCTATGGTATACATGAAAACCTATATGTTTAACCATTTTTACATACAATATTTCGTCCTGTTAACGATGGCCCCCCGTAATAGGGCTCGTTAACCTTTTCAGGACAACAATCCCGTTCTGGGGACAAACCAGCCAAATTCCAAGTATTTTTCCCCCCAAAACGGGGCTGTGGTCCTAAAAGGGTCGAGAGCACTGAGGAACTACCATATGTCGTCGGAGCACCGTTTGTGTTTCACAATAAGGCGTGCCTTGTGTGCCTACGCCATCGGCTTGAAGTTTGGTGTCTCGTCGAAGTCACTTTCTGGGAGAGGTATGGAGATCCTCAATTTTGAATCAAGGGAGAAGCCCCAGAAGGCAAAAGTAGGTGCACCCTTACCGTAGTACGTGCCACACGTTCTTCTCAACGACAGTTTCAGGGTGGCTTTCTAATAGTGATAGTATAGAGCACCTCAAGAGAGGAGCCCCAGAAGGAAAAATTAGGTGCACCCCTACCGCAGCACTTGGCAACACATGTGCTAATAGATGACAGCTCTATAGCAGTCGCCGCGCATTTTTCTTCTTCGAGATAATGGCCTCGTATTTGCACAGGAACTTGTGCCAACGTACACCCCGGTTTAACGCGATATTTACTCTGCACTGAGATGGGCAGCGGTGTATACATGCGCTACAGCTCACACAACAGCGTGGTGCGGTAGTGCGCGGGTGACCCAGCAGTTGCGCTGCTTTCCACCCATCGCGAGAGATCCGGCGCACTTCTTCAGTGAAGAATTACTGTACACCCCTCGGACAAATCACCTACAGATAGATCATGATCTAGATCGTTCAAGGCAGATCAATTCCCGATCTTGCATGATTTAGCGCATGCGGCGAGGTGGGACCCGTCGAGTCCGCACGATTTAGCTCGTGTTTCTATGGGCTGGATCTGTACTGTGCAGATAGATAGATCCTGCACAGCCTCTCACAACGGCAGGCGAGGGGCTTGTAGACGATTCTCCAGCCGGCGGATGATCTGTCTCGAGGTGTGGAATAATAAAACGTTCACGTTTCTCACACAAGTACCATTCAACAGTCTTCAGATCGGCCTGCCGTTCGCGAGGCTCTAATCCTTCGGGAAAGCCCTCTTGACCTTCTTGCGGACTTGAGCGGGAAGCGTTGAAGGTAAAAAGCGGTGATTACAGCAATGGCCACCGCGTCATTGGGGGATGATAGGAGTTGATGTCCGAGTTACGATGCAAGGTCATTGGGGGGTGATACGGAATAGTGTCCGAGTTACACTGCAAGGAGTCGAACGGCACGGGAGCCGCATGGTCCTACGCCTGACCCGTACCTGTGGGCCCCCACGCTGCTGCGCGTAGGTAGGATGTTGATGACACTGAAGTTATCGTTGTTTTAGTCGTTTTTCATATTGGGGGTCCCAGAGGGGTCAACCGGTTTCGAAACAGGTTTATGCAGCGATCTGAGCGTGGTCGTGCCACGCAAATCCAGCGTGCGACCAGACCGCGCCCATCGAGACTGGTGCCACACGCTCAAATAGGCCACTGCTGTGAGCGTCCCTCGTTTTCGGGATATTCATTGTACATGTGTGTGTCCATCCCGTCGTGCCCCGAATGCCTCGATGTGCCACCCAGCTGAACTTTCAGGAGTTCTTCGGATTCTACGCAACATTTCACAACGAGTGCGAGGAGTCGTCAGGAGGCGAAACGTACCGGGAGTACCTCGCCAATGGGGTCGGCATTGCGCTGGCGGCTTTCTTCGCCATACCCTCGATCCGTGGAGAGACTACTAAATCGCCCGGTGTCAGGTATGGTTCAAAAGTGAGTTCTACGGGTACACATAACCTTGTTCGCCTGTATCCACGCACACTCTGCTTCCACCCGATGGTCTGATACTGCTGACCAAGGGAACATGACGAGAAAGAGGAAGCGACACAACAACACCACCAAGGTCGTCGTGACGAAAATGAAACCAGCTTAGAGGGGTTTCTGTGCCAAGTGTAATAAACTCTGTTTGCATGTTTTCGTTTGGTTTAGTTGATTTGCATTATGCCCCCCTCTGTCTGGGTGCATTGTACCCATTGCTGTCTCTGGAAGCGGCCACACTCGAAAATAAAAACGGTTCGATCGAAGCTATCCTCCATCGCAAGTCCGCTTCACAGGCCGGCTTTTAATAGGATGGAGTTCACCTTTAATGGGACTCGTCGCCCAACACCTCACGGAGCTTCGCGCTTGATGAAGGCAACGTCTCTCTGGTCGGGACAAACCCGACGTGGCCCGTCCCGGCATTGGAGGGATGCGAGGGTCTATGGCCGTACGACTACGGCCACTCATGACATCCGTGCACCCCCCCCCCCCCCCCCCCCCCTCCTCTTTGGGTCTTAAAAATGGTTGTGGGGTATTTGGTTTCTTTGCTGTTCTCCCCTGGTTGAACCCACCTCCCCCCTCGTTGTTCTGCTTGTTGCGCACACAGTTTCACGTGGGATGACTGCATCGCGGTGACATTCCTGGTGGGACTGGCACTTTCGAACGCGCCCCAATGCTACGCGGCGTTCACGGGCTGTCTACTCTGCGTCTTGGTGGTGTTGATTGCTCTGACCTCTCTCGCATCTCACGAGATCAAGAGGAAAGCGCTCATGAAGGAAGCTAACATGGAGCCCGTGAAAGTGGCTTACCCGAAAGTTGAGGATGAAAAAGATACGAAGCCAAGGGTGAGTGCTCGCAGTGATTTATTTCGTCTAGAGCTGTAATTACGGATACGTTGGGGGACGGGCTATTGTACGCGGTACGAGGTATCTCTCCACTTGTTGACGTTTTCGCTTGGCATAAAGTTGGCACTCGCGTTATTGCGGGGAGTAGAACGTATCAAGAACGAAATAGCAGTGACGACTGCCCGGGCGGTGATACCAGTTCCGAGGCCCGATCTTTCGGTAGCCCCGGTATTCCTTGCACGAAATCACACGCACCGAGCGAGCAATCTCTGAACTACTACCTCTGATATTTCTGCTGCTATTGCTGCTACTGTGCTGCTTCTGCTACTACTGTACTACTGCTATTCCTGGTACTTTTTCGACTGAATTTTCGACGAGAATGTTTAGGATTGACGCGTTCTATGATAGGGATACCACTTGTAGGCCTAGATGTCACCGAGACTGGCGTGGTTCCTCGACTGAGGAACTACTTACCCAATAAGGCACATGCCATATAAGGCATGCCTTATCGTCAGAAGACCATTCGTGTCGTACTCGCCATTCGCTGGATATCGTCGGCCATCGGGTTGCACTTTCGTGTTTCGTCAAAGTCGCCTTGTGGGTGTCTCGCTAAGAGTACTACTGACGTACAACGAGTACTAAATACTCCCTCACTACCACTTTCGACTTACTAATGATACTAATCACTCACAAATAGTATAGAGTTCCTCAAATGAGGAACCCCTGATACACGTAGATCGCGACCAGCGTGTGGGTTCGAACCGATAGGGTGTCGGAACTCCATCGCAAGCAAAATCGCGTCCGTCTTTCAGCCCACCAGTAGCGCAAGTCGAGATTCAATATCGTTATATGTAAGTATCAACACTCATGCGGGGGGCCATCGTAATAAGTGGAACCAGTTGTGGTGGGTAGACACAGGGGGATGACTGTTTTGTTTTTGTTAGTCGTGGCTTCTGATTAGTTTACCCCACGGTAAAGGTAGTCCGCGTCGGAGGCAAACACTACTTCTGGCCGGGCCATCATTAAAAAATACAGCTCGAGCCTTGGCACGGCCACAACCCCAGCAACCGACCTCCCACCTCCGAGAGTTCGGGGCACATGCCTCCCCCTTAGTATCCTGCTGACGCTCTTTCATGGACTGTGAACTCGCGCGCTTGCTTTTGTTCCGCCAGTCCATCAATTTCGACGGCAAGAAGTGGAAGCGAATATGATGCCACCGTCGTGCAAGGCCCGCTTTGACGCGGAAACGGGGGGAAACGAAGGAACCATGCTACAGCAGGACGCGACCTATGTGCAGCTGCATCCTGCACGAAACTTTGCGCGATATGCGGCTCTTGCTGCTCAGGGCGGGTCTTTCGGTCGCCCCGCGTTTTTTTGGGAAAATGCCATCAAGACACGCGGCGAAGCCGCGTGACTGCCGCTGCCGACCTAGAGCCCCCCCAAAAGGGTTAGGGTAAGGGTAAGGGTTTGGGTAAGGGTCAGGCCTGGGGTTGGGTTGGTCTGGGTCCACGTGCAAGGTTGAAATTGACGACACGTGTCCTGCCTGTAGTTTTGTGCAGGATGCAGCTGCAAATAGCGGGCACCCTACGGTAAGGGGTTTGCTATGTTGAGCCGAGGCATGCCTCACCGGCGGGGTTTTCCTCAACCGAGGAGCTATACTCTTTTTGTTTCGATCCGGCATGCACATTACTACAAAGTTACTCGTCAGAAAGAAATGACAAAGCACTTTTTGGAGTAATTATTTTCAGGCTGACCGGGCCCCTTAACGCGGTGTCGTTGGAATACCGTTTGTGCTTTACAACATAATCTCATTCGCGATCAATCTAGGCTTAGGATCGTTCGTCGGGTGTTCTCTCTAATCGGTTTTAGGGGAAGGGCTAAATCCTCGAGCGAAGAGCCTTAAGAAGGCAAAAGTGGACGCTGCCATTACCGTATCATGCCCCAAATAATGTAGCCAGCTCGCGGGTATATCGTGTGTCCGGTTTACGTGGCTTTTTTTGTTTCTATTTTCTCAAAAGGCATTCACCCGAATCACTCGAATCCGATATGCATTTATGCTGTTACTCGTTCCGTAGCCCCCTATATAGCCCTGTGGGATGTGGTGTATCGGGCATACCTTGTGCTACTTGGGCGCTATCCCTATCGTAAAAAGGCTTCGGCCGAGAGGAGATGGATACTGAAAAACCATGGGGGGGGGGGCGTGAAAAGTGCTGAGCGCAAACACGCGCGATGTTGATGCAACACGCGGTGAACCTTTCAGGGCGGAAATCGAGGTGGGCACGCAAAAGAGCTTGATCTGGGCACCTCTCTCAAGTGGGGGGAGGGAGAAGTATGCTTGGTACTCGGTACATGAAAGCTTCGCAAAAAAATATGCGAACCGCTTATTGGTGTGAACCAACTACGAACTCCGTAAAATGTTTCCATGCGAAGGGAGCCATTCGCACACGGTACGGAGGTCTTCGAGGGATGCTCCCACGAGTTGTCTACAACAGCGTGTTTTAGTAACACGTACCTAGTAGAGTTTTCCGAATGAACATATTTTGTAGTACCTGGCAGAGAACCAACTACTCTATATAACTACCCGACTACCAGGTACCCGCGTACCTGGTGTAGAGTATTCAACTCGATCCAACGTGATGTGATATTTCGACGGGTATGGTATTGGGGGGGCTGTAATGCAGGAAGCATACACCCGTTGGTCGGATCCACACGGGTAAAACACGGGTGTGGCACTGTAGGCATTTTCTCGCTATACTAGGTCAGTCCTACCTGACTTCAGTACCTTCGGCAGGTTGGCATAGTAATGTCTCGATCCCAAGTTTTTTAATAGTTAGATGGGTATCATGTTGGGGTGCGGTGCGGTAAGTACCAGGGTAGAGGAAATGCATACCCGCAGGAAAACGCTACACCCGCAAGTAGGATATCCGAGTACCCAAAACCCAATAATCCTGCCGAACACACCTTACGTTTGGAATATATCACCATGTATATATAAATTTCTCTTGAACATGAATGTTTCCGCTTATCCTCGAGGCTCGAATGTGCTTTCTCAACAGTCATGCCATGTTGTCGAGCATTTCGCATATATTTATCGGAGTGATCGGACCAAAGATTAAACCGTTCATCACATTGCCAGGGGACCGTTGGAACTGAGAGCTTCCAGCTCGTGATCGCCCGAGGCAAGGAGCTCGGCGCGAGATCCGCGAATTCCGACAAATTCGCGCTCTTCACGCACTCCACGCGGCCCTGTCTACTTGAAAATTTGGATGGTGACTTCACATTTTGGTTGACAACAACCCCGCTTGGCTCTTGGCAAATTCGGCTACGCAAGGGTGACCTGACTTCTTGTAGAAGTAGAAACAAGACATTGCGACGTCATCGGCTGCTGTGAAAGCACGACCGATTTTCGGTTACGTACCAGGCGAGGTACTCAACACAGTCGCATTTGGGTGGTGGTCCACTCGTCCACAAACAGAGTGGTCGCTCTATTGTGCAATGTCTGAGCCAATGCCCAGGCGATTATATCACCACGCTTTCCTCTGAGGGACCAAATGGTGTATTCCAGCCACGACGAATCGCGATATAGCACGGACGCAGTCGAAGCAGACAGCAA
The DNA here is from genome assembly GCA_031213475.1 of Nereocystis luetkeana. Taxonomy (NCBI): domain Eukaryota; class Phaeophyceae; order Laminariales; family Laminariaceae; genus Nereocystis; species Nereocystis luetkeana. Next base: position 11,341,839 of record JARUPZ010000006.1, read on the forward strand.
AAACAATACTGACGACACACGTATTACGGGGAACCATAGTAAGTCGGACCTACGGTAGATACAAAATTCTTATGTTTCCCTATTTTCACGAACAATATATGGTCCTATTTACTATGGTCCCCCGTGATAGTAGTCTCACTTTTCATATCGGGGCTGCTCCAAACTATGGCATGATGTGGTTGAATTATATCATGAATGGGTTATCAAGGAAGTAACACGTTGGGAACAGAAGAGTCTACTGTGTTTTCCAACCTCGAGATACGGAGTTCAACATACAGTATAGATATGAAGCAACGAAGCATATTTCGATTTTTCAGGTGGCCCTCACTGTTTCATCACTCTGGTTCGCGGGTGTTTGACGGGTTGAAGTGCACGGTTGCCCTGCACACGAGCGAGTGGGGGTGGAGCTCCAGGACGATATGAGGCCTTTGAAGCAGATATGGAAGTATATACCGAATTGTTTTGTTGGAGTGAGGTCCAACTGGAAGTAGAAGAATATGTAGTGTCAGATGGCGACATACCTGCAAGCCCCTCCTGTAATCCTAATGTTTTTGTTGCCCTTCAGGTAGCCCAATCCGGGGAAGTGACTTCCCGGTCAACCATCCGCATCTCCGCAGGTCTTGTCGGCAGGTCACCAAGTCGATCGTGACGCAAGTGTAACACATAAAACAATCCACAGCCTCCCCGCTTGCGACCAGAGTCAGCAGACAGACGCATGCTATCGAGGTACGAGGGTGCACCTACGGGGGGGGGGGTTCTTGGGACTCGGCACACTTGGAGAGTTCTCTACCTCACGTAAAGAAAACGTGATTTGTTTTTTTATTTACAAAATACGCTCAACTCGATGAATAGTCCCATGTGTATACTTCGAGATCGATGTCACGGTAGGGGTGGTTGCCTGCTAAGGGTAGTGCCTTATGAGCAATGCCACGGTAGGGGTGGTTGACTTCTGGGGGTGGTGCGTTATGAGCGATGGCATGCTACGGGTGGTGCCTTCAAATGTCTGCGTTCCTCACAAGAGGGAGGAGCTCAATTGTCACACTGGATACATGACCTCGATGAAGGTTGGTTGTTCACGCGCCCGACATACGCTTTTTATGTACGCTTTTTTAATAGTCCAAAAAGACAAATGTACCGGCGAGAGTGTCGTGCTAACCGATACCAGGTATTTGTTTTCTCGAGGAGCTTAATCAGCCTGAGAAATTTGAGCCAGAAAGCGGCATACCCCTCCCGTGGGATGCGTTTCGAACGCTATACTTAAAAAACTTTAACTATCCCTGCGTATGAGGTATCGGATTTAGAGCAGAAAATGAGGGCACGTGATGAGAAACAAGGACCAAGGACAGCAGATTGGACTACGAAGATGGAGTGTAAGCCGGACGTAGGTACGGAAGGGAATTACACTTTGTGCTGAGAGGGCTCTTTTTGTTCTCCGGGGTTTTCTTCTTTCGGAGTGCTCATGAGTGATAAGCCATCCCACGGTAGGGGGTGCCCAAGAGGTTCCTGAGCTACTCACATTAGGAGCTTGATAGATCACCCGATACAATACTCGGTAGAAATCCTTTCCTGCCACCCGCCCGGCACTTTATGCCCTAGCCCTAAAACGAATACACGAGTAAAAACATCGTCCTAACTGGTAGTTCCTCACTTAAGGAGCTCAATTGGTCATAATTATTTGGCCCAACAAGTAAGTGCAACCCCTACCGTGGAGTAACTCTGATCAACGTTGAAAGCTCGTGCTACTAAACATTGTCGGGTGCCCAGAACAATCAGAAAAAAAGTGGCTAGTTCCTCAGCTGAGGAGCTCCCTGCGATAAGTCAGAAATAGTGCGGCCTGAACGGGCCGCTCCTATCGTTGCACGCATCGCCACTTATTTAATGGGAACGTTTCCGCCAATCCTAACTCCGCTTCTCGGGCCAAGCGTGCGAAATCGTCCTCCAAAAGGTCGGCAGCCTTCTTACCATTATCCGGGCGCTTCGGTCGTCCATTGGTGGCTTGTTCCAGCTGGGACTCAGCCGGCCGCTCGATGGCTGCTACCTTTCACGGACCCTCTGTCCACTTTCGGTGCGCCAGCGATACCTGGATGCCCTCCCTCGCTAGGGTATTGCCCGCCTCGTCCACCACCAGCACATGTCCTTTGCCTTCCGGTCAGAAGCCATTCATACAATATTTTGAAGACCCCCTCCGGGGCTCCGTGAACTTCTCCTAGAATAGGTTTCCGCTACGAAACGTCGCCCCGCCCCGTGTGAATCTCGACGCCATTAAGCACGGGAGCAGGACGTTGGCGTCACTGCTCATACCGCGACCAAACTGCCCCCCCCCCCCCCCCTCTCCCCGCCCCGCCAGCAAAGTCAAACTCAACGCATCGACGAGTCTGATGAAAGCCAACAAGTATCTACGACGTGCTTGTTCCACGGCGCCGGCCAAGGTTTGCAGCGTTTCGCTAGCACCTCATGGACTCACCCACCCATTGCCTAAACGCGACGACTTGGCTACGAGTGTTGCCAGTGATGACCCCACCCCCCCCCTCTCCGGTCGGTAAAAACCCGACGTACTCCGCCCCGGCATCGTAGAGAGGCAGAGATTTATAGCCATACGACCACGGCCATGCATGAGATGATCGCTTACACACACTCCTCTCTCCCCTGCACCGATTATGATCGATAGTAGCTCGCTGCATGCAAATGGAAGGTCTATCACGGGGGGACCATAGTAAATAGGACCTGCGGCGCCTACAAGAACACCACAAAGCCTCGGGTATTCCCGCCAGGCCCCCCGGGCAACACTTGCAATGGTGTGGTGTTATTTTGTGGGATCCCCCGCATTCTGAGCTCCCTAGCAATATACTTCCTCCGCCCCCTCGAAAATATCAAAAGGCTGCTCTTGGGATACGCATACAGCAAACGTAATTGGAAAGGGCAAATCACAAGTAGGCAAGAAGGATGCGATCCTACCAGACTCGTACCTTGACACTAGCATAAAAATACGTATCCTGACTAATGTGATGGCACCACAGCTGAAATGAGCAGGATAAGTTTGAGATTGAACCGCGAAGTTCGCGAAACAGTTGGAAACATCACATCTAACAGCAGCTAACAAAACACTACTACTGTAGGATGCTCATGTACGACTAGAAATACAGTATGAAGAGCCGATTTGGGAATGTACCCAACCAAGACAAATTGATATACGAGAAAGTTCAAATGGCAACATCAAATGAGGAACATGCCAAAAAAGAGGTTACCAGTCGTAGTTGATAGAACTGCATGGGAGAAAATGATAAAAAAAGCGAGCTGAAATAAGGTGGGATAGCGTAATAATTGAGAAAGTATGGAAGGGTATAGGAGGAAACCAAGAAGTGATGATGCTCGCAGAGGAGTTTGGGACGTATAAGGCAGAAGTAGAAGGCAGGACAGAAATAAGGGAAAGGTAAGCGCTAAGAAACGAGGGGAAAAATGAACAAACACTGAAAGCTGTAAGGGGGACGAAGCGAAGGAATAATAGGGATGAAAACGTATTTGCACTACCCAATGGACTTCGCGAAAAAAATGCTGAAACTGCGGCGATTTCATGTAGATGATCTAGACCTGCCAGAGAGAAGAAAGAGATATACCAGTAGCCGGGAGGACAAGGAAGTAGATGTACAGCTGTGCCCGTGTGGCAAAGCAATAGAGGGTAGAACTCACACACTAGGAAGATAGATGTGAAACGTACAACAAGAAGGAACGGGATGTGTTAGAAGAGGGGAAGAGGGAAATAAAGGAGTGGACCCGTTCTACGATAGAGGTAGCACATTTCCGCTATTTTGTATCTGAAAGACGGGGTTCCGTTACCCCGAATCGTCGGAATGTCAATCTTGATTTCGAAAAAATACGGTTCGTAGACTTGGGTCATGATATGTTTTCGCTGCGTTGTATTTTGGTTTTTGCTGAAGTCAGTTTGCGGGTGAGGTGTGGAGCTCCTTAAGCGAGGAGCCTCATAAAGTTTAGGGGGAGCCTCTATCGTAGAACGCCTCAATGTGACATGGAGGTGTTTGGCACGCTAGGTTGCAGCGAGAAAACGGTCGCTATTATCCTAGGACGTACACGGTGGCCACAGGCGTCGAAACAGGAAGGGCATATGATTATTAATAGCAAGAAAATCCCATGTCAAATATGGAAACAATCTAATGAGCTCCCAAACGTTGGAGGTGTCTCTATCGGGAATAGGAACGGTGCGCCGTCTCGAGATGGATGCGTGGTCAATGGTGAATGACACAGGCAAGCAACAAACGAAGAGCGCCCCCTCGCACGCATGAGCCCTTCCTTGCTGTATGCGCAGGTGATACGTACACTATAATATGGCCGTGTAGTTACCTGGACGTAACACAATGAGCGCCCAGACGTTGCAAGTGTCTCCATGACAGTAGGAGTAGGAACGGTGCGTCGTCTCGAAAGGGATGCGTGCGTCAATGGTCAAACGACCAAGGCAAGCAACAAACGAAGAGTGCCCCCTCGCTTGTATGAGCCCTTCCTTGCTGCATGCGCAGGTGATATGTACACTATAATATGGCCGTGTAGTTACCTGGACGCCGTTATACGCGTCGGCGGCGTCGGTGGCGGCGGCTGGGGTGTCGGTTGCGGCTGGTTGTCGGGCCGGCACACATCTCGCTTGATATGGGACCATCGGCGAACAGGAGTTTCTCGTGTCGAGCCGCCGATTCAAACACTGACTACAAAATTCCGAGCATCTCCAATAAGAATAAGAACCATGCGGTGTGGTTTCGCTTCCTAATCAAATATGACAATCCTTCCCCCCGCCCCGGTACGTTACATACCTGGTACGTAGGTTAGGTGGGCGTCGGTTGACGACAACGCTGTAAAGCACGCCTCTCAATGCGCGACGTAGACAACCGGGTTACCGCTTTTAGGGTTGTTCTTGGCGGTCACCGCGACTGGCGATCGAGTGAGATTTTTTGGGCAAGGACGCTTGCTACGATGGAGGAAGCACGTTTTCGCCAAACTTTTTTTTCTGAATGACGGGTCCTCAACCCAAAATCTTCGGAATGAATGCCAATCTTGTTGTTTTTGTGGAAAACGATACCAGGTATTTTTAAGTATATTTGAGCCATGGGATTATTCATCGACCATTGCACTTTGATCTTTTGCTGTGAAGTCGGTTTTCGGGTGAGGTGTGGAGCTTCTCAGATGAAGAGCTTCAGAAAGAAAAAAAATGGTGCACCTCTACTAAGGCGTACGTCCGGGGTGGAGAGCCTTCACTCCGCACAAGGGGAAATGGCCACGCCATAACACGAATCGATTCATTCGAAGCTGTCATCCATATGCAAGTTCGCCTTACCGGCGGTTTTTAGTAGGATGCAGCTCACCCTTTATGCGACTCGCCCAATACCTCACGACCCTTCGCGCTCGGTGTGAGCCACGTCTGCCTGGTCGGCAAAAACCCGGCGTGTTCCGTCCCGGCATTGTACGGATGCGGTAGTCAATGGTCACACGACTACGGCTACAATACTATGCATGAGCACCCCCCCCCCCGGAGGGAAGTTCGAATCGCGTAGTGTGTATGGTAAGGCACCCACGAGGCAGATACATTATTTTACCAATGCTGTCTCTGGAGGTAGCCATTCCAGAACAAATATTTTGACTCTGTCATCAACATTCAAAACCGGCCGCACACCTCACGACGCTTCGATCGCGTGGTGGAAGCGACGTCTGCCTGGTTACTATGAAAAGACGACGTGCTCCGTCCCGCCGTTGTAAAGATGCGAGAGTCCATTCTATACTGTACGGTCTTACAACCGCGGCCGTGCGAGGCATGAGCGTAACGCCCACCTCCCATACAGTAGCCTTGGTCAAAATATCTATTTATTTGTCCAGCCCTCCCTCTTCCATCTGATTAGCTGCCGAGTGTTGCGGGACTAGTCCGACACGTATTCACTGGGAGACACATTCATGTCTCTATCACTGCTTTTCTGCTCTGACGCTTACTGTAGCATTCGTACAACGGGTTCCCTCGCGCATCTCAAGCCTAATCGAGTGAACCAGAGCGTATGAAGCGCCCACTGCTGTGCCGTATACCCGGCACTAGGACTAGCGGGGGGGGGGGGGGGTCGTCCTCCTTCGGCCACGGTAACATCATCGCCAAGCCAAGTTCGAAACCGCTGTTTCGGCATACCAGGTATATATTATATATATTTTAATATATGAAACCACTGTTTCAGCGTATAAAACCGCTGCTTAAAATTGCCCAGACCACCAGTGGAAATATTACTTGGGGCACGTATGGACCCGTTCTATGATAGAGGTAGCACCTTTCCGCTTGAAACGTTTCTGGATGACGGGTCTCCTTACCCCAAACTCGTCGGGATGCCATTCTTGTTTCGAAAACTGAGGTTTTTGTATACTTGGGCCATGGGGTTATTTATCGGGATGCAAATCGATTTTTGCTGAAGTCAGTTTTCCGGCGAGGTATGGAGCTCCTCAAGTTAGGAGCCTCAGAAAATTCAGGGTGAACCTCTATCGTAGAACGCCTCTATGTATGCACAAATCACATTGTTCGCTCGAAACAGAAACCACGGAAGCAAGCGCCGACATCGGATCCCCGCAGAAAATGCCACCATTTTTGCTTCATTCATGTACAGTCGTCCACTCTCTCAGCAGCCCGCCGAGATCACCGAAGGCGGCGCTTGGCTCTTTTGAGTAGGAACAGTCAGTGGCTTTCGATGCCCATTCAGACAGCCGAAAGAAGAGCTTTCCAGCGAAGTAGTGTTGCATGTACCTTGTTGTGAGTACTTTTTGCCAGGTAACGTCGTCTGTTAATAATGTTGACAATTGCAAGGTCGAACCTGTCGCCTCCAATAAAATGGAGAGTATCCACAAACAGTGAGTTGAGGCTACAGTTTTACGAGTGGTGAACGCTAAGAAGGGGTGCAACCCTTTTTGGTGCGTGCGTGCATGTATGTGCTTTCACGGGGGTTCATAGTAAATAGGACCAAATACTGTTGTTACTGTTAGTAAAAATAGCGAAATATATTGGTTTTTGGGTATATCGTAGGTCCTATTTAATAGGGACCCCCGTAATACGTATTGTGAAGACCCTCCCACACTACAATTCGAGCAGGTTTGTCCCCAAACATTGGGGGTGTGCCAAGCGATTGCGACTCATAATCTCGATCCCCTTTGAGGACTGCCGTCCTAAGAGGGTTAACGCGAGCTCTATTACAGCCGTAGCCTCCAGACGCGTTCTACGATAGAGGTAGCACATTCCCACTCGAATGGTTTCTGACTGACGGGGTTCCTTAACCCAAAATCGTCCGAATGGCAATCTTGTTCTGAAAAATGATATTGTTGTGTACGTTGGCCATGGGATTATTCGTCGGGATGCAATTCGATTTTTTGCTGACGTCATTGTTTTGGTGAGGTATATGAAGCTCCTCAAGTGAGGAGCCTCAGAAAATTCAGGATGAACCTCTCTTGTAGGAAGCCTCTCAACTGCTGCTGTGTCCCTCAATTCAACCATCCATTCATTGCAGCTTGCCCGCGTCTGTTTTCTTGGGTTTCGTGCCGTACAATTTTCCCGCTGCGCGAGTTCCTAGCGGCAGCTGCTAACTACATCCCTGCCCTCCAATCGCCTGTCGCTTTCTCATAATATCAGGTACCTGGTACCGGGCACGTGTTATGGTATCTCCTTACAAAATTTGGGCTCGATGCGCTTTGGTTGGTCGTTTCTGGCGTTTCCTCTGGCCCTTTTTCCCCCATGGGAATGCGCGAGATTTTTATTTGATATACATGGTTGTTTTGGGTGGCGGCGCTGAACTCATTATCACATGTTTTAAAAAAGAACCGGGATGGATATCGCCCCTGTACTTCTTCTGCTAAAACCCACCCACTCAATCGCCTACTTCGTATTATTTTAACCACCCGTTGCTTGTTTTAATCAATTGTTGCTTATTGTAAACACCTACAAAGTATGATAACTTATTTTAGTCACCCATGGTGCCTATAATAATCACGTATTATTCCGCTTGTTTCGGGCAGGCCGAGCCGGTCTCGTGTGGCTATATATTGCCATCGCAGGTCGTTATGAAACGTAGACAAGTATCGTGAGTTCTATATAGTTTCCTCCTTGTATGTTCTTTATCCCACGATCTGTAGCTTGCATCGCAATTCGTCGACAGGTTGTTGTGTTGATTGTTGCGCTTGAACAACCGGGCACTGCAGTACGTACCAGGCACACTGCTGTAGGTATATTCAGGAAATGTATGTTTTAGTATGTCTCATGTGAGATTGGTCGCCATCTATCTCTGTCATTATGGTACGTAGGATACGTTGTTTTCTGTGTCGATCATTGTTGTACTTACAGTTACACAGAAACAGGTGGCTGCGCTGCCCCCCCCCCCCTGCATATTGTGGCCGCAAAAACATCCTTGGGAAGGCAATGAACAACGTAACAAATCCCATAAGTTGTCGAGAACCTCTCACTTCGCTACGACAGGCGATGTGATACATTGTTAAAAAACTCCGCAGGGATGTTTTCAAGCCTACACTGTCCAAAGAGAGACCCGTGTAACAATGGTGTTCACGACATATATATGCCTTCGTCGCCTCCCTCCTCTCTCAACGAGACCAGTCTTTTATTCTAGAGGTTCGTTGTATTTTATTTTTACCTCATGGTTCGGAACAGACCAACATGATAAGTATCGCCTCTGCGCCGTAATTTCTCCAGCCCCCTTCCGTTTATGTCCAACATACTGACATGCTGATGAAATACTACTGTGTACCTGGTAGTTGTATTTGAATCATATTCCCGATTCTATTTGATGCCTCGGGTACGCTAGTCTTCACTTTTACTTCCTATTATGAGCAACGGAAACATCAGCTGTAAGATCGAGGATTCGTCGGAACCAAATATGCAAGCTTGCATGTGATCCTTCGATCAAAGCGTGCTACGGAGGGTATGATACGATAGGGATAGACGTCGGGTATTTTCCCTGACGGATAGTCCTCGTACCAGGGCCGAGCAAACGATTTTATAAGACGGTCGTCCTTTACTCCTTCCACGCACGGATGCTGCAAAAACCGTAAAACCGTCCTTGAGGGAGGCGGCATACGTACGTCCGCTGGAGCTACATACGAGTACGAGTACAGGGTGGATATGGATCTTGGGGTAAAACGAGTCCCGCTGCTTGCTGCTGAGGACATCGCCCACAACAGTTAGTCCCTCTGTTAGTCTCTCTGTTCCAGTAGACTCTGTCAGTCACCCTGCTTTGGTAATTCGCGTCTGCTTTTCAGGCAGCGAGATCATTGGATACTGCAAGTACGAGTTTGTGTCATAGCTACCCGTGTACGAGTATGCGTGAACGGCCCACAGTATGAGTGGGGGCCAAGTTATCGGAAGCTCCCGGCTCGACTCGTCTGGAAGGAGAGCGGCAGTCAGCCGTTGCCTGGTAAGCTTTCCAAGACTACGACCCTGTAAAAACGCGGAGTCGGCGTCTTGCGAGTCGGGCATCAACTCATGTTTGTCTAAACACAGCCCAGAAGAACGAAATATCGGACCACTGTAACGCGTCACTATTGTATTTATGTATCTACCCACGCATCACATGCCTATTACATCCTAACTGGTATTATATCCTGCAGTTTGAACACTCGCTTGTGCACGTGCGTAGACCTCAGAATTGCTACTTGTAACGAGCACCAGAGGACGAGTGAATGCCCACTACGTAGACCTACAGTTCAATGAACTCGGACTGGATCTAAGGTGGGTGGTAGGGATTCAACCCTTACACCAGCTGTAACATGGTGAATCCAGGGAGAATATCTCCTGCTTTACCATACTATAGCTGGACTAAGAGTTGAATCCTCATCGCTCGCCTTGGATACAGGCCGACTCGAGCAATCAATGTGCTTCTCGTGCACCATTCTGGTCGTTTGAGTCTTCGCATTTGAGTGTCTGGCCTCGTTTTACAGAATGATGGAAAAGCGGATGTCTACCAGGTATGTCTGTCCTTGAAGCCTGGTTGGTCTGTTGAAGAATATGCTCGTATTTTAATACCAGGTACAATTCTTCCCTTTGTTCATGGTTTCCCTACAGGCATGTTCAATAGTCGTGATCTGTCCGTCCGTTGCTCGCCGTACCCGTCTGCATGGGCATTGCTGGTCGCTACATAGAATCGCATGCAGGCACGTTCCCTGCTTGTGCTCTTTCCGTCCGTTGCTCACGCGCGCCCGTCTGCTCGTTGTGCACGTGACAGCTGTGGAACTCAAGGTGTAGCCTTACGTGGCTTTCGGTTGTCGTTTAATAGGGACGTGACTGACATAGCACCAGGCACTGCTGTTGTGTACACTCGAGTACACCTGATGTGTGCACTTGAGTCTACCTGCAGATGACCACTAATGTAAAACTCAGATTATTACTTTCTGGCAATACGCGCGTGTCGCTGCCGAGGCGAACGCGCTAAGCGTCATCTCGAATGAAGAGTCGTGGAGTTGCACTTTCGAGCAAACGCATTCCTACCTGACGGGGCTCCTCAACCATTGCGCCAACCGTAGCCTCAACCATTGAAAATAATGCCTCAATCACTGCAAACGTCTCAACCTTCGTATATTTGCATCCGATGTACCCTATTTTACAACGTTATTGGGTAGATACGTAGCCCATAACATTGTGTATCGGGCCTATCTAGCATGGATTTTGTTCTTTCCAAGACGTTTGTCTGGCGCTACTGCAGGTATCGAGGCATACATCTGCTCAAGTAAGGAGCTAATTCGCAGGAAAATGAGGTGCTCCCCCTACACACCGCGGCACTTGTTCTACTTACGTTTGGTGTTCATTACTAGCAGTCTTTCAAAAATATGTCGTCGCGCGCACACCAACTCGCAAGCTGTGTACTACGTACAATTATGTCGCAAGCGTTGTATAGTATCGACAAACTCCCCGAATGGACCCGTTCTACGATAGGGGTGGCCCATTTCCGCTATTTTCTTTCTGAAAAACGGGGTTCCTTGACCCCAAACCGTCGGAAAAAAACATTTTATCTACTTGGGCCATGGGATTGTTCGCCGCGATCCCATATGACTTTTGCTGAAGTCAATTTTCGGATGAGGTATGGAGCCCAATAAATTAGGAGCCTCAGAAAAAATAGGGTGAACCTCTGTCGTAGAACGCCTCAATGTCTTTCAGGTAACCAGCGATCCAGCTCAGGCCTGGTGTGTTGCAACACTGTGCGCCAGAACCAACACCGTGCGACAGCACTACAAACAACGATGAAGCATGTGTATGGGGGATGCCTGAACTAGTTCTGAGCGGACACTCTATCTTTAAGGATAGGGATGAAGCAGTCGGGAAGCTCCCGGTTGAAACAATGGGAGTAAGACGGAGTGTCCCCGGAGGAGGGAAGCCTGCATATGCTGAAAAACAAAACTCGAAATGGACGCAAGAGCATGCATCACCTGGTACGTCTTAGTGTCACCCAAGGAAGAAATATTCAAGGTAAATCGATCCGTGTCAGAACCGTCCGACCCACCTGTCACGTCCCACATGTCGCGCATCTATATCGTCCGTGAACACGTGTGAGGCGTTGTTAGTCAACCGAGTGTCCTGTTTCAACAACACCAGGGCTCTGAGGGGACCCCAAGGATCTGATGAGCTAGCGCTGTAAGGATTCCACTGAAAGTCACAACAGCAGGCAGAGTATATTAGTCGGGAATGTATTGGTCCTCATCTTGCTGAGGTCTGACGGCTGGACCTCGCGGCAACAGAGATGTTCGGCTTCGTGCTGCTCAGGTCTCCTTGATGCGGCGTCCAGTTGGTGCAGATCGTGCATGCTTTTCTCGTGACTCACTCCCTACTTGATATAAAACAAACCGGAGGTTCACCTGCAATGCATGGCAGAGCTCGACCCGCGGGTAGTTGACTGTACGTCTGCACTAAACAGAAGGGAGGTGAGACTTCGTGGATAGGTATCCAATTACGGTTTTCCTCGGTCTTCTTATTTGTGGGGATGTTGTTTATGAACAAACAATGTCGACACGAATGCTACACAATGTCGGATGGCAAACACATAATTCAATATCAGGCTAACGAGCGGTGCCCTAATTCATCATCTTCTTCGTAGCTCTGTCCCAGACACCCTTCCAGGTAGAAAGTACATCATGCACAAAGGCTGGATCCCAAAGCTTTTTATGTATCGTATGTCGGTATTTTGAATAATAATGTACGTATACGTGTGCGTGCGCGTGTGCGCGTGCATATGCTTTGAAAGGCGACGTTTTTATAAATCGCTTGACGCACCCGTGCATAGTTTGTATATTTTCTCCCAAAACGGCCTATCGAACGCGCACACGTTTCGTTGATTTTTTTTCAGCACAACAAATATATACCGGTGCATACATACGTAGTGTTATCTATACCAACCAGTATACTGCTACTTTGAATGTTCCTGCTGCCGACGTTGATGATGTATTGCACGCAAAACCCACAGCAAAACAGGTGTCACAGGTATATATGCTACAGTATACATACGCGTACAGTAGTAGTAGTAGATCCGAGAAGCAAAAAGACGATGCAACTAGAAGGAAAAAACGAGAAATATATATGTCAAAATTGACTTGAAACTGCTATACTCATAAGGGGGCGGGCCTACATTATAGGTCAGTTTTCGTCAAGTATTCTAGTAGGCGGGGTTGATAACTTCTCCCATCCTTGAAGCATGGGGTTCTGGATTAGTTTTTTTTTTTTGTCATCATCACTTTCACTTTCCAGCTGAACTCGTACTACGGTAGGAGGTTTTACCCTTGACGACCTTCTTCTGGACAAGCCGTGGTCACAGGTAGGTGTCTACCCTTCTCCCCCCCGGTAGGTGCCTTTATTTTTTGTCGCGCATATATAATAGGTTCAGCATTCCCACTGCTCGTCGATTTTCATCGAATGTGGCTAATTCACGCTCTCGCGCTTTCCGATGATCAATTTATTTCATGCAAGAAAAAGCCCTTACGAGCATGCACTCGGTGGGACTTGAACCCGCGAAATTGATCTTGATAGGCACGCGGACCACCTACCAAGCCACCGGGGACGCCAGTATGGACGGTATTAATAGTGTGTATGATTGGAACAAGCGTGACACGTTGTCGGTATTAATAGTGTGTATGATTGGAACAAGCGTGACACGTTGTTGTCAGATAGATGCCAAAAGGAATACTAATAATACTAATAATGTCACGTGAAGACAATCAAAATGAAACCGGCCGAAAAATAAAAAGTTAAAGAGCGGGTGTCAGGTTCAAGAGATAGATAGGAGATAAGTCGTGCAATGGAAACTTGGAATGTCGATAGATTCTCGTATGTAAAGCAGCAAAAAACACACACATTCCGGCCATTAATTGGTCAGTGCAGACATCACATAGTTGTCACACCGTTTTCGTTCCAGGCGCCGCACCTCTCACGATTCGATTTCGACGACACCAACTACTTGGTTGACGTCTTTATTTTCATCAGGCGCATGAGCGGCCTGGATCGGCAGATACAGCCTGATATTTGTTCTTGTTTTTCTTTAGTTGGACGCGCGTCTGCGAAGGACATCCCATACCCCCACCGCTGAAACGCCTACTGACCGACTGCGCAGTCGATGACAGCTGCCTGGTTGCGTGCGCTTTGAGCCCCTACATACATCTCGAATGTTGTGGGTAGAGAACCAACCCTGGTTCAGTTCGTAGTCGGTCACAGTCGGTAACAGTTTTGTGCCTGCGCGCACTATATACTTTTGGCAGCAGCAGCACAGTGATCAACATTATTGGGTGGATTATCGTGGAAACCCGGGAAATTCCGTGGCGCTCCGTGGGTACCCACGGGAACCTGGGACTCCTACGGGAACCCGCGATATCCCGCGGGTAATCTCAATATTTCCCACGATACCCTAGGTGAAGACCACGGGAGCTCATTGTATACCGTGGGCTCCCACGGGAAATTCCTCGAGATGCGGGATCCCGCAGGAGTTCCCGGGGGGTGTCCCAGTGGGTGTTAGATATAATATATATAGTAAACTACAAACCAGTTGGCATATACATCCACAAGACAATAGCGTATAATCCAAGACAACAGCGAATGAATTCAGAGCGTATACTATTTCGCGCGGACAGCGGGGAACTACATGGCCACGGCAACAATCTGCAATTCCCGTGGGATAATAATATTTCTGGTTTCTCGCGCCCTTCCGCTGTTTTACACAGCCTCCCGCGGTTTCCGGGTGGAATCCCCACCGTACCGGCACCCACTGGAAAAGCAGGGGCTTCCCACGAGAACCACCACCGGTTCATTCCTACGGGAACCCGCCAGACATTCCGTGAGAACACACGGTGACCCACGACGACCCGCTGGAATCGATACGAGAACCAGTGGCGACCCACAGCTCTAACCTACGTTACATCACGGACTTCCCACAAGAGCCCGCGGCAAAAGAGGGAATCTCCACGGGAACCCGCGGGAACTCGGGGGGGGATCACGGTAAACCACGAACCAGATCCCGGAATTGCCACGGCGTTTGGTCCGGCGCACTATCCTGGGACTACGACGAAGGGGCATCCTCGACGGGTTCTAAAGGCATGGAGATTGTTGAAGCATCATTGATGCTATGATACACAAATCGTGGAGTCCCTTGGGTTATGCCGTGGAAATTCCCGTGGGAATATCCCGTGAAGGCCCAAGGAAAATAGGAAGTATACAGGGAATTCCTGGGGTTCCGCTGGAACTTTGTTTTTCTTTTTCCTTGGGATGCCGCGGTATCCCACGGGATGTCATGGGATCCGGCAGGCACTCGCGGGATTCCACGGGTTAGTGTTGAAAGCCCAAGGGACACCGTGGGTTCATATGGGTTCCGATGGGATTTCCGGTGGGAACCCGGGATATATATATATATAGTACTGTACATCACCCGATATTATTGTGCAACAAAGGGTGTGGAGCTTGCAACCCCCAGGAAACCCATACAGCTACCCAGAAGGATTTAAGGAGGCACGTACCCTCTCTCAACACCCCCACTACAATGAGCTTCCGTACGGAGTGGTATTTATCCTGAGCACTCCTCATATATATATATCAGTTGTCACCCGAGCATGACAAAAGTCCCTGTCATACGCCATGGCAACAAAACATAAGTATGGTACCTGTATGTCCGTGGAATACTTCTGGCGGGGCTGTGATTCTCATCGACGTAGAATGGACGCCCGCACGGGTTCCCACGACGGCGCAGCCGCAGGGAGCCGGCGCTCCCAGGAGACCTGAGCTCAGAGGTCGGAAAGCACCCATCCGAAATCATCACGCACAATCGCACATCCTGCGGTGAGCACGAGTTCCAGAACGCGGCAAACGCTCATCGGACAGGACTTTGCGGAGATTCCGACGCTGAGGCCCCCGCACGGGACGCGTGAGGGCAGAGCGGATGGATCGGCGGCGCCGGCCGGGGCATACACGAGACTGGTGCATGCCCCGGCGAACAAACCGCGCGGAAACGTGGTCGGCGGCGGAAACTATCCACCCAATCAGCTTTATTTACCTGGGGGCTATCCATCGTAGGTATATTTAATTTTACCAGCACATGGTTATATACATAATTCGTACGAGTAATACTCGTACTGCTTAAGCAGCTGTTGTTGTGTTATACTACTGTTATAAAACAGCAGTACTGTATAGGAATATTATATGTATACCAGGTACACTCGTCGAAGAACTTCGTATTCGTTTGTTAGTATTACGGGGGACCATAGTTAATAGGACCTACCTGTGGTATACATAATAAAAACCTATGTATTCAACCTTTTTTACTAACAATATTTGGTCCTATTAACTATGTATGGTCCCCCGGAATAATAGTAATAATGGACGAAGTGTTGGTATATAGTTACATATATATGGTACTTTTACTCCGGGTTTTCATACACCTGGTATCGCGTAGCACACAAGATAACGGGCACCCTCTCGGAAGAATTTCCTAGCTAACTACCTGCTAATTTGTGCCCAATATGAGGAGAGCGCAAAAACCGAGCGATACCTGGTACGTTTGTTATCCGTTTTAGGACAATAAACTCCCGCCGTCCTTTATGGCTTTATTTTTACCAATCCGCCGGAGGATTAAAAAAAAATATACGAGTATTATTATTAATAATATTACGGGGGACCATAGATAGGTAATAGGACCTATGGTACACATAAAAACCTATATATTTAACCATTTTTACTAACAATATTTGGTCCTATTAACTATGCCCCCCCGTAATCGTTATACCTGGTATCTGATTTCCTTGACAAGTAAGTGTCATTTTTCTGATTTATTTCCTTGTGTCATTTGTAGTCAGTTTAATTTCAAAATGTGTTTTTGATTTATTGTCTTTTAGTTACAATCTTTTGGTTTCGATAGAGGTTCGTTGTGTCCTCGCACCCTGTACGCTGCTAGTGTTTTCACAATGTCATGCTCCACGACTTGCGTTTTTAGTTTGTTTGTGGTATCTCTTCCTCTGTCTCACAGTGTGTGGCAACAGAATTACTGTAGTAGTACCACTCTCTAGGATAATAAGGAGTCAGGACGGACACTGACTGGGTATGCTGACGATGAAGCTGGGTAGAAAGGACGTTTCAATGTAAAAACGACACACACGCACTCACTCCCGTCTGGGGGACAAACTTGCTTAGAATTTGAGTGGCTTGCCCTAAAAGGGTTATTATGGAAAGATCTCAAAGATCTCGCAACGATATCTTCCCTCAAATCGCCATTTTGGTTGTGTGTGCCCCCTTTGTTTTGGAGGAAAAATCGGCCCGGAACTCATCCCACGGGGGGGTGTTCCATCTCGCGCGTAATAATAATGTATGTTTTTAATGTATTTATATTATACACGGTAAAATACTAATTTGGGGGGTGTATGCGACGAGTATATATATCCAATTTATTAATTTGCAATGAATGAAGAAACGTGAGAGCAGCTACCGACGACGACGTAAAGAATAGTAGCTTCTTTACCGGCCGTACAGAAAGCGGCAAAGATCACAAATAAAGTTGAAAGATGAATAAAATTACTGGAGGTTTTCAGCCGCCGCCCCCAGATAAATATCGGATGTAGCATGCAGCAGCCAGATAATTATTACTAACATCCGCGGTAGGTTGATAAACGTTATTTTCTGTTTGTTTGTTGGATATCGGATTTTACCCGAAACCCTCGGCCGAGTTGGACCATGAAAAGATACGACGAGGACAGCGGTTTCATTAAACTGCTCTAATAGATATGTAGATCCATCTGATCGCACTACCCACAACGTAAGACTGCTGCTGTGAAGGCTGTCAGGTAGCTAGGTGATGGACTGACACGAATGAATGTCCCTTCGCATTTTTTCCGCTGTGGGTTTATTTCAGTTCTGCTATATATAGATAGATGATCTCTAAAAATACGCGACAGGAATCCGTACAACATTCAAAGACACACCCGAACGTTACCTGATAATATGTACCAGGTACCTGGTATATGGTGGTAGCAGTCAATCATCAGGACCTACCTGGTGGCAGTGACTATTTTGTGCTGCTTTTTGTGCTGCTGCTGCTGCTGCTGCTGCAGCCATCGTTTGGCGTTCGCACGTCTCTTTGTTTGAGGCCACGGGTCTGCGGCAAAGCCTATACCCGGCATGCTCGTTCGACACGGCGAATTAATCCATTGAGTAAGTTGTTCTGTTGTTGTCGTTGTTGCTGTGTTATTTGTTGGTGTTTTATTAATTGTCGTGTTGTTGTCCGTTTCTTGGATCTGGGGCCGGCCCGTTTCTGCAGCAGGATGATTCGAAAGATTAACCGCCGGATCTGGCCGGGGAAAAAACAAAAAACATCTGGCACAACGGTATCATCGCATACGGTACCATCCAGGTATACTGCTCAAAGATACAGCCAAGGTTTTGGCCGAATCCGAAACAGACGCGCGGCAGTCCGAGATTCGGAGCCTGTCTGGGGGTGTTGTTGCGCCCTAGCAGGGCACGCTTATCAAGTGTATCCACAGCCAGCCATCATGGCGAGATCATCATCGCTCTCCTCGGAGTCAGGTGCGCATAATGCATGCATGGACGTTTCAAGGTGCCGAACTTGTCTGTGGGCGTGTGTGGCGGGAGAGGGGGGGGGTGTTTCCTCTCTCGTCAAAGGGTGAGGTGGTCGCTTGTCTATACTTACTGCTGTTGTACACGATTTTGGGGGTTGGTTGTTTTTTGCTATACTATTTCTTGCCTGTGTATATATAGAGAGAGAGACTCCGCACCATCCATCAGATAAAACTATTATTACGGAAAGAAACGCTTGTCGTCACGAGCACAGCAGTACAATACTATTACGGGGGACCATAGTTAACAGGACCTATGGTATACATAAAAACCTATATGTTTAACCATTTTTACTGACAATATTTGGTCCTGTTAACTATGGCCCCCCGTAATAATAGTAGTGAGGGATCGTTTGTACGCGAGACAAATCAAATGCAGGAGCGTTGTGTGCCTGTCTGTGATGTTTGGCGAGGGAGGATACTGTTTGTCTATCTATGGTGTTGTTGTTGGAAGGTATGTACTGCTTGCTGTGTTGCCGTCGTGTTTTAGAGTATAATGGTGGCCCTCTCTCTCCAGCAGACAGAGTGATGTTGTCTCTCTTTTCGCCGTGACTTTGCCCACGTATCTCTCATATTTTATCTCGACTCAGATGGTGGCTATTCCGTTATGGACTCGGCGTGGGCAACAACAACAGCTCTTGCGTCGGCTGAACTCTCTGGCGTGCAGGAAGGTCAGATTTTATTCGTTTGCGCTGTGTGCGTATAGTTTGGCTCAACTTGGCAAAAAACATACCAGGCACGATTAATACTAATAATAATGTACAAGTGGGTGTTCCTGGTACTCGTACACAATGTCATGTATTTAGTGCAGGGTCTCTCGACTCAATGCAAACCTGCGATGTAGGCTGTGGTGATCGCCTTTTTTTTCATTTTTTCGCGTTTCAGTCCCGACCGCAATAATACAGCACAAACAAGTAATCACGATATATAATAAGTTGTGTGCACGTTATGTAGTTACATCATGATACAAATAACATACACAAGCATAGCTTGCTGCTGATGCAGTGGTACTAACTGTAGAACGAGTACCTCAAAACTCTTCTTGTGTTGGCTGTAGAACTTTGTTCGCAAACAAACCCGTACGGACGACTCCCTGCTGTAGGATTATTATATCGTGATTTTACCTTGCAAAAATGTACCAGGTATCTGCAAATTATAACTATCAGTACATAGAGCGTACCTGGTAGTATACTGGCTGGGTGTGTGTATGCTTCTCGCCGGGTTTCCTCGTGAACACACTTCATACACAGAGAAAGCTCTATATACGCATACTACAAAACTCCAGCTACTACTACTGCTGTCTTCTTTTTTTGCGCTCCCTTTTCTCGGTGTTTCCCACCTGTATTATTATTCCCTCTCCTCCGTGTACTATTTCGTGCCGTAGGTCCTATTTACTACCAGGGTATTTTCTATGGCCCCCCGTAATAATATTATACTTTTGTACCCTGGTAATGTTACAGCAGCAGTTACTTAGTAATAGTGGCAGTCTACTCTGCACAGCACAGCAGTAAGTACGGCTAACTGATTCGTGAACTGATTGGTATCTATTAGTAGAGGTAACGGGGTGTGTGGTACGTAGTTGCGCCTCGCCGGGAAAGCACGTAGTATAACAACAGCACGATACTTGTGTGTGTCCCGTTTCGTCGACATACATGATGATGATGGAGGGCTGCCGTTCGCGCGCGTTTGCTTTTCGTCTGGCCCTAAGAAGCTCTAAAGTCGGAGCTACTCTACTCCTGGCTGGTCCGCACCGGTTGAACTTTTGAGTGGGGTTTTTGTTGCAACACTTTTTCCAGGTCCACAGCAGTTTTTTTTTTTTAAACGCGAGAACTACTGCAGCAGAGCTGCTGTTGTACCTTTTTATACCCTTCGGGTATTCTGTGGCAGACGAACTCACGGGTATACAGCGGCACGAGACATTTCCTAAATCCACCACGTGTATGATGACGTGCTGCTTGCGTTTGGTAAGGGAATTCATGCAGCAACTGCCGGGAGGTACACTAGACAGCAGTATAGCATATATATTAGTATAGTAGTAGTCGGAATATCCGTGGTGCAGCTACTGTTTGTTGTGTACCTGGTACTGTATTTAAGTAATAAATAGTGGAGCACAGCACAGGCTTTTTTTTTTTTTTTTTTTTTTTTATCCTCCGACGGATTGGTAAAAATAAAGCTTAAGCTCACCACACTTCCACGTTCGTGTCTGGCTTTCGCTGAGCGCGTCCGAAGTAAGCCATCTACGTCGACGCGAGAGGGAGAGAGCAGGTTTTTATCGTGGGGCTGGCAAGGCTTGTTTCTTTTTTTTTTCGTTATGTTGCAAGAAGCCTTTTGCCCCACCCTACTATGTGTACGAGTACGCGTCCTGCTAAAACGAAGCTGTAGCCGATACGTCTGTGCGTACTGTACAATGAAAATCACAAAACAGAGCAATTTTTATTAAATAGAACGGGTACTCTTGTACCAGAGGCAAACACTGGGCAGTATACGTAGACTACATGGCGTGCGCTACAGACTGGGAACCCTCGGCGGCTGGTCAACTCTCGGGACTTCGGGATGGACTGCTTGTGGAACCGCGCTCCCCACGAGTACTACTACTACTGTAGTAGTACCAGGGTAGCAGTTGAAATAAAGTTTGCGGTTTCCGGCGATTCCTTCCGTATCAAAACATGAACAGTCGGATGTTATCGCTGTACGAGAAGTAAGTCAGCAAGAAATCGAGAACTATTTGGTCCTCGTACCGAGTACGAGGGTACGAGTGTTCATACTGGCTCATCATACGAAAATAAAAGTAGACTCACAGATTGTAATGCGAAATACCGGTACCTGGTAAATAAATGTAATGCGAAATAAATAACTCAATTTTTTGTATGTGTGTTCAAGTACAAGACCTTCTACAAAAGGTGCAAGTATTATCGTCTCGTCGACCCTGGTAGCATCCAGGGGAGTTACCGGCCAGTAGTCAATCGCTAGGGAAAAATTGGAAAACGCGCGATCGGTTCACGCAGCTAGCTTGCAAAGTTGAGTATCGATCGATCTGCCGATCGGTTGAACTCACAGCTGACGTAATCTATTAGTTTCATACCTGGTATAAAAAAAGGTCTTGTACTCGTACGGCGGCGGTGGGTTGACCCGTTGATCGCATTTTATTTGCTCGCCGTTACACTTTTTTCACTCACAGTAGCGAGGAGAGAAGGCGACACAGACCACAGGCAGGCAGCGGCTTGTAAGCAAGCGGAAAGTTGCAACACATAAACAAGGGACACAGAAGAAGTATACCACATGCCATCTACTCGAGGTACCCCAGGAGGAGCGTCTATACCATAGCACTGCGGATACAGCAGTAGTATACACCTGTACCCTCTGGGGGGGAGGGGGGGGTGGGGCGTAGCAAAAAAAGGCTTCCAGACCGGGGCTGCAAGAACAATGAAAAGGCATGCAATGCTACTGCACGTACGCCTTCAGTTTGGAACTCCTGGTTGCGCGAGCTGTCCGACCAAGTACAACGTAACTTGCATTTACAGTAGATAGTGCTGCTGCTTGCTGCCGTTGTACTGTGTATGTACATTGTAGGCCCAAAAGTGAGTCGTATCAAACATCCCACAGCCTACAGCCCGTATCCAGAATACTACTCCCTTTTTGGGAGGGTATGAGTTGGACTAAGAACTTGTGCCCATCGGTGAGCGGGGAGCGCTTTACCGTACCCTCAATCCGACAGTAGCAGTATGCTCAAGGTTGTTCAAGGGTGTTGTCGCCGTTAGAGGTTGTAAATAAGGCCGGGTCTGATTACGTTCAGTGTGGGTTTGGTCGGGTCCATACTATCATTCATTATACCAGGTAGTAGTGTACAAGACCACCCTCCCCCCTCAGCACGACAGCTTCGAGTAGTACAGGGTATAGTACTGCTGTAGGCGTGTTTTGTTGTGTTCGCAGGTAGGTGTTGGAGTTGAGTTTACGCAAATATTGCTTACTTTTTTATCGTCGATACTACTGCGCTTGCTTGCCGTCCGACAGTTTTTACAGCATGATAATCTTCCAGCGTTGATCCCTCACCAACATTCCCAGTGATGACTAACCACAAGGAAACCAAAACAGACAGGAAGCACGTCTTGTATGAATGAACGAAAGATTTCTCCCTTCCATGCATAAACTTCCTTCTGAACCTCTTTCTAGTTCGATTGCCGTGCTTGCACCTTCCTTCTCACATTCCGGGCGCCTCTTCCTTCTGATCTGACGTCCTAAGCTGCGTCCTCCAGGCTACATCCCCACGCCATCGCTGTGTGGGTCTATCACCCCCCTCCCCCCCCCCCCCCCGGTTTATTCTCGCTTCCTGGCGATCCCTAAGATAGAGATCTCGTGGCGCGGCCCCCTCCGCGAAGTAGCGAGCCTGTCCGTGCGGTCGCCGAGACGATTTGCAGCAGGTGTTCCTTCACCACCCCCTTCCTCTCCAACGACCCCCACACACACACTCATGGTCATTCAACTATGGCCATGCATGAACATCGAGTACCTCTCCCCCTCCCCCTGCGATGCGAGGGTCTATGGTCATACGACTACGGCCATGCATGATATTGAGTCCTTCCCCCCCCCGCCACGCTACGACTCTTGACACCAGCTGGTCGATAAGCGTATATCCACTACCCTATCTCATTGTGTCTGACGTTTTCATGTACTACTACTGTCCGTTCGTGCGCCTCTTGTCGCTGTGCCGAATGAATGTGGACGCCAGGACTCGCCTGGTTCAAGATATCGTTTGGCCTCCTGTTCCTTGCCGTGGGCACGGCCGTGATGGCCAGATTGTACTACGTGAGGAACGTCTTCGAGATTCACGCAAGGTATTTGCACGCAAAAGGTCCATCGGGGGCGAGGGTGCACAAAGAGTGCAAACAAAGCCCATCAACAACGACATGGCAAAGCATACCTGGTACTATTTTTTAGTACAGGGGGGGGGGGGGCATAGTAAATAGGGCCTTCGTCACACTCCATCACCTATATATTTACCTATTTCCCCCTACAATATTTGGTCCTATTTACTATGGTCCCCCGAAATAGTACGGGGGGGAGCATAGTAATACATACTAGTAGTGATCAGACCCAATGATGGGATCCTAAACACATGCATCTCCCTACATTTTTAGAACACTTTTGGTTCGAATTGCTGTAATTATTGTTCTTGCCATCCGACGATGTGCATAATATTGAGCATGTGCATGTAGAATGAGCTTCGACGTTGACTACAGTACTATTGTGCGCTCCCACGTAATACGTAGTGAGCACTCAGAGACACCCATCCACGCAACAGAAGTACGCAGCAGGTGATTTTTATTTTTACTATCTGCTCGTTTGGCAACGAACCGTGAGTGGCATGAATTAAGTTCATGTGGGTAGTGGGTAGTATACGGATTGGTGAGATGTTTGTTGTTGTTGTTTTGTTGTTGTTGTTGTTGCTGTTGTTGTTGCTACTGCTGTTCTGTTGTTGTTATTGCTGTTGGTGTTCTTGGTGATGGCTGTTGTGTTGTGAACGACGGGGTGCTGTCGTAGGGTCAGTGGTAGTCGTTGTTTTGAGTGGTTGGCCGTCCCGGCACACGGTTCGGCCCCGTTCCCTTCACTAAATGTATCAACGAAATGCAACTGTAGCTTTCGCCTTCGGTGGACTATTTACCAACGTACCAGGCATACACTCTACCCGCGTACATAACACATGCTTCTACTTGTATCTAACAGACAAATCTGAAAAATGGGAACGAAGCCTAAAATGAGAACCAAGCCGTATCTCCAGAACCATGTGGTGTATCAGAGAACCCAAATGATCCTGCGAAACCCCTTGGCCAGCCCTATGAGAGGAGCTCGTCAGAACGGTCATGCACCATCTCGTGCCTTCGGGTGGGCGCAAAAAGCGATATACGCTGGCTCTATTGTGATTTCTCTAGATGCTGGCTACCGCGGCGATGCCGAGGACTTCCAGCCTGAGCGACAGCTCATTCGAAGGCTGCTGTACAGCCCCACAGGACTGTCAACTTTTTTTCTTGGAGTTGTACACAATTGGTTTGCTTTCTAAAAAAAACCGTCCGTTCCCATTTTTTGTTTCGTTCCCATTTTTCCGTTTTTTTTGTCGATTCTGTGCTTGAAGGAGTAGATGTTCTGAACATGCACTCCTTCCTGAAACTGGGATTATTGGCGGTATGGTGCAAACAAATGCACCGTCAAAAATCTACTAATTTCGGAAGCCTCATCGCACGTACAACCGCCAGTACCGCCTTGCGCATCCCGACGTGGCTAGGTTGCGTCCTCCAGATTGTGCTACCAGGTGCCATTACACTACAGGTGGCCGAGACCCCCCCCTTGCGCACTGTGGACGTGATAAAAATATTGCAAAGACGCTGAACAATGTAGCAAATCCCACGAGGTACGTAGCAACAACCTCTCGATTCGGCACTCCGATAGATAGGCGTGCTTGCCGTCTTCAATGTATCCACAAAGAGGTTTTTACGCCCACATTTTTCAAGGGGGGAGGGGGGCTCGGCCACCTGTGATACGTGTTTAGCTTGCAGTAAAAACAGCCAGGGCGCCCTTCTGCAAGCCACTTTTTCTTTATACGCCCATTCGGTGTGCTGTCAGAGTGCATTCACTCCGATGTGAGGGCATTGTTCTTCTTCGTCGTTGTAATTAGTTTTTCACTTCCGGACTACTATTCTTATCGCCCAACAATTGGCATGCACGTAGCCCGGAGAAACGGCCCGACAAACTTGTTGTGGGTTTCCATTTGAACCTTCTTGGTCTATGATCTATTACAGGGGGCCATAGTTAATAGAACCAAATATTGTTAGCAAAAATGGTTAAATATATAGGTTTTTATGTGCACCATAGGTCCCATTAACTATGGTCCCCCGTAATAATAGTAAAAATATGTAAATATATATTTTTCTGTGTGTACCGTAGGCCCTATTTACTACCAGGTATGGTTCTCCGTAGTAGAACAAGGATGCCTTTACATCTTAGACAAAACCAATGGACTGCTGTGTGTAACTGTACCGGTATGGAAGACTGTTTGTAACTGCCAAACAAAAAGTGCCGGTCGTCGCGGGGTTAATTTAGCGGGTCGGAACCACAAATATACCTTACATATATCCCTACATGTTACGACGGTTCCACAACTACAGACAGCTGTAAAGGATCCACCTATCAACGAGTCATGTTAGTATAAGAAGTAAACCTCTGGACTGGTGAACGTACAGTTTGGGTCAAGGCGCTAGAAAATAATCAGCAGTAGTAGTAAAACGAACCTCCATAAGAAAATTGGATTTAAGATATCGTGCTCAGCCGCGAGTGCCACACCAAACCCTACCAGGTACCAGGTACATCCTCAAGGTTGTTGAAGGGTGGTGTCGCAATAAGGGTCTAAGTTTTTGCGCAGATAGATCATATTATGTTTGCCGTTGGCGGCTAATCCTGTACACCAACGCGGAGTAGTAGTGAAAACATGCCATGAATACGTTCATACTGGGAAGCGCCCCGTCTTGGCATACTCGGTTCTTAGGAATAAATGGCGCACACGGCGCATACTTTCATAAGTTAACGAGGATTACCCTGGGCTGGGTAGTCGATCGGTATTTTACCCCTATAGCTTAGCAGGTAACACCTTGACATTTATTTGACGTCGTCGAGGACACGTGTTGATCTCACTTTGAACGTTTCTTGGATAGAAACGTTTGCGCGTGCGTCCCCAAAAACACATCTCCTTGGCTCCCTAGGTATTTATACGAAGCGGGTAGGTCAGCGTACGGCCGTATACGGTACGGACGCCCCATAGATCCCCCCGTTCAGAGTGGGGGAGAGCTTTATAAGGATTACCCTTGGCTGGGTAATCGATCGCTCTCTTCCTCCTTTAGCTCAGTAGGTAACACCTTCACACATGCTTACCATCGTTGAAAGGTTTTTTTAAGAGATACATACCGAGTTTCCTCTAGACACACCAGGGAGCAACAGCGCATACAGGCCGTGCACAAAAATGCCTGGTATGTCTCAACGTCTCAAGCCATTAGGATTTGTTATTGCCAAGGTAAACGTCATCAAAGCATACATATCCGGGGGGGGAGAGGGGGGGGGCGGTATAGAGGATCCCGCTGACAATGAATGCCACTAATAATATCATTTCAGGCAATAATAGTAAAGTTAATTGTGACATCTAATGTTCCACGTGTTCTGACCTTTCTCTGTTTTGTTGTTGTTGCGCAGATCGCCGTACCTCGTTCTGCTGAACGGTCTGTCGCTTATGGGCATACTGGGCTTGATAACGGCCCAGGCGGCCATGGTCCTGGACCCATCGCTGCCAATCGAATTGGAAAATCTCCTCATCGTGAGTACGTGCTTCGAGAAGTGCAGGGTTCGTCCGCAAATTGAAACCAACACGTTGTTTGTGTACTCGTGCGCGATGTTCGTATACGTTTTGTTTGTGTAGAAGAGGCGTCATGCAAGTATATGGGTCCGCTGTGCGGCCGGCTTAAGTTGTGTCGGGCATACAGAATACGTATGCAGTATATATATATATAGCAGTGCTATGTGTGCACTAGGTATGGTTTAGCTTCTGTAGTGCTGTTCCGCGCAGATTGGTGTAGGTGATGCCCACTGGTACGCCCGAAGAATTGTTGCTGGCTGCCAGTGGCACGCTCGCACAGATAAGGTAGGTAGGATCTCACGCCTCGGCGGTTACATACTGATTGAGCGGCCGAACACCTTGCGCAAGCAGAACTCACACCAGTATAATATAGTGTATACCGATCACTCTGTCCGTAAACTTTATGGCTGTTCAGGTAGATGTATTATATACTGCCGTAAGTAAATATTTTTCAATAATAATAATAGGTTATCACGTATGAGGACACAGGGGTATACGCCCCCCGTGACATATATATAGGGATTTGGGCGTTTGCACTGCCGCACGCGCTTATAGAATATGCATGCCAGGTATTGTATCTATACGCAGTAACAATGCCCACTTAAAAAAGGGTCAGTATTACTGTAGTAGTTCGCTTTCATATATATATGTGACAATACTTGCCACTGTCTAGTCTTGCAACGAACGCTCCCCCCCTCCGCCCCTCCTTCCCCCCTGCACCCCTGAACACGAAAAACAGAAGCGTTTACTGCATGCATGCACTCGTGTTGTTACGCTGTTACACGCGAAGCACAACATGAACACTCGCACATATATATATCACGTAGCGCATCCAGCACAGGCTCATACCACAAACAGTAAAGTAAATCGTATACGAAGTATACAGTGTGCCTAGTGCTTGATACGGATGTAGAAGCTACACCGATGGCGATGTCTATCTCCCGGGGGGGGGGTCTTCCGCTGTGCCTGCCGCAGCTCGCACACTATGCCCTACCAGACAAATCTCTGAGAACGCAGAAACCTTACCTCGCACGAACTTAGTGGATTTTGTGTTTTTTTTTGTGTTCCTTAGTCCCTAAAAAAGAGCCACGTAGTTATAAGCATTCAGCCCTTCTTTCGTCGTAGCAAAGCTACCGTACCCTGGTCCAGAAAAGCAGGGATTTTCCCCTCCTCCCCGCTGCGCACAGTCGACGCCTTCAACGATAGAGGTGGCGCATTTCCGATATATTTTTTTTTATTGGATGACGGGGCTCCTTAACCCGAAATCGTCGCAATGAATGCCTATCTTGTTTCGAAAAATGACGTTTTTGTATACGTACTTGGGCCAATCAATGAGGTTTTCCGTCGGGATACAATATATATGCTTTCGCTGAAGTACGTTTTTGTACACGTACTTGGGCCAATGAGGTTTCCCGTCGGGATACAATATATATGCTTTCGCCGAAGTAAGTTTTCGGGTGAGTTACTGCTAGTATGGGGCTCCTCAAGTGAGGAGCCTCAGAAAAAATAGGATGGACCGCTAGCGTATCAATAGAACGCCTCAATCCGCTCCTCGAATTTGCCTTTGTTGCGCGATGGGGGGCTCTCTTACGTCGCTCGTCAATTATTCATGGTGGACTGCTCATTTATGCCACGACTTATCTCACACGTGGTAGCCGAGAATAAGCACAATGTCATGCATATCCGTGGTAAACTCTCCGCTGCGGCACGCAATGCAGTGTCTGCGAGAAAGAATAAACCAAGCACCCAGAATCAGAACACATTTTGATTCTTTGGGTGATGACGACGATGCCGCAGACTGTGCTTCCGATCTGGCTTCCCCAAGTTCCTGTGGGAGACGACAGTTTCACAAGACAGGGGCGTCGTCTGTGTTACGTAGATTTCGAGGCGCAGTCCACGTGAAGGCAAGCAGTAACTTCTGACTACTACTGCATGCAGTAGTTTGAACCCACGGTAGGTAGGGCATTCTTCCACGACAGCACTGACTGGGAGCGGACGCTTCTTCCGCGTCATTTGACCCCTTGTTGTATGTTGATCCCAATTGGCGTAAGACAGCGTGCAGTGCTTGTTCCAATCACATGATACCATCCACCTATTAATAGTAAAAGGGTATCTGCTGTAGGACCCACTGGCTTAAAAAACATGGGCAGTGGGTGCTACCATTCAGACCTGAATACTCGACAGAGATTATACGATCACTCTCGTACTGCATTTTCTTGCCATCGTGATTTTTATTTCCCGACAGCCCACGGAAGGGAAGCACCCTCGTTTTTCTGAGCCTCTGCTTCATTCCTGAGCCAACCCTGGTTTTGGCAAAAAAAGCCTACTATACGCACATACCTGGTAGGCTTCGTTAACCCCTTTAGAACCGCAGTCCCGTTTTGGGGACAAACTACTTGAAATTTGACTGGTTTGTCCCCAAAAACGGAACTGCGGTTCTAAAGGGGTTAACAACCTCTGGACATGAGAGGGGGGAAATGGCGACCAACAGAAATAAATGACGACTGCAGCGACGGACACTGGGTGATATGGGGTGTTCTACGATAGAAGTATCACATTTATTTGGAACTTCAAACTTTCTGAGCCCCCACGGCATCCTTACGGGGAGCCAGTTGAAGGAGGTACTCTACCACGGATCGTGGGGGTGCCTGTAATTACTCTATCTATGTGCGCGCCCCACACATACATCCCAAGCATTGCTTTAGTCGTAGTAGTATGTTATTTGTCCACGTTGAACAGGAGCCTCAGAATGTTCAGGGTGAACCTAAATTATTATTGTTAGGCTTGCCATCTGACATATATATATCGTGGAAGGCCTCGTGAGTGGCATGATACAATATATATGGTCTCCGAGTTACAATGGTTGAACGCAAGGGGTCGCACAGCACGGGCGCGGCATAATCCCATCATAATACCCGTACCGCTGCCCCCCCCCCCCCCCCCCTCCGCTGCTCTTATCTAGAGGTTTCATGTCACCAAAAAAAAGGCGTTATTGTTGTGGTCACTCTCTCGCGGTCCCGAGCGTGTTAGCCCGATGACGAATCACATACACGGCCTGCATGCACAACAAATAAAGAACATTTTCGTAACCAGGTACCTGATATTAAATACGAAAGGCATATGCGCGCTACGATGGCAGGGGGGGTGCACCTATTATTACAGCGCACAATGAAAAGCTTTCTGAAGCTACCACACGCTTCTGAGGAGCTTTTTTTCGCCTCACCCAAAGTAAAAACAAAACAAAACAAAAATGCTTTTTTTTATTGTATCCAAGCTCAAAACCACAATGCGACGAACAATCCCCTCCTTACATACTGTACGAGCATATTGCTACTCGAGGTACTCGAAGCATATCACGAACCAAAATATGCCTGGTAAGAATACTGGAATACAAACCAGGTAGTTTTCTTTTATGTCGTGGGTCCTGATTACTGTAAGGTCCCCCGTGATACTATTTCGGGGGGCCATAGCTCGTAGGATCTACGGTACAGACAAAAACCTACCAGGTATACGTTTACCAATTTTTACCAAATATATTTGGTTCTACTTACACTGGCCCCCCGCAAATAGTTGCCTGTTTCGAGGGGAAACACAGGGGCCAAATAAATGTGTTTGGTAAAAATACTGGTATATATAGGTGAATGTATAGGTTTTTGTGCATATATATGGTGGCTTCTCATTACTATGGGCACCCGTAAGACTACTGCGACTACCAACTAGGGGGAATATAGTGATTAGAATCAAATATGCTCGTTAAAAATACTGGGATATATAGCTTTTCGTGTGCATGATGAGTCCTGGTTGCTATGGTCTCCCGTTATAGCGTAGCACGCTAACAATATCCCAACGGTATGGGATTAAGCAGCCCGCGGCCAGTCAGAAGTAGTTTCGCCAAAAACTCCCACCACCATCATGGCACACGTCGTTTTTTTTCTAACGATTAACCCCTTTAGAACGGCAGTCCCGTTTTGGCGGTAAACTACTTGAAATTTGAGTGGTTTGTCCCCAAAACGGGACCGCGGTTCTGAAAGGGATAAGTTTGGGGGATTTTACCGGGTACTTCCGTCGGTTGGAAGAGCTCCATCGATCAGAAATAGTTGGGCTAAAAAGCACTTCCTACCCCTGAGTGCAACCCCTGCTATGATTAGCATATTAATAGTAGTACTATTGATAAAAACCGAACGCCCCACAAGCCGAACCCTGACCCCGCCCACAAATCCCCCAACCCCTGTATTCCTGCCCGTGTGAGGCTTTTTTGTTTGATTGTAAAAGGCTCCATCATGTATGTATGTATGTGCGGTTGGAGCAAGACAGACCGTTCCGGTGTGATTTTCTCTTCTCTACCATCCTCCTCTCCCCCGCGTGCTTTGTATGATACGACTTGACCGTATAGTTGATAGCTGTTTGAGGGTTCCTATTTCGTCGCATTCACGTTTCACTCTCCTTTCTGCTGCAGGTTGGTGGTCGAGTGCATGTATGTATCCGTAATTTGAGCAACACACAGCGGTCTCGTGTAAATTTTCGTTTTCCCTTGTCATGCTCGTCGTCCTCTCCCATTTGTTTGGTATAATACCAGTATATATCTTGAATAGATGTTTTAGGGTTTCTCAGACGTCCGGTGTGAATCTCCTTTCCGCTACTGGTCATGCTCTACTCCCCGCGTGCTTTGATGTATGACACGACCATTGCTTTGATGTATGACATGAACATTGCTTTGATGTATGATGACACGAACATTGCTTTGATGTATGACACGAACATTGCTTTTTTTGATGTATGGCATGAACATCTTTGACTCTTTTTTTTTCAGGGTTCCTACTTCGTCACTTTCACGTTTTACTCCTGCTTCTGGGCCCGCGTCCTGCGGCTCAGCCTGGCGTTCTGCCCCCACCTGAAGAGGAAGATGCCGTGGCTCATGTCGGTGAGACTGCTGGCTGCTGCCCGAACTCGACAGCCACCAGGCAATAATGGCGGCACACCTGGTATACATACCGGTTGGGTGACTGAAATACACAGTTTGATTGTTGTCGGACAGTGCGCAGCATCAATCAGTAAATAATCTCCTACTTTGGCTAAGGCCCGCGGCTTGTATTGATGTCAACATTGATCATAGGTAGGTCCGACGCTATTATACCAGGAACTATATATACTTCGTTTACCCGTAATACGCGCGATCGAAGTATCACACGCAGCTTGTAAAGACGAGTTTCGACTATTATTTAATACAGTACTTACTGTAAATCCTCGATATCAGAGCTAGCTGTGGTTTTTTTCAATCTGCACATACATACATTGTCGAAGGCAAATAATATATAACTGGTACCTGGTACCTGGTATATAATATCGTAAAATAATTAATACTCCTACCCGGTAGGAATTTAGGCCGGCGTTCCTCGTTGAGTACAAACAAAAAAAAGCGTGTTTTGTACATACATACATACATACATACATACATGTTGAAAATAAAATAAAAATAAAAATGAAAATAAATCCGCCTGAAATTAGAAGCTCCCAATTTCTTGACGCAGGTCGCGTATTCTAGTGAAATGGCTTAAACATACATACATACATGTTGAAAATAAAATAAAAATAAAAATAAAAATAAATCCGCCTGAAATTAGAAGCTCCCAATTTCTTGACGCAGGTCGCGTATTCTAGTGAAATGGCTTAAATGGGCAGGCCATTCTAGTGCACAGATTGGGTCGCGCTATACTGCTGTACCAGGTACACGATAAGGTTTATGTGTTGTACTGCTTGCTGTTGTAGTACTGTCCAGGGCACTGTGTGTGCATGTTGTATGTGTTGTGTTTTTGTAATAATAGTACTGTCCAGGGCACTATGTTCATTATGTGTGGTGATGGGACCTTAACCAATTGAAAAGGCGACCCGCGTGTCCTGAATGAAAACCCGACGGCGTGTCTTAACCCTCCGCAAGGACTGATGCGCTCCCGTTTCGGGGCCAGTTCGGGGGAAACTGCTTGGAATTAGAGTCAGATACTGTATAGCATATATATGCTTACGTGCATTGCAAGGCGAAAAGGGTCCATAGTAGCACGAGAGTACTACTGCTGTATGTACAGGAAACTTACTGCTGTGTTGACCTCAAAACCAAAAAAAAATGGAATGGCGACGCGCGCGTGCTGAATGAATGCAAATGAGTACAACTGTGCAGTAGACCTCCTTCTCTTGGTTCAGCAGCAGCAGCAGCAGCAGCAGCAGCAACAGCAGCAGGTGTTCTGCGCGGTAGGTAGTGTACGCCGTACAAACGTGTAGGACAGTTTCTGCACGCGCTCGTGAGTGCAAAAAAAAAACGGCCTCCGCGAGATAGATGGCAGTTTCGTGTGGATCTCAGGCCATCTTTCTTGGTGGTGGTCGTTTTTTATTGGCAGATCTGATGTCTTACCACTGCAGGGACTATCCCACCCACACTGCTCTACCGTGACGTTTATTCGTTCGCAAGCTTTATCGCACCGAGAACGGTATGAGATGGCTCTACCCACGAGAGCAGTACAGCACTCTACAGCGATGACATTTACCTCTTCCTTCTTGTTCCTTGATGTTCTTTTTTTTCCCGATACACATACATGCGTGCGTATAAAGGAAAATCTTCTGGTATTGCTGAGCCTCTTGATCGGGGCTGTCTCGGTGTCCATCCCGCTGTACAAGCTCTCCACCTACAGCGGCCCCTTCGCGGTATGGTGAGCGCGTTCACATGCACTATGTCTGGTTCAGTGGGTACCCCGCAATACGACGTCCCCGGTGGCTTGGTAGGTGGTCCGCGTGCCTATCGAGATCAACTCCTTGGGTTCATGTCTCACCGAGCGCATGCTCGTAGGGACTTCCTTGCATAATAAACCAAAAATGATTATTAATAATAGCGGAAAGCGCGTGAGTTAGCTACATTCGATGAAAATCCACGAGCAGTGGGAATGCTGAACCCTATGCGCGACAAAAAATGAAGGCACGTACCGGGGGGGAGAAGGGATGACACCTACCTGTGATCACGGCTTGTCCAGAAGCCCGTTGAGGGTAAAACCTCCTACGAGTTAGGCTGGAAAGTAAAGTGAATCATAACAAAAAAAAAACGGCAGGTACGGGACAAGGCAACCAATTTTTTCCTCGCGGTTGTATCCCGATTAATGACCATATACCTTGGTATGCCTGTAGTCGGGGTAAGGCCGGAGCCGGCCTCAAAGAGAAAGAAAGCGCTTGGACACCAAAATAGACAGGTATAGGACAACGCAAGTACAAGTTGAGCCTGCCTAATCTCTGTGTTTGCCTTTTTTTCCCGATGCAAGGCCACCTACAACTAACTTGACTCTCGGAACAATGCCGAAACCGGTCTCGAAGCGATAGAAACCGCTTGGACGTGTATTGAGTTTTAAGTCAGGAGAAGAAGCCGATCGGGCCTGCCTTGTCTCTACTTTTTTTGCTTTGCCGTTGACTGCCTTATCACGGGGTTAGTAGTGGTAGATCGTAAATACAAGCGCATTTTGTGGTTGTGCCATCATGAATGCAATAGAACGATACCGCCGGTAGAAAGAGGGGGGCGATGTACTTCTTTCATTTCTTCGTCTTTCCACTCCAACTCCTTCCCTATTAATAGCCCGAATCCTGCAACACAGAGCAGGATCTTCTCCCCGCTCGTCGCCACAGACAGGAGGTAGGGTGTGTGCCTCTCATTTTTATCGCGAGAAGACTTCATTCAGCCTTTTCTTGCCTCGTCGACCCGCGTCGAAATTGTACCTATACACACGTTTTATTAGTAGGCGCTTTCGACATTGGCCCCTTTCCCCCCCGACTATGGGTAGTATCTGTTCTGTATCTGATCTATGCTGTGTGTATACTGTTTTTGTGCTGCTGGTTCCTTCCATGAATGTATGATAAATTCTATGTATCTGCTACTGTACTGCTGTAGAATATGCCCGCAGAACGATGCCGACAACTATTCCGAGACTTTCACGCCCCGCCTTTTTCGGGTTGCCACGTACTGTGGGTAGACTCAAAGATGCCGGTTGAAGCTGATACTGGTATACCATTATTACCTTACATACGTGTTTGTTGTTCTTCGAAGGGTATATTGATAGTGTTCTGCATTTGAGAGCCACCTTCCCCCCCTTCTTCTTGTAGATTTGATGCGCTATTGGGTGGTCAACGCCTGCATACGTGTGTCATATTGTCCTGTCACCGAGGTCGTCCAAGCTTTCGTTCTTGCCTCTTGGATGGCGCGCTGGGCATCGTCAAACTGTTATACTACTAATACTACAAGAGATTGCGCCGCCGCAGACAAAACTCCATGAAAACGTGGCGGTATTCTGTCAAATCAAGCGCTTTTTTCCCGTTTTTGACCGCCAGCCGGTATACATACATAGAGGCTAGATTATTGCCCTTTCCACCACCACTCCAAATTGTTTCAAAATAAGCTGTGATTCCAAGCAGAGTATCCCAAAATAATGGGGGCAGCTGTTCATAGGGTTGAGGGATAGAATTCTACTATTTTACGGGCGGCTTCACTGTAATAATCAGAACCCGCGATGGACTCGAAAGCCATATGTATCCCCCTATGTTTACACTCCAGAAGTAAGTGGTTCTGATTTTAGGTTTTCCCCTGAAATAGTGCGCACCACCCGCGGACAATGGGTTGGCGTCAGCAACAACGGAGGGCATTCAGAACATTACTATTTGCGCCTGTTTGCCATCCCACGGCAATGTGCAGTATGATGATGAGCTTCGACGTTGATCACTCGGCGTAAATGTTCCCCGAAAGAAGAAGAAGAAGAAGAAGAAGAAAAAAAAAAACACCCCGGGGGAAAACCAAACCAAACAGAAACCTGCAGCAAGCAGTTTAGTAGCCGTGCACGAAGTTTTACTCCTTTCTGTGTGCCTAGTTGTCGCTGCATCCCTCTATCTACTTCAAGCGTCCACAACCGTATACCTTGGTACCTGGTGCGCTATATATACGGACTCCCGGTACGCACCATCATCGTTTATATCAGGGAAAAAAAACAGTCACTCATAAATAACCACTTCGCCGAGTGACTCAACCGAACCACCCTATTCTATGTAGTTGTTTTACCAGGTACCTGGTTTGCGTTTGTTTGGGGCTTCATGGAGATACGCACCACCTTGGGATGGTGTTACGCTGCGCCAACACAACACATTCAAGCCCATTTGAATTGATGTTGCTCAGGCTGCGCCAACGCAACATACTCAACCTTAAGTGATGAGGTACACGAGGCCATTCACTCGAAGTGGCCTGAATGAGGCATGAAAAATGAAAGCATCGAGCATACTCCCGCTACCGTGGCTGCGCACCATCAATCAGCAGTAGTAGTAGGCGGAGTACGCACCATCTATCTCCCCGCCCTGTGTGCCGTCTTTTGTCGTTTTTTTCGTGGAAACGGTCATCCTCCGAACATGAAACTTGCACTATATTCGGTGCTATTCGTTCAACGTGGCTGCGCACCATCAGCAGTAGTAGGCGGAGTACGCACCATCTATCTCCCCGCCCTGTGTGCCGTCTTTTTTTGTCGTTTTTTTCGTGGAAACGGTCATCCTCCGATTATGAAACTTGCACTATATTCGGTGCTATTCGTTCCTTGGTACGAGCGTTGGCATGTATACACTGTAGCCTAGCCACACCACCGTCACGGCGTCCGGGCGTGTAGTGGGTATGCTCCTGTACTCTCTCACACAGACAGGCGGCCGGAATCCCCCGCACTTGAACAGTGTGAGCGTGATACAACCAATCCTTGTTGTGGAGACAACGTAGCGCACTTTACTTACGAGTTGTAGTACCAGGTAGGCGGTAGTTAGTAAGTAGGCGTACCGAGTTGAGGGGGTGTCGACACCTTGACAAGTAAGTGGGGTGTGCTCCAGCTTTCAACGTCTCCACAAGGACTGTTTTACGCCCTCATTGTAACTGTTTTCCGGTCACCTGCGAACAGGAGGCACGCAATATTGGTGCAACAACTATTATTATTCATTACTGTCAATGTAACATGCCTGTTCTTGGTGTAGCAGAGTAAAAGTCTACCCACTGCTGCTGCTGTCGAAGTCACGCAATAATAGTACTATTATTGAAGTGCAAAAATTAAGGATTGCTGTGTGTAACACCACGTGTTCGTGATACAAAGTGAGTATGGTCTCCCAGTAGTAGGAGAACGCCAACTAACTGATGGTGCAACTAATGGCAAGTGTTGCGTTTTGAAGTTGAACGCTTCTGCCTGCTCGTGTTTCCCGTTCTTGTTTGCTCGTGTCTCTCTTCGCGCAAAGGGAATTTGCCATTGACCAAGAGCGCGAGCTGGCTCTCATACAATGGATACTCGTGGGTGTCACAATTCTCTGGGTCCCGATCGTGTGGTGAGTGGATGGCGATGGCTGATGGAAAACCATTCGGTGCCGCCGGGCACCCTGGTCCATCCCAGCTAAAAGCCTCTACTAGCCTTGCTCCGTGGCGCTTCTTCTTGCCTGATGTTTGGTCTAAAGGATATCCTGCTGTACAGTCGTTCGGATTCAGTCGCTTCCTGCTGTAGTAGTACTGTCTTAAAACTGCGAGAGATTTTCGCAATAATAAGCGCAACAACATTTTTCTTGCACCTTTAGGCTCGTCTCGCAGCGGATGGGGGAATTGATAGGGACGAGCACCCACATTGTAAAAAAAACGGTTCAATTGTGTAATATCTTTTAATGTACACCGCTGATATCTCTAAGAAGGACGAGGGTATAGTGTTTTAGGCGTAACAAGTGTGTGTCCATAAATACATACTGGATCGCAAAGTTTCAAGCTTCAGCTCGAGCGAGCGAGGTGCCTCAGCAGCCTTCCTTGCCAGGATTGTTGCGCTACGATCTACGATGAGAGCATACCAGGTAGGTGCATGCGTATCTGACCGTGGTGACCGTGGTGATCTGGTAGTCTTGCTGAGTTTTGTAGTGCCATACATCTGCTTCGTCGGTCTTGTATTTCACGGGCTTCGACTTCATGTGACAGGTGCAAGGTATAATAACCCGTGCTGGTATGTTTGTGTTGGGATCGTGAGTGAGCGTGGTAGGTGTGCTTGTTTTCAGAGCTACTATCACTATTATTACGGGGGACCTTAGTAAATAGGACCTATGGTAGCCACAAAAAAAAACTATATATTCACCTATTTTATTGTTACTATTACGGGAGACCATAGTTAATAGGACCAAATATTGTTAGTAAAAATGGTTTAATATATAGGTTTTAGTGTATGCCATGGGTCCTATTAACTATGGTCCCCCGTAATAACAATATTTGGTCCTGTTTACTATGGTCCCCCGTAATACAGTCTCCACACGACGTAATGTATTTAGCCGTCACTCTGCTTAATACTTGAACCGCCATCCCGGTAGTTCGAAGAGTGTATATAGCTAAAAACGGCATCAATATCATTACCGACTCGTTCTCTGTGCCCTTGTCTCATACGTGCACACCCGTCGACTCGCGTGTGCCGCTTGCCGCACACGCGCGGCATCCTCGGTACCATACATACGGGTGTGAGGATATATATATATAAAACATAGATGTATGTATTCGGAAAGCATCACTTTTTCGAGCGACGCAAGTGGCACGAGCAACGCAAGTGGCACAAGCGAGGCATGCTATTCGGCATAGATAGGGGTGTCCCCTCACATACCTGAGGCAATTACCCCATCACTTGACGAACTTTCTGTATAAAAGTGTGTGTCTCACCCGCAAGCTGGCTACAGGGAGGTGGGCGCACTTATTTTATAACCCGATGAGGATTGAATTCCCATGGAATATTAGGTCTGTAACGGAAACTGCTCTGTTCAACCGCACGATGTTGGGTACTGCTGCACAGCAGTAGTTTATGCTCAGTTAGTTGAGAAGCCCCATCAGCCTGAGACGTATTGATCAAAACGGGATATATACCCCTATTATATCGTCACACGCCTCCATAGGCATCGACGAACCATGTTGGGTATAGCTTCCTCAGTTGAGAAGCCCCATCGGTCAGAACTAGTGCCCCATAAGGCAAAAACAAGAGTACTTCGTAATCATACCCCTAATGGGATCCCGTGCTATCGTAGAACACGCCGAGCAGCCGTGAAAATAGCTAGGCCTCGGTCAAGACTACGTGGGTTTTTGGTAGCGTTACGTAAAGCCACGAGTAGGGTATGTGCCAAGACTTATACCACACCCTTATTGCCGCCCTTCATGCAAGGGGGGCTGAAAATGTTGCTCAAGTGTCGCCTATGCGTTAGAACATCTTCCCTGTATCAAAGCACATCGTTGCGCAGGTCTTTCGAGATTGGGGAAAGGTGAAGTCCGTACCAATATCATCACGCAAACAAGTGATCTTCCTGAGGAATTAGATCATTCGATTGTCGAATATCAAGTTTGGCGACGTCACCTCCATCGAGGGGTCGTGTTAGTGTCAAGCACTTCGCTCCAAGACTGTAAGCCAGTAACCTACCGAGTCGCTCGTAGGTAGCACGGTGATCTTGGTCAGTGCTCAGTAGAATGTAGTGCTACTGAGATGCATGCACATGGAGCACGTACTGTAGTTTCGAGGTCTATCCACACGTACGTGGATGCGTAGTACAGAACAGCGGCCAAGTACGAACAGGGGCATTCCAGCGAAATATGCGGGGCCTGGTTAAGCTGCTCAAGAGAAAAAGTGCGTAGAAAGTATATTTCCAGAGGACAGAGCGTAATACGTTGGAGGTCTGGAAGCGCAAGCATTCTTGAGAACAGTACGTAGTGCGTGGAACGTCTCGAAGGGTAACGTTTTTGAAGTTAGCTAGCATACGTCTGCATTGCTGGCTTCCCCCCCATAAGTCCCTCTCTTTTCTTCTTCTCTTGAACGGTCTGAGAGCGACATTTATTTCAGCATCATCAACATCTTAGTTTCGAGGATCATCGCAATCGGACTTGCCTAACAGAAATCCAGGCGTCGACCTCTCGACTATCGTCATAGTCGGCCATCTTTATCACCAACAACAGCATCGTGTTAGTCAGCTCGACCTTTTTCCTCATCGGATTTTCATTTCAACGCCTTCCCCGGTCGCGCATTCTTTCTTCGTGCGTGTTGCGGGTTGTGGTGTCGTGTGTGTTCGTGCGTGTTTGTGTGTGTTTGTGTGTATTTGGGTGTGATCTTGACATTAATAAGTTTTTTCTACCCGTCGATGTCCAGCACACCCAGTGCCCTCGCTGATTCTTCCTCGAGATATACAGAAGTACGAGCTATGTGGTCACCAAACTACGACAGAGAGACAATACATATCAGGGAGTATGAAGTAAGGAGAGTAGGTTATGCTATGGCATGCAACCCCAACGTCGTACGGCTACGATACATGGTAAGATATTAAAAAAACTGAATGGGTGTGTTCGAACTTCTACGTGCAGGCGTGTGGACGACCTGTTTAAGATTAGCAGGGAAATGTTCTGCGTCGTCATTACGCAGCTTTTTCAAAACGGTGAGGGCGATTTTATACTGTAGTGTACGTATAGCAGAATTAGTTGTGGCCGTGGCTTGTTACATAGCAGAGCACACGGGTGTTGTATGCAACATATTATCCCCATTTTTACCAAGGCTTCCAGCATTGTTTCGTATGCGAGGTGCTCTGTGTGGTAGCGCGGTGATGCGGTGCCTAGTGGGCAGCACTCTGGGCAGAGTGTGTTCCTCGCGTTGCCTTGTTGTTGTTGCCAACCCAGCTGATACGATCGTCATGGTGGTGATGATGGGGATGATATTGGGCATGGTTGTGATGATGGGGATGATAGTGGTCATGGTGATGATGATGGCGATGCCGATGAGGATGTTGGTGATTATACTGAAATCGATGATGTGGGTATTTTGCAGTCTACATGTCCCACCTTGACATTTGACCTGTCCAATACCTGGTTTTGTTGTCGGGGGTGAACACCTCCTTTTTCTACACAACGGCACTATAAATATATAAACGACGCCTCCAACCAGTGGCCGGCGAACTGGCGGCCGAGTACGCCAAGGACAAGACCTCCGATTGGATCAACCGAGAGAACGTGCCCTTCGTCTCATCCATGCTCGTCTTCGGAGTAATGTGAGAAAGGCAGTGGCCGGCTTTCTTGAGTTTGCCACATTATTTCACGTTTTCGATCCACGTTATTTGGCTTTCGAGTTTTATCCCATAGAAATAAACCTCCCATGGAAGTTTCCGCGGAACCTTTTTTATACTTTAATGAATCATTGAGAGTGAAAGGCTTCCATGGAAGTAGTTTTACTTCGATACTTACATGGAAGTAAAAAAATCAGCTTCCATAGAATTTGGATATGCTTTAATGGGAGTGCATATTCACTCCAAAGGAAGTAAGTAGTAGATTCCATGGAACATTCCAGCAAGTTCACTGGAACATTATATCAACTTCCATGGAAGAAAATCCACTTCGAAGAAGGTAAGATTTAGTTCCATGGAAGCTGCGTTAAGCTTCCATAGAATCTGCCTCCATGGGATATTCTACCAGCTTCCTTACTGCCCTATTCCCGCTTGGTGCCTTCACGCCGGTGGGGTCTCCCCATTCGGAACCCTGCTCCCACCCACAAGGTGCAGCAATACGATTACCCCTCCACAGGAGCCGCCGGAGGCCCACCAGTCGTCCTGACCCCAGGAGCCATGGAAGTAAACATACTCCCATGGAATCGTTTTGCTTCCATGGAAGTAAATTATTTTTTCCACATTTACTTCCATGGAAGTAAAAAAACAATTCCCACATTTACTTCCATGGAAGTAGTGAAGGTTATGGGAGCTGGTGGGAGCAATGGAAGTCTGTGCACACCCAACGTGATTGTGGATTCTTCAGTTGGTGGAAGTTGGTCGACTTTTCCACTTCCACCAACCAACTTTGGAAGTGTCCCCGTACTTCCATGGAAGAAAACAATACTTCCATCGAAGTAACAACAACTACTCCATGAAAAGCAAATTTACCAATTTAATACCATGGTAGGATGTAAATTTCGTTTCCATGGAAGTACGCGGTGAGCTCCATGAAAGTAAAAAACAAGAAGGGAAATATTGTGGGGGGACCCGGTAGCGGGTACCTCCCCCTTGAATATTGTGGGCGTACGAAAACCGTGTGGAGGCGTTGGAGGGTGTAGCAAACCCCACAACAGGTGTCGATAACCTCTCAATTCGGTATCCAAAATGGTGTGGTGCATTGCTCAACGACTCTACAACGGTTTTTTTCTAATGTCCACAATATGCAAAGCGGAGGGGTGTCGGCCACCTGTGTCCACTTCCGTGGAAGCTTCCACCAAGTTCCATTTGGAGACGATTCCATGCAAGCAGATCTGTTTTGTTGGAAGTGGAAACTCCCGTAGAAACAGACTCGAAAGTCAAACATTGTGAAAGACCCGCTTAGGTCCAGGAAGCGCTATCGCCGATTTTGTTCTTGGCTGTATTATCATCTGTTGGCATATCCTATAGGTAGCCACAAGATAGCTGGTACGCCGTAGGGTGTGGCCATAGGCACGATAACATGGTGGGACAGCGCTACAGAGCTGCCCAGGGCTCGTTGGTTCGTTATCCCAGTGGGTGGCCATTGAAATTACGGGGAGAAGGTGACATGTGACCGCCGTAGAACTGCCCGGAACTACTTGGTTAGTCATGTCAACAATGGAAGTGTCAAGTGACGTCTAGGATAGAGGAGGCGGTGGGGGAAATAACCTCACTACTCGCCTGCTACCTGGGAGTGTCCTAGTCACTACTTAGTTTTGTTCTTATCGAGCGGTGGTGCAACGGCAGGCCTTCAGGAGTTTTAGATTCAGCTTGACCACAAAATCCTATGGGTATGTGGGCTATACACATTTATGATTAGCGTTCAACAATACAAACCGCGGCACCCTTCCCCCCCCTCCCCCCCCCCCTGCAAGCAAGTGCTGCCTGGTCGATGAAAACCCCCCGGCATTGTAGGGAGGCGAGGGTCTATGGCCATACGACTGCCGTGCATGACATGAGTGCACCCCGCCCCCGCCCCCCGCCCCCGCCCTCCGACTCCGCCAGCGTGATTGAACCTATCAGACGGCTGACGTTTGACCCAATGTCCAAGACATACCCGGCGCTCGCCCGCGCTCAGGATAGGAGAAGACAACGCGGTTTGAGGTGGGCGGACTCTCTTCTGGCCGGTGGCCGGTGTATTTCCTCGCCCATGCACACGAGTATTGTAGTCACTACCAACAATTGTTTATTCGGCTTACCGAACACATGCACACCTTGGAGAGATCATCGATCCCTACTATTACGGGGGACCATAGTTAATAGGACCAAATATTGTTAGTAAAAATGGTGAAATATATAGGTTTTTATGTATAACATAGGTCCTATTAACTATGGTCCCCCGTAATAATACATGATGACCTACCCTGGTACCAGGTATGCCCTTTCAGGACAGATAAGATAAACCCCAGATCTTGCACGAGCTAGCTCACATCTCCGGCTGGGGGCCGTATAACATGCATAGTTTATGTGGGGCATGTTTCCTGGTTTGGGTATGTACTACATTAGTATTTAGACAGATCCTGCAGGACGATCTCACAAAGGCAGGTAAGGGTCTGGATTATCTACAGTACATCATGATCTATCTGATCTATCCGGTGT
The DNA here is from genome assembly GCA_031213475.1 of Nereocystis luetkeana. NCBI lineage: Eukaryota > Phaeophyceae > Laminariales > Laminariaceae > Nereocystis > Nereocystis luetkeana. Next base: position 11,384,962 of record JARUPZ010000006.1, read on the forward strand.
GTGAAGAATTGTTACTACTGCTGTATACTGCAGGTTCTGGTAGTGTTCCGATGCATGCTACGGGGGGGGTAGCAAGTAGGGGAAGCCCCTCTACCTCCGGTAGAATTACCGAGGATCCTCAGTCGAGGAACTCTATACGCCACCCAACAAACACACGATTTTTCACAAAAATGGTGAGCCGAGTCCGATACGATGCACGATCCCACGGGCTGGGTATGTCTGACGAAAACACAGCACGAGGGATTGGAGAGGGCCTCTCCGTCCCAATGGCAGGTTGGCCATGATTTAGATTTAGCAACATCGTATGATGTGAGATAGTCGACGTAGATGCAGTTAGGCCTATGTCAAAGAGCCTTTGGCTTGCGGTGATCTACATCGCTCACGCACGATATGCGCTATTATTCCATGATATATCCTAGGTATTCACTTTTTGAAGAATCGGTCAAAATTCTAGCTATATTCTATTAAACATACTATATTTATTTACACACTGGATCCAACAATTTTGGGCCGCTGCTCTGTTGCAGTGGTTGACCCCCCCCCCGGCTCGAACAGGATGCGTAGTTGATGGTCAAATGGCCACGGCAAGCAAGCAACGACTACGCCCCCCATGCTCCGTCCCGGCATTGTAGAGATGCGAGGGTCTATGGTCATACGACTACGGCCATGCATGAGACCGTGTACATCTCCCCTATCGAGTACACCCCCCCCCCCCTCCACCCGTAAGTAATATATTTTCGGCCAAAATATATTTTCAGAAAGACTTTCATGCCTTTGGCGGTGTTTCTCCCGACGGGGTATATATATACCAGTATACATTATATATATATATATATATTGTTGACATTTAGTAAGTATCGAAGTAGCGTGCCCCTACGTGATGATTCGTCAATACGTTTAGAGTAGCACCTACTGCACCTGTCACACAGACCAGTTTAGGTAGCACCTTTCGCCGTGCACGGCAAATATTTCTGATTGACTGACGGGGCTCCTTGACGGCACTCGGGAACTATCCGATCTCGTCGAAATTCCCGCTCGGGTTTTTGCAGTATGTCCACAGTCCTTGTACACCTAGGCTACCGCATTGTCCTCCTTGATAGCGAGTTTTGTCTGCTTTTGTCTGGGTGAGATACTGAGCTCTTCGAGGGAGCAGCTTCACAAAGATTACGTAGCAGCCAGCATCCATATGTAGACAGCATGTGCGCCCTGTCCTTGGGGTTGAGGTGCTTGCCAGCCAACTGCTATAGTTGCAAATTACCTGCAAATGCATTTGCTTGTTGTTAGGCATGCTGCCTTGTAATCACGTCATGGTCGTTGTTCCGCTGCAAGGGGTCGCAATATCTAGATTAATTTGCTCTATACCCTGGTATATATATACCCGCCTAACTGGTAACCACGTTGTTTGCTTGCGAGCGATGCGGGCTGGTACACCACAGCTCGTTTCAGTTGTGCCTTTCCTTTGCGCACTGGTACTGCTGTGTCCCTATATTATTTAGTAGATGTTTTCTTCCGTCGATTCGCTTTTTCTTGTTTGGCGTGGTTCATGATCACGGGCTAGACTTCGGCGAAATGTGCTAATGCAAGAACATCATCTTCATCATCATCATCAACATCATCATCTTCGTCATCATCATCATCGTCATCATCACCATCATAATCATCGTCATGATCATCATCATCCCTCACCCACTCAAGCGTCCGCCCACCCATCTAACCCCTCAGTTCCCCTCCTATTCCGCCGTACGTGGCGCGCTCTCGGGCTGGACACGTATTACCAGGGCGTTGAAGAAGAGACGGTGGTCCAAATTGACGGAATCAGACAGCCAGCTAGACAGCCAAGAGTCCTTACCCGCCTCGGGCAGCGACGTCGCCCTTCCGCGAAAGCGCACGTGGAGCTACGAGAGCCTGGCGGCGGTGCCGGGGATGGCGGCGGCCTTTCGCGCCTTCGCGTTCAGGGCCCTTTGCCAAGAGTCCGTCCTCTTTCTCGAGGAGGCCAAAAAGTGAGACAACGTATGATAAATTAGGAGGCTTCGCTTACGAGAGTGTGCTCCTTCGGATGTTTTGTCGGATGGTTTTTTGTTTTGTACCAGGTAGCTCTTTTGTTTGGGACTTTCAAGGGGAAAATTGACGATTGAAAGTGGCGACTACAGTATCGGCGACTGCGAGGAGTCGCAGTGCAAGGAGTCGCACGGCATGCGCGCAACGTGCCTCAATCCGTACTGCTGGACACTCACGCTGCTTGTAAGGATGTCTTGCGGAGTTCTGTGCGGGGGGGGGGGGGGGGGGGGTATTCGACTGCCAGTCGCGTTTGTGGCTCGGGTCGGTTTTTATGGACACGACACTGACTGCAGTAAGTCAGTCAGTTGGCCTACATTATCAACCAAGACCCACCCGCGAAGTGCAGACAAAGCATGACTTACTCACAGCCGTACTGGGCGGGTCAACGGTAACTAACGCCTCTCCACGACACGAAAAGAGTCTAAGGAATGGCATCACTCAGCCGACGGGTTGCCTTGACAGAATTCTATGGACGCATATATATACGTGCTGTCGTTAAAAGCTAAAAGTGCGTGCCGTGTGCCTTCATTGATTGGCGGTGACAGTCCAGCCTTCCGTCAACGCACGCTCGCTTGGAGCTGTAATTCATCCGAATGGTACACCCGTCGCCTGAAGCCATACCGCGTCAAAATGGTGCATCCGTCGCTTTGAACCAATGCTCGTCATGCACGCGAGTGCTGCATCCATGGAGTTATTCAATAATCTACGCGCGCATCCAAACCATCAAACGTTTACATCCGAAAGTACAACACCTATCGCTTTGAAGCTAAAATCCATCCGACTGCTGTGCTCGTGCTGTGATCGTTTTCCTTCCGCGGCAGGTACCAACACGGAGAGTTCTCGATGTGCCCATCGGATGCTGAGCGATGCCAAATATTGGCTTTCCGAGCTATGGTAAACAGGTTTTTCGCCGACGGAGCAGCGGACGAGATCAACATCAGGTATGTTATTTCTACTGAAAAACTACGAACGAATGACATCCATCAGTAATGTCTTGGGTGTTCGGCCCTTTCGGATCACCGAAGCTCAGAACCTATTGGAATGGGTCCTGGGTGTTTGGCCTCATGGGTCATCGAGGCTCACAACCTGCCGAAAGTGGCGTGTCGAACCTCTCCATCTCCTGTCACAGAGACGGAGCTAGTGCAGTAGTCCCAAGCACGGAATTTCCCTAGGGCCTACCGTCAGCCCCGGCCGGCAGTACAAGGGGTGCCGGGACGTTTTGCGGCTTATCAAGGAACGCGGCGCATCTCTCCGGCGTTCTAACATTTGACACTGGCGCCGCTAAACATGATGCTACCGGTGTCGATAACAAAGTACTGCAGATGTCGCCAACATGGCACTAATGGTGTCGTACTGCTGGTGCTGCTAACATCGTGCTGCTGTAATCGCTAAATCCATACTGGTGCGGCTAACACCATACTACTGTTGCCGCTAACACCATACTTCTCGTGTCGCTAACACCATACTACTGTTGTCGCTAACACCATACCTCTCGTGTCGCTAACAGCATACCGGTGTTGCTAACATGTTGCTGCTGTCGCTAACATCATGCTACTGGCGTCGCGGGCCTTTTGTCTTGAAGTGGTGGGGACAAGAAGCAAATTTTGGAGCTAAGCCGTTCGGACGCGGAGAAGTTCAGCAAGTTGGATGACGACCACAGGAGGTGAGACGGGGGTGAGGGGGGTGTTGGTTATCTCGACCAATGCCAGGTATTGAGCACCACATACACCTCTCGACCGCACGGAATTGCTCGCATTCGTGGTCTACGTCGGTACTAAAAAGGCCCCGATAAGATGAATGCTCCGTAAGGAAGGGTAGATTGTAGGAAAATGAGTGTATAGTCGTGCATACGAAGACGCAATATATCCGCGCTTCTCCCCCGCTTTGTGGTGTCCTCGGTCAGACGGGTCGAACAAAAAAAATCAAAGCTTGGCAAGCGCCGCGCACTTCTGCCCTACACATTCTGCGTCGTGTATGTGCTGTTTTATTCCAGTTCTTACTGTTTCCGTTGCTGCATTGCAACAGGGCCGTGTTTGGCAAGGCCTACGTCGAAATCCGCTACATGCTGGAGACCAACCTCCTGGGGCGTTTCATGGAGACGAACGAGTTCAAGGAGGAGGAGTCCAGGACCCCGTTGCCTCGAGCACGTCGGCGCCAGCGGGGGGGCTCTAACGGTGACTTGTGCTTCGACGTCGAAAACCCCCTGGGTACCACTAGCAGCGACACGCTCTCGCGATCGCCGCCAGAGGTGTCCCCACCGGAAAGTTGCTGAAGCCGCGCATCGTTGAAACAAACATCGATCGGGTAGGGTATCGGTATGGGTAGGGTAGGGCATACCCTGGTATACCCGTATATCACGCAAAGGAACACAAAACCTGGGACGGTTTTTCGGGGCGGATTTCTCCAAAGCCTTACGGGGGCGGACACAACCAACTTGGTGACCTATGGCAATATCTCGTCGAAGTTCGACTAGATATTTCTCTAGACGCATCGCTCGGTGTTCGCACCTACCCTATGATCGAGAAAACAAGCTTCGAAAACGTCCATCTGATGGGGGGGAGTTATCATGCGTGATTCACGGTAGGCAAATGGCGTTATGCGTTTGGGGGTGCGGGCGCTTGCAGTGTTCTTTGTTGTTTTTGCGGCGTCCCCGCCAGCGTATTGCTTGAAGCGCGAATCGATGGAACAGGGTAGGGTAGGATAGGATAGGGTGGTCACGGCTCGTATGCCTCCTTCAATGGTGCTCGAGCTTGCGTTGTTTGAGAAGCGCACAACATGCAGTGTTTTCCAGGGATGTTCAAGGATCGGGTCAGACCTGGCGGGTCAGGTCGGGTTTGGGTAGAGTAAGGGTGACCCGACCCGACCTGACCCAACCCGACCCGACCCGACCGGTGAGGGTCTCGATCCCTGCTGGCCCTATCCGACCCGAGCCGACCCGACTCGACTCGATCCGTGATATTTCAAAAAGTTCCTAAACCGACCCGCGGATCGGGTCATGAGCCCTGAAGAGCCCTGTTTTGTTTTTCACTGTGCGGCCGTATTTGCTCTCTCTCCGAGCGACGACGACGATGTGGACGACCACAGTAGTGTACTGGTAACGGGTCCGTGCTCTCATGGGTTGCTGACCTTCTACTGCATCGTCATCGACGGCGATTGATGGCCTTCCCTCGGTCCAGACAGGCACGCCCTAGTCACCCGCTTCGGCGTCGCCTGATGCTGAGTGAGCGTGGCACAAGAAAAGCACTGCTTTGCGTGCGGATAAGAAGCTTGCCCCTGTTGGTGCGTGTGCGGGTTGAAAAGCCTGTCCCCTGTTGCTGCAGTACTTGTGTGCGGTGATATATATACAGATTCTCGGTATGTATCTGGCTTAAGGAATAGCAAGAGGCGCTATCCGAGATGACAGAAGACCTGTCGTTTATGCGCGTGGGGTTTGTTTACGTTGGAAGCAGCATGCCCGTTAGTTTTAGGTGGTGTTAGGTGTTTGGTTTTAGTTCTGCATCCGCTGTTACAGTGATCTCTTTTGCTGCGAGCCACGATCAGCTTAGTTCACGTCTTCTGTGGTCTGATGGAAGCGCCCCCGCTAGTTTTACTTAGTCCGCCTTCTCTCCGGTGCTAGGAGCCAAGCGTCGACGTGACACCGTTCGCTGGCAGCGCCATTACCACAGGCGAGTGCATCGACGTAACATCGCACACTGGAGGTGCCAGCACCATTGTAAGTGTAGCGAGTGCCACTGCCAGTGCTGCCAGTGCCGCTCCCAGTGCCGCCACCAATGCCAGTACTGCGGGTGCCGCTGCCAGTATTTCCACTCCCAGTGCTCCCACTGCCAGTGCCAGTGCCACTTCCGGTGTTGCGTTTGTGTGGTGCGCCCCCAAGCCGCCGCCGCCGCATGTGATGTGCGAAAAGGAACACGCTCTCTCATGGAGAACGAGGGGGCAACAGCTGTAAAACGGGACTTTTTACACGCATACATGCGTACGTGTACTTGTTTTTTTTAGTGACGTGTTGTTCGTGCCTCTACTTGCATTGTTTTTACCTCCGGTACACCGAGAAGCGCGCAGTGAAACGGCTCACCATGTACTCGGTTTCGTGTTTCGAGTGAGGTTCGACTTGATCCTTCTAACCTGCGTGTGTTTTTTTTACCGTTGGCATACCATCTTCGGTACGGCGGTAAGCCGACACCATGGTGTGGGGAGGGGAGAGGGGGGGGAGAGTGGAACGCGTTTTTGGGGGGGGGCTTAAGAACGGAGAGAGTTTGCCGGAGTGTCGTTGGAGTTGAAATATGCCCGTTGATGGCCTATAGTTTTGACTCGTCCAGGTGGTACCGGAGAGTCGTCGGAGTTCAGATGTATCCGTTGACGGGCTAGTGCTGACCCGTCAAGGCGTTTTTAGACTTAACATTCTAGCTATGGTTGGTAGTTCCTTGACGGTTGTCCGTCCGTCAAGCGGCAGTACCGTCAAATATACTAGTTTTGGTGTAGGGGGTTCCTTGACGGCTGCCCTCCCGTCAGGAAGCAAGAGTGCCGTCAAATATGCTATTGTTCGTGTAGGGACGTCCTTGACGGCTGTCCGTCCGTCAAGGCGGGAGAGTGCTGTCACCCGATTTTTTTTGTTGGAGTTGGCGACGTGGGTTCACGTTGATGGACGTTTTTCGGTTTCTGTCTCGGCCACACCTCATGTCTTACTAAAAGGGGTCGGAGGGTGGCGGGGAGGGGTCTTATCGCGGGGAGGGGCCGCTTGAAGCAGCAACAAGTCGGTAGAAATTCTCATAATCGAGTCGGGCCGGCGAGTTTCATTTCGACGCGTCTTTTGCGCTCCGGGATATGTCAAGTCAGTGTGCCCGATGTATGTTGCGTTTTCTCTTCGGCGCTGCCGTCGAGGCATGCACCGAGACGTGCTGCATCAGCCATGTGTATGCTGTCACCATGGAAAGATTGAACGGGTACTATATAGTCCTGCAGTGGAAGCCTCCAGCCAGTGGTAAACGTCTCCAAAGTTGTGCCGTGGTTCGATTGCTCTTCGCAGCCAGCCGCTGAGCCGTCGTCGTCGTCGTCATCGCAAGGGAAGCCGGAAATGAGGCCTGAGCGATTAACGGGCGGCGCTAAGAGTAGACCCGCCGAGAGGTGTACTGCTCGGCCAGGAGCTATTTGATGTCGTAACTCTCGGCTGGACTCGCCGAGAGATCCATTGGTCAGCCGCTCGAGTGCAGCAACTGCCACGTTTCTAACAGAGGGGGGGGGGGAGGGGGGGGGAGGGTTGCTCATGATATACATGGGCGTAGTCGTATGGTCATGGTAGACCCCCCCGCCCCTACAATTTCCGAGACGGAGGACGTCGGGTCGTCACTGACCGCGCAGACATTGCTTGCACCGAGCGAAAGAAGCGCCGTGATGCGTTTGGCGAGTCGCACGAAGGGTGGGCTGCATCCCACTGAGAACCGCTTGTGAGGCGGGTTTTCTTGCGTATGAATGACAGCGTCGAATTAGGGTAGGGGGGGGCGGGGGGGGGGTGAAAGACCTGGTTAGTCGTATCTGCCGCGTGCGTTGTTACAGTAGCTGTTTCTTGGTGTTCTTTACCGTGCGTGTACCACGTACACACTTTATTTCTGCGGGGAAGAGGCGGTCTATTTCTTACGTGGTAGCCATTCCTCGAATGACTTGTATCCCCTCCATGCCCATTTATTGTTAGTGGTAGATGTTGTGCGACCTCGAGCTTTCCTTTTCAACGCGGCCCTCAAAAATAGGTACATTCAGCGTACGTACGTAAGAGCGACGCGAAAAAGGCGACAGGTGATGGCGGCAGTGGTAGTGGTGGTATTATAGCAGGATGGAAATGTAGACACCGGATCCGCACGACGATTGGAACGATTAATTTACCAGTAGTTGCCGTGCGTAGTATGGTGCTTGAATTTTGGTGGGTGGTTGGGTAGGTGGGTAGCTCTGTCCCCGGGGTTCGTTTTTTGTTTGTCAAAAGTATGTGGGGGGTAGACGTGAACCAGCGAAGTGCATGTTTTTGGTGTATCACAGTTAGCCTACGAATGAAATATGTCAAAAGTAAAATAGTCTACAATAGTTTTGTTCGTGCTTTCGTTTGCTTACTGTGGAAAATGTTCCGTAAATATTTGTCTGCGCGCGCTGCACGGGAAAAAAAACGTGTATGTGCGTGTGCTTGTTGCCTTGTTGTTGCATACGGCGGTAAACAGAACGCACACTGACAAGGTTGCTCGCGTATTTCAGAAGCAGCGAGGTGGGGGGAGGGAGGGGGGGGGGGCTGCTTCGAAGAGTGTTAGTGGATATTTTACCGCGGTGGGTGTTTGTTTTTGAGGGAATGAGTTCAGATTGTAACTATTGTGCCTGTTGAGCTCCGTTGAGTGCTCGAAGTCGTTATTATGGATCAGTGGTGGTGGTCAGCAGGGAGGAAGGGAGGAAGAGAGGAAGAGAGGGAGAGAGGGAGAGAGGGAGAGAGGGAGAGAGGGAGAGAGGGAGAGAGGGAGAGAGGGAGAGAGGGAGAGAGGGAGAGAGGGACGGAGGAGGAGCGGTGTTGAGGCCACCACCGCTTTTCCTTTTACGGGGGTAGGTCTGGGTAGGTCTGGGTGGGTGGGTGGGTGGGTGAGTGGGTGGGTAGAAGCGTGAAGTCTAGGATTATGCTGATATTATAGTGGTCGTAAGAGTTTTTATCGGCTGGCCTGAGTTTGTTGGGGTAGGGTTGATTTCCTAAATAGGTGTCTTGATCTTGCGCTGCCCTTACTGCCTTTCGCCCCGAGTAGTAGACCTGACGAGTCTTGCGGGTAGTGTCTTTGGCCCCGCAGCGTCTACTCGGCTTCGAACGAAACAAACGCACACATGTATGATGTTCGTGGTCGTGGTCGTGGGAAGGTTCATCAGTTACGTAGCCGATGTTATCTGTGTTGGAAGCGGGTCCCATTGGTTTTGCCTTTCGCCCACATACTATACCTGGGACGAGTGCCTGACTTGCCTTTGACCTTGGACCCCCCCTGCAGCTTTTGCGCGCCTATGAAAAAAAGAGCTTGGAGGTCGCGGACGGAAGCGGAACATGTGAGGAAAAGTGCTTCAACGAGGAATCCATGTTGAAATAAGCCTTGTGGCGTCTTGTCTCCAGATATAATAGTATCTCACAATTTCATCATGGGCACGTGCGAAGGGTCTCCAGCAAACAAACTGTCGGGTCCAGGTATCATATTGGCCGGGGGGGATTAGGCGTGTTCAGGTTTACGGCATGGTTCTCTTACCGTTTGAGACTCTCATTGGATTACTCTTTACACGCCGGGCAGATCAATCACATATCCCCACTGTATGATCTAGAGATTTCAGAGGACAGATAGATGCCCCCTGATCCGTATATGATCTAGCGCATGTTGTTCGGTGGGACCCGTATGACCTGCATAATATATGGCACTTGTGTTTTGGGTGTGATATGTGCTGTGCAGATCATGCACAAATGAGCTGACAGCGGCTGGTTAAGACCTAGACGAGGTCTACGGTAGGTCGTGAGCTGTCCGATGTATACCACTCTGAGCGGAAAATTAAGAACCTTTCGGACAATAATGGCAGACCGTAGACCCTGGCACACCTCTACCATGCCGGGACGGAATACCAAGCGGTCGTGAAATTGAACGCCACGAGGGGTACGTACGCGACTATATCCCTTCCCCCGCAAAACAATTCCATGCTGGACGGATGCGGGTATGAGCCCAAGAGGGCGCGCGCCTCAGACGCACGCCAGGGTAAGGGGGTACACCTTATTATTGTAGACATTGTGAGAGTCATCACTCAAGGAAGCTCGAAAATAGCGCGCGTAATCTGACTAACAATCGCTTCGCCAAAGGTGGGTATACAACCCCGAACACGTGCAACGATAGGCATTGCAGTATATACGGTGGCATGTTTTACCAAAGGTGCTACTAGCGCTAATATTACTCCGAGCACTTACGAGCCAGACGTTCGAGTGTCTAATGTATGTAGCTTGGACGGGGTGTCCCTTGATGCGTGCTAAATGAGGGGTTGCGGCATTGTATGTGGCATGTACTGACGCTAACATTTTACTCCTATTACGGGGGGCCATAGTTAACAGGACCTATGGTATACATAAAAACCTATATGTTTAACAATTTTTACTAACAATATTTGGTCCTGTTAACTATGGCCCCCCGTAATAGTACTTACCAGATAGACTCAAGAGTAGCTGTATATATATATTCATATATATATATATATGTAGCTTGCACGGGGTCTCTTGAGGCGTGCCACGGTAGAGCATGTTGTACATAGCACTTGTCTTGGCCGAATACTTCACGTCTTGAACAGCTCATCTACAGATCATTTGATGATCTAGACCGTTCAGCGCAGACGTATTCCTGATCCGTATGATCTGTATGATATGTATGATCTAGCTCGTGTTGCCGGATGGGAGTCGTACAATCTTCGTGATCTAGCACACGTTTCGTGGGTTGTATCTGTACTAATCATTCAGATTATGCACAACACATCGCAACGGCAGGCGATGAACTACTAGATGATCTAGATCATGATCTGTCGTAGGTGCTGAGAAGTTTCTGGTGCATAACGAAAGGAGCTCCTGAGCAGAGGCTGGGCGACCCAATAAGGTATGCCCTATTGTTGCGTTGTGTACCTGAGCCACTGCAATGTCAACAATATATATATCCATCGGGTTTCGGCTTCATGTTCGTTTCAAAGTCGTTATGGGGGGTGAGGAGGTATTGGGTAACGAGAGGAGGCCCTTCAATCCGGAAGCTCTGAAAATTAGGGTGCAATCACCCCTATCGGTATACCGTAAATATAGCACCCGCCAACGAATAACGCCGTACGAGTAGGTTAACATGAATGGGGTTCCGCTGATGCAGTGGTGTAACACTGCAGCCCCTCGGTTGAGAAGCTCCGGTCTGGGGCCCACAAAGCGCTACCTGGTACTAGACTACAGCAGTATACCCCTATTGTGTTAGCCGCAGCAGGCGTCTAACCCTTTTAGGACTGCAGTCCCGTTTTGGGGGCAAAAACTACAGTACTTAGAATTTGAGTGGTTTGTGACCAAACCGGGACTGACAGCAGTCAGTCCTGAAAGCTGAGATCACATGCACCGACAGCGGTTTTAAGGGCTGCAATGGACGCCTTCTACGACGGAGGCACCCAATGTCACTGGGAATGATAGGGCTTCTCAGCTGAGGGAGGAACTACGGTACCCGATGTCACTGGGAATGATGGGGCTTCTCGGCCGAGAAAGGAACTACAGTACCCACTGTCACTGAGACTGGTGGGGCCTGTCAACAGAGAAAGGAACTACGGTACCTGATGTCACTGAGAATGGTGGGCCTTCTCAACAGAGGGAGGAACTACAGTACCCAATGTCACTGGGATGATGGGGCTTCTCAACTGAGCAACTACTACTGCTCAACTGAGCAACTACTACTGTAGTACCCAACATCGTGTACAATAACGTTCGTTACAGACCTCCTAGGCCATGGGTTAAGCGTGAATGTTCAATTGTAGGCCCAGTGTATCGGGGGGGGGGCACAGAGCTCTTCGAGTGCGAAGCCTCAGAAAATTCCAGGTGCACTCCTACCGTCGTAGCATGCATCGCATACGCCTACAGTGGACTTCAGTCGGGTCTGTCTGTCGTCGCCCGCTCACACCCAATGCCCTCCGGCCAACAAAATCATACGCCTATATCCAGACAGTGAGCATCAGCCGGGCCTACTGTATTGCAGCCACTGCAAATGCCTAATGCTCTAATGGCAGTCGACAATGCCATGCTTTCCTCCGGTCCACATCAGCCCCGGTCTGTGCTGTCGCCTCTGCTCGTACTTGACGATCTAGACAACAAACTCAGATCATGTACCTACATTCTATCCGCACCAGCCCGGCCTGCTTTGTCGCATCTGATCATACCGAACGCTCTAGGCAACAAACTCGTACCTACTTCCAGCGCATAAAGGCCGGGCCTGAGTTGCATCGCCTATACTCATACCTGACGCTCTAGACCACAAACTCATATCTACCTCCCGGTCAACATCAGTCGGGTCAGTGTCGTCGCCTTCAGTCATACCTAGCGCTTTCGGCGACAAGGCGATCAGGGCAATCCCATGGGCATCCAAATACCCGCATGCAGGGCATTGTAACACTATTGATAGTTCCGCGGACCTCAGTAGAACAGACTGACGTACCTAAGCCCAGCAGGCGTCTTCACAATGTCGAGGAGGGGGGCAGCGGGGGGGTACTCATGTCATGCATGGCCGTAGTCGTATACGTGACTATAGACCCTCGCATCCCTACAACACATTGACGGAGCACGTCGGGTTTTCACACCGACCAGGCAGGCATTGCTCGCCCCAGGCGCGAAGCGCTGTGAAGCGTTAGGCGAGTCGCATGAAGGGCGAGCTGCATCCTACTAAGAACGGCTTGTGATGGACATTTTTTCATTGGATGACAGATTCGACTGAATGTCCAGCGGGGGACGGAGGGGTATTTATTAGGTTGATTGCCTTAGTAATTCGACCATTGACCACGCATCGCTTGCGAGACGAAGCTACTCCTAATAGAGACACCCTCAACAGTTAGGCGCTCATTACATTGTTTCCATGAAACTGCTAGTCGTATCCCCTTCCTGTTTCACAGCCTGCGGCCACCCTCTATCTCCCAGGATATCGATCGTTTTTCTCGCTACTACCTGGGGTACCAAATTCCTCCATATATATCCTATTCGTCTAGTTTTCACATCATGTTATGTCACATTACCTCACTATGTTAGTTCTACTCTCTATTGCTTCGCTACAAGGGCATATATGTGCATCCACTTCCTCCTTCTCCCGGTTGCTGGTATACCTCTTTCTTCTTTCTGGCAGGTCCGGGTCCCCTAAAAGAAATCGCAGTTTCAGCGTTTTTGCGAAGTCCATTGGGCCGTGCGAATATGTTTTCATTTCTGGATCTTCTCTTTACCCCCTGTACAGCTCTAGGTTGTTTCACTTCTTCCACTTTATATCGTTGTGACCGTTCTCTTGTTTCTATTATTCCTTCTACTTAGGTCTTGTATCGCCCAAACTCCTCTATGGACAGCACCCCTCCTTGGTTTCCTCCTATTGTACCCCTCTATATTTTCTCGCTACGATATCCAACCTTGTTCCAGTTCGCCCTTTTATCAACCTTCTCCCGCACAAGTCTATCAGATGTATGGCTGGCAATCTCTTTTTTTTACGTCATTCTTACTTCGTATTGCCCTTTCAAGCTTCTTACGTCTCGGTTGGTCTTACGTGGGTACGTTCCCAGTTCTGCTCTTGATACTGTGTGCTGCCCGTTGTACTTGAACATCCTAGTGTTTTTTTAGCTCCTGTCGTACCGCTAACCTTGACTACGCTTCCCCAACCACCACCCCCACTACCCACCAATACCACCACCAATACCACCACCAACAACAACACCAACACCACCAACACCACCAACAACAGCACCAACAACAACACCAACACCATCAACACCAACAACACCAACACCTACACCAACATCACCAACACCACCACCAATAGCACCGACACCACCAACACCAGCACCAGCACCAACACCAACATCACCAACAATAACAACAACACCAACACCACCAACAACAGCACCAACAACAACACCAACACCATCGACACCATCGACACCATCGACACCAACAACACCAACACCAACACCAACATCAACATCACCAACACCACCACCATAGCACCGACACCACCAACACCAGCACCAGCACCAACACCAACATCAATATTATCCCCGACGCCACCAACGCCACCAATATTACCATCAACACCAACAACACCAACACCGCCACCAATAGCACCGACACCACCAACACCAGCACCAGCACCAACACCAACATCAATATTATCCCCGACGCCACCAACGCCACCAACGCCACCACCACCACCAACACCAACACCAACACCAACAACGCCAACACCACCAACACCAGCATCAACATCACCAACATTACCAACACCAACACTACCACCGCCGCCCTCTTGGTCCTTACGCCCCCCCCGCTGCTAGCACACACACCCCGACGTGCTTCGTGCCGGCATTATAGGGGTGCGAGGGTCTATGGTGATACGACTACGGCCATGCATACCATAAGTACTCCCCCACCCCCCCCTCCCCCCGCTCTTCCCGCCTGGCCGCCCGAAACCTTCCGTGAACACTATAGGGCTCGGCATCGCTAAACTTCATACTCTATGAATCTATCACACGAGGACGTTCCGCCCACTGCGTGGTATCGCCCACGAACGACCTTGTCCGCTCTACACCATAGGCCCAATGCAATTCGACAAATATCACGTGCGGACATTGTTATTTTTCGCATGCCTTTAGTCAGCGAAATCATTCTGACTTTTCGGTGAAACAACAGGCAGGATGGATCAGATCGGGTTCAGTTGCCGGCGGCTTCGCCAGATGTTGGTTAGAAGGGACACCCTGCTTGCTCTGCGCAGTCAGCGCTGACTAAGTAGAGTAGTACGTAAGCCAGCGCTGAGTACGTAGAGTAGTACTCACAGTAGTTGGCGCTGACTGGTCTTCGTGGTCAGCGCCAACCAAGCAGAGTAACTGTAGGGGGCTACCTCCCAACCGACACGGGAGAAGAGCGGTGCGCGGGCTTATTGTGCCGACTTTTGCAAGGCGAAGGACGGGCGGACCACGTTGTCGAGGTGATACACCGAAAATCTCCAAAAAACAGACGACTATGTGATCCCGGGTGGCCTACCTGTTCCCCCCACACCCGATCTTCCGTGATGCAGGCTGTTTTCTTATATCATGGGTGCTTAAACAGGGCTTCCAGACAGTCCCATAGAAGCACCATGGATATCCATCCCACGAAAGTACCATGATAGAACCGTGGAAGCGTCGTGGAAGTTCCGTGGGAGTATTATGGGAACATTGTATACCGTGGAAGTCACACGGAAGCCACACGAAAATCCCATGGGAGCCACACGGAAGTACCACAGAAGTTCTGTGAGAGCCACACGGGCGCATCAGGGCAGTCTCACGACGTCCCATAGGATTCGCTATATGGAAATTCCCTGGTGCTTTCATGGGACTACATGGTTCCTATGGAAGTCCCTATACAGAGGACTCCATTGGACTATTAATAGTGTTCCTATGGGAGCCCCGTGGGACTTCCATGGGATTTACTTCCCTTCCATATCGGTGCCATGGCATTCCCATGGGACTCCCATGGAACTTCCACATTGCTCCCATTGACCCACATGTGACTTACATGTTACATGGCTTGCAGTGCACCAATGGAAACGGCGTACCCCCACGGGAGTTCCATAATAAAGATTCCATGGGGCTCCCGTAGGACTCCCGTGGGATTATCATGCGGCTCCCATGATATGTTAGCACTCCCATGGGACGCCTATGGGACTTCCATGGGGCGCTATTAATAGTGCTCCTATAGGACCCCTATTGAACTTCCGTGGGACTCTCGTAAGACTTCCACAGGGCTTCCACCATACTTCCATGGGACTCCCATAGGACCCCCATGGGGGTTCCATGCTCGTAAGATTTCCTTTCGTGTTTTCTTGGGACTTAAATGCGCCCATGGGAGTTCCATGGGAGCCCCTTGGGAGCCCCGTGGGAGTCCCCTGGGAGGCCCTTGAGAGTCCCACGAGACTTGCATGGTGCTCCCGAGGGACGCCATAATAGTTCAGTGGGAGTTTAGTGCTCCCACGCAATGTTTTATTTTGTTCCATGAGACTCCCATGGGACTCCCGTGCGGACTGGAGTACTTCCATCGGACTCCCATATGACTGCCATCGGACTCTTATGGGGCTTTCGTTCTTCCAGAAGACTCCCACAAGGCTCTCATGGGATATTCGTGGTCCCAAAAGACTCTCGTGGAGCGACTGTACGGTGCTTTCATGTTGGGGCTCCCATAGGTGGGAGCACTATCAATAAAAGTGTGGTTTGTGTTGCCGTTGAGCTCTACTTCCTGTCCGCCCTATGGCTTGCGGCCTCCTGCCTTCGCCACCGCTGTGCTGCCATGACCTCCACTGCTGTTGCTGCTGCTGCTGCTGCTGCTGCTGCTGTTACTGCTGCTGCTGCTGCTGCTGCTGCTGCTGACACCCGTACTCACGGCGGTTGGGGTGGAGCTTGGATGCGACTTAATCCCTCCGGAACCCCGACATACATGGTGATTAAAAACTATGGGCAATATCTTTGGTTCTGCCAACCAAGCGTCTATCACAGTAGTATCGTGAGCACCTAGCAGTAGGGCTACAGTAGTAGTGTCATGCTGCGCCCGTGCCGTGCGACTCCTTGGATTTAACCGTTGTAGCTCGGACAACCAATATGTATCATCCCCCAATCGAGGCGTTCTACGATAGAGGTTCACCCTAAATTTCTGAGGCTCCTCGCTTAAGGAGCTCCATACCTCTTTCGAAAACTGACTTCAGCAAAAATCAAAATGCATCGAGTCTACAAAACGTTTTTTTTCGAAATCAATATTGGCATTCCGACGATTGAGGTCGAGGAACCAACCCGTCTTTCAGAAAGTAGGCTTAGCAGTCTGGGAGAAGGGATCTTTAAGGATGTTTTTTACTTGAAAAATGTGTAGCGTGGTCTGCACTTCGGAATCGTCGTCCGCATCTGATAAATTTCCTGGTTCGATGCAAACTCGGCGTAGCCGCGTTTATGGCGAGTTTTGGCCCGTTTCGGCTGCGGTTTGGGGTCAGCGTTTGGGTTAGGGTTAGGGTTAGGGTTAGAGTCGGGGGTTGGGTTGGGTCTTCGCGCGTGCCTTGATCCCAACAGGAACCAAAACATCCGAACAGCCTACCAACCTAAATATCCCTTCTCCCAGATTGTTAAAGGTCCTCTATCGTAGAACGGGTCAATCACACGGCGGTCGTAGCCGTAATTGCCCCTTCTTTTCGTTGCATTTTCAGCTCTGGCGTCCTAAGAGGGATAAGACTTTCAAGAGCAGACAATAATAGATGAAGATGTGATGAAAAGGAACGTAGGCGTGGGGCAAGTAAGGGCACCACTCAGTCAGGCGGTAGGGGTGCACCTGCGATCTTCTGAGGCTTTCCTCGCTCTCGAGGAGCTCCACACGCTCACCAAGAACTTGCGTTTGAATACATGTGTGGGCTTGAGCCCTTTAGGAGAGTGCAGTCCCGTTTTGGGGACGAACCACTTAGAATTTGACTCGTTTTGTCCCCAAAACGGGACTGCACTCCTAAACGTCTTTGACCCCAATGACCGGCCCCATGGCCTACCGTAGAGGCCGTTGGGTTCGCACAGCAGCGGTGCGATCGTTTTTCCGCCCTGTACAGTATTTTTTTTTCTAGAATAGGAACGTTTTGCCTATACCGAACAGCAGTGCCTTTTCGAAAAAGATTTGCTCTAGAGAGAGAAAGAGAGACCTTCCGAAAATAGAATGTTCGGTTTTCAGCACCCTTTACCGTTGGTGAGATTGAACGCTGAAAACCCATGCCCCCCCTGTGCGAACTCGTCGCTTTTTTTCACTCTTAATAGGTGCAGTAGACGCGAAAGAATAATACTGTACTACCCGAATGGGGTATCGAGTAGTCCCTCGGCTCAGGAGCCGCGTCAGTCACACATATTTTGGGCATAAAGTGCCGGCCCTATAGTAGCGGCCACCAGCAGGTGGATGGAAGTAGGTCGATGTTGAGCCGGCAGTAGGCACAGAAGGGAGTTAGATTTCGTCCATGTAGGTTTGTATTTCCTCTCTTTCCCTTGGTTGTCTTCTCTCTTCTTCTATGGAACGTTTTTATTTTATTAGTGATCGACGTTAAGAAAGCTAACGCTAGACATTGTCGGATGGCACGCATACCAAGTTAAAATGTCACGGCAAGTCACCGACTCTATTCGATAGATTAGTTTTCCCATTCCCATTCCACGCGTGGAACAATTTTCTCCAATACCGTCAGATTGCTATTAGTAGATGTGTTTTATGAAAGAAAAGAACAATTGCCACGAACGTCAGATTTAGGAAGAGGGCCTCCATTGCTCGCATGCAAGATTTGCGTCAAGATATTATGGGCCAGTGCATGTTTAATGTCGTATGTATGCCTCGAAGGTTGAGACACAAGAATGCCTTGAGTGTTGCCAGATACGACAGAAGGATACCTGATGTGGTACTTTCTGCAACTGCTCATTCGAGGAACTCCGTACCTCCCCACACCCATAACCTGATCTTGAGAGGCTGGAGGTGCAACCCGTTAAACAATGCCATGCCTTGAGTACAGATACCAAGTATCGGAAAATAGCGTTGAACACAACAAATAGACATCCCAGCGGTTCCTCGGTATAGCAGTGTATTAAGGGGGCAGTCAGAATTGTGCTAGCCAACGAAGTGCTTCCCCGGTACCGTACCAGCCCTCGAGCTTGTGTTGGTGCCGCGCACAATGCGGTGCGAAAGGGGCAGGACAAAAATGTATAAAATACACATTAAATAGATGAGGTACCTTAAGGCATCTAAAGGCACCTTAAGGTACGGACGCGTCCTGCGACAGGGGTACATACAATAGCACTTCTTAGCCAATAGGACATTGCCTTACTGACGAGCGGCCCCTCGACCGAGGAACTATCCAGTGAGACATACCACTCTGGGCGGCAACTGTAAGGACCGTGGAAAACGTCAATATGGATACCAAGCGCTCTTTACACTTACGCCCAGATTGGTACCAATTATGCCTTGTCGTCGGAATGCCGTAAAAAGAGCATTGAGGTCGCGCGGGGGTGCGGTCGTTTTTGAGCGGTCGCTTTCCCTCGACAACGGTGGTAACAGGAGGAGTGCTATTAATAGTAAGGTCGAACGCTACATTTTCGGAAGGCTCTAGGCCAGAACTTTCCAAGAACACACCAATGCTGTCGCTCGGCGTTGATTTGGCACAGCCTTTCCCCGTTCTGAGTTTCAAAAAAATCGCGCGCTGAAAAGCAATCGCATCCGCTGTGCGAACTCAACGGCCTTAAGGTACCGTCGTGTGCATGCACCATTTTACACGTCACCGGTATGCACTTGTTCCAGACTATGGGATTATTCATTGACTCAATTTGTAGGTGAGGTCTAGAGCTCCTCCAGTGAGGGAGGACCCTCACAAAAATATGGCGCTACCCCTATAAGCCAGAAAAATAAGGTTCTACCCCTAGAAGGCAAAAAAAAAAAAGGTGTCGCCCCCCATAAGTCAAAGAAATAAGACGCTGCCCCTACAAGGCAAACACGCGCCAACGCGTGAAGCTCTTACATCGGTACACCATCCGCAGTCAGTCTGAACGCGCGCCATTCGGCAAAAACAAAAAATCATCGACCTTCCCTGCCAGTATATATATACCTATCTAACCCATGGCCTTGTGTATCGGACTATTTCAATCAAGATGCACAGTGAATCGAATATCCTCACACACATTGTTCCTTATACCACTCTAGGTCAACCATTAAATGTTTCCAACTCCCCTTCTCGAAGGCTCCTGCTGCTAATACACATACATGTTCTCGAGAAAATGTTATATTCCTCGCTGGAGGTATAGATGAGGATGCGTTCCAAGGGGGGGAGGGGGGGATGTTTGAGCAAGGGGGTGAGGTTGACCATGAGCATCGTGGAGGGCGTTAGAGGCGAAGGGGGGGGGGGGGGGGGGGGCGTACTCGATAGGAGAGATGTTCTCGGTATCATGCGTGGCCGTAGTCGTATGACCATAGACCCTTCGCATCCCTACAATGCCGGGACGGAGCATATCTGATTTTCACGAAGGGAGGGGGGGGTACTCGATATCGTGCATGACCGTGGTCGTATGACCATAGGAGGGGCGCGGGCGGGGGGCATGCTGAGCTCACTAGGCACACTAGGCGCACGTGCTTACAGTAGCATGCTTCGGTAGAGGTGTACCTCGATGTTTATGAAACCCTTGACCTGAAAAGCTGCTCTGTGCCTCACCTGAAGAGCTGCTCGATGAAAATTGACATACTCGGCGCGATGAGCACTGCCATGGCCTGTGTATGCATATCGTATGGCGAATGCTATCATGTACGTATGTAGTAGGATGAGATTCCAACGACAAGGCACGACGTGCTGGGCAGTATGTCAGGGGAGGATCCTCGCCGGTCGGAAATATGCTGGCCAGTTATAGTGCATGTCACATAGCGGTGGGAATCGAAGTACTCACGGCCGGAAGGGTTCGGAGTATCAGGGAAGGTGGCTGATAGGGGTGACGTCCTGGGGCTAGTGATGGTGATGGTGGTGGTGGCGGTGAGTGGTGTTGTTGATGATGATGGTGGGGGAGGGAGGGAGGGGGGGTGACCATGGCATGAGGATGATGAGGATGACGCCGACGATGACAATGGGGTACATGATGATGATGGTGTTGGTTATGGTGATGACGATGACGACGGTATTGATGGTGATGATGATGAGGGTGATGATGATGATGATGATGATGATGATGATGATGATGATGATGATGATGATGATGATGAGGATGATGATGACGATGACAATGATGATTATGACGATGATGAGGATGATAATGGTGGTGATGGTGATCGTGATGACGAGTATGAGCGGGGGGACCGGCCGGACGGGTAACGGAAAGAGTGACGATGTTATGACGTGGAGCGGCAACTAACTCATCAGCAGTACTATGGGCTGTTCGCTCGTGAGGAGTATTACGGTGGTGGGGGGGGAGGCTGGCGATGGTGATTACAATGATTTTGGCAGAGGCGCACGGGCAGGCGGGGGTACTACCAATGGTTTCTTATCGACGACAGGGGAGGGGCACGCAATAAAGGCTTACTCGCAGCTGGAATGAAAGGATCAACGAGGACAGCACCAAAACGAAGATATGCCCGTCCGTCGCAGGTCGAGCATTGGGCAACGAGAAAACGCAGAGAGCGCACCCATCCAATAACTCCCATGCCCTTCCGCGGCAATTTCGGACTGGTGGTGATAAGCTAAAGAGGGGAAGGAGAGAGAGAGAGAGAGAGAGAGAGAGAGAGAGAGAGAGAGAGAGAGAGAGAGAGAGAGAGAGAGAGAGAGAGAGAGAGAGAGAGAGAGAGAGAGAGAGAGAGAGAGAGAGAGAGAGAGAGAGAGAGAGAGAGAGAGAGAGAGAGAGAGAGAACTCTAGGATGCACAAGTGGGCCGCCAATGCTTCTAGAGACGACCACCCATACTCTCCAATATTCGGCGACGGGTCTATAATAGTAGCATCTGTGACTGCTGCCCTACATATAAATGCAACGGATACACCTCGGCCGTTTTGGGGACGGGGGTGTGCATTGTCGAGATGGGCTGTAAAAAACGTACAGGCGGATATAGGAAACAGCAGGATGCTATGGTCGCAAACGACGTCCACACGAGACTAAAAACGAGGTCGCTGCGGACCTCGAAAACCCCCCCCGGGTGTGTCGAGGTTCGAAACTCGAGGCTGACTATTATTTTCGTTTATTCGAGTCCTCACAAATTTTCCAACGGGAATCCACCCCCAAATCTTGGTCATCCTCCGTTTTGTACTTTATTTGTCGAAACTCTGTATGCAGAATCAGGGGACGGTGCGGCCCGCGCGGTGCGTCTGACCATGATGTACTGTACCTTGAGGATCCGACATCCTGCCCTTGAGATGATAGCGTTCTCCTGGCCCTCGTTCGACGATTGATCTGATCGATTTGGCCTCGGCCTTGAAAACTTGGAGAAGAAGGTAAGGGCGATGGTTCCGTGTGCTACTTTTGCCTGCCGCACTCAGTAACTATATTGCTGTTCCAGGTGGTTCGCCCCCCCCCCCCCCCATCACCGGTCTGACTCGAGCAATTGGCGGCATCGCGGAGAGTATACGTAGTGCTGTAGTGTAGTGCTGAATGGCAGTGCGTCCTGCGCGTGAACTATGCGTATATTTACGGCGAATTAAAACCCATGGCTCAAGGGGTGTTTTAAACACTTCGTTAATACCAACCAGTATCTACTCCTTCTGTGTGGATATACTCGTCGTACAACCTAAGAACGTCATGAAACATCCATGGTTCTCGCGGAGCATTGCAGAAATGACCGCGAGGGAAACAGTATACGAGCTGTATGGCGGGGGGAAATGCACATACATACACGGTTTGGCGAAGTCAAAAACCCAAGGCTCAAGGGAGGCGATAAGAAACTCTTCTCAAAGGATATATACGAGTATATACACCTGGTATATATATATAATATTATGTGTGGCTGTATGTTTGTACTCGTACAATATCAATCGATGTGGAAGTGACGAGTATTAATAGTTTCTCGCGGAGAAATGAAAAAAGAAACGCGAGGGAAAAAAAAAAGAAACGGGGTTTGAGAGCGCGCCCAACAATTTGCAGCGGCGGATGGCCATTTTGAAAATGAGAGCCCTGGGGAAAAGAAACCGCCGTTCATTCGAATACCCTGGTATAATTCATTCATTTGCTTCATTCAACAAACACCCATAATAAATGCATGCATGCAGCGAACGGTTGCACATTGAGCTTCCGTGCCAAATTGTAGCAACACACCGATCGATCCCTTGATAATTCAATCATTGCAGTATTCACGCGGAGGTTGGGTGAAGCGACACAGAAGCATGAGCGAGCAGTATCTTGTATATATACATAAAGAGGGCGCCGGCGAAGGCCGACCGTAGGCCTTACGTAGGCCGTAGGTACTGCTGTGAAAGTACGTCGTTCAAAAGGTCAACTTTAGTACGAGTACAATTTATGGTTTCGCGGAAACGCCGATCTTGGGCGAATGGTCCACGGATTTCGCCGTGGGCATGGGGGCCTGCTATATACCAGGTAGTGCTGTAGGCTGGGTCTGCACAGCAGGGCGGAACCCGCCCTCTCCCGCCGCGGCAGCTCGAATATTCGCACGTACCAGGTATACGGTTGAACGCATGATTCCACTCATTACATGGCACAGCTGCACTGCAGCGGTACAACTCTTCTTTCTTCCAGCATTCGCAGAGAGAGCTGCTCGCTCGCACGTCTTGAACTCGAACGCGTCCATCTCAGCCAGCATATATATTCGTATCATTGCAGCAGCAGGAGTATGTATCTACACCAGCAGCAGGATCTACGCCGTCATAATGATGCAACATCGAGCCGTACGGGCGGTACGTGGTCGTGCAGAATGCGTGAGAGCGTGAGAAACTACAATTGTGTACGAGTATGCGCCGGAGAAACTAACGTGCACAAGGTCACCAACGCGCCACCGGTATAAATTTCTGATATTTTTTTTATAAAAAAGCAGAATATTCTTTTAATAACCCCTTTAATACGGCAGTCCCGATTCGGGTACAAACGACTTCGATTCCAAGTGTTTTGTTCCCAAAACGGGACTGCAGTACTAAATGGGTTAAAAAAGAAAAATCGCGATATGCGTGGTACTCGTACCTGACATCATTACGAAAATCACGGGAGAAATAGTAACTCTCTGCAAGATTTGAAACCGAAAGTACTCAAAATCACTGCTGTTTATTCGAGGCCTATATTAATTTTGAATGCAAATTCCATGAGATACATAAAAATTTCGAGAATCGCAACATATTTACGAAATCGCAAATTATCACATCTCCTCGCTTGCCTTTTCTCTGCCGCCACGCAGAGACAAGAGTACCAGTACGGATGCAAGCATACACAAGTTCGCCCGGCCGCGCTTCCCCTCTCTCCTCCTCGACGACAACCCTGCGCAGGGTGGCTGTGGCGTTGCAACGGCCCATTTTTCGGCTACAGCAGTACCCACCTCTCTCCCCTAGGCGTGGCTATCCGGTGAACGTATACTTGTGACCTGGCGGGGTCTCTCACTCGAAATCCAATTCGTGAGGCTCGGTCAAGGTCATCATCGACAGGGTTGTTCCGTGCCTGTTGCTGCACCTACGTTTCTTTTTTTTTTTTTTTTTTTTTTTTTTTTTTTTTTTTTTTTTTTTCTCATCCCATTCATTATCTTCGCACATCTTCTTCTCTCTCTCCTTCCGACTCGTAACTTAGATCCGGGGACACGTAGCAGGCTCTTCTCCCCCCTTCCCGCTACGGTACGTGCCTTCATTTTTATCGCGAGAAGATTTCAGCCTTTTCTTCCCTCGTCGACTCGCATCGAATTGTGCCTACCCACGCTGCAAGGCGCTCTCAACAATTGAATCCCTTTTTTTATTTTTGCAAATAAAGTCAAAGTCCGACCCTCCTGGGGCTCGAACCCAGGACTCAAACAAGTAGAATTCGAGGTTAACCACTTGAACCACCGGGGCGACCGGCTTCTGGGGACAAATCACTCGGAATAAGTGTGGGATAAATTCTGCAGCTGCTGTACGTACGTGCTGTTCCCCTGCTGCTGCTGCTGCTGTGGCGCGCTGGCGGACCCTCTCTGGAGGTAGTCCTGAAAAATAATTGACAACAAACAGCTGTGAGGAGGAGCAGCAGCCAGGAGCAGCCTCGCAGCAGCGGCAGTGTCCCTACAGGCGCATCGGGACCGTAGGTCGCATCACCATGTCTGCCCCGGGGGGATCTTCCTCGTCAGGTGAGAGAGCATAGCCACTGCGCGGGTCCAATGCTAAGGCGGTGGTGACGGCGGTGGTCAAGCCATGTGAATTTTGGAGCTCCACATCGAGGCCCGCCAGCTAGGATTTGATTTTTCGATCGTAAAAAATCCCCCCAAGAATGGTACGAGCTGATGAGGATACCTCCTCCTCCTTTCCTTTCTCCCCCCTCCCCCTCTCTCAGGTGGTGGTTTTGGTTACGGTGGTGGTGGTAGCACTAGTGGGGAGAACGATTACGGGGTGGTGATACCTGATATCGGGCCGCTAAAGCTGACCGACGCCCAAACAGGTGAGCCTGACCACGAACCTACTGCGGTATATCAGAAAACCAAAGTTAACTTGCACAATACAACTTAGAAAATATACATGTATAGTCAAATACCGTATCTACCAGGTAGGTGTGCTTCGTCGCTTTTCCGCGTTTTTTCCTCGATTTTTGAGGTGAAGTTGTCTAGGAGTCAACATGTGTGGTCTTGTCGAGAGTCATACGCCGTGTCCTCGCTGGATGAATGAAAGAGGCTCGAGCGATGTAACATATATATGTATGGTGATGACTGATGTGCTGCGTGTGCTGACGATCTGGGGGGTGGTGGAGTTTGTAGTTGACCTTTATCGTCCACACCAGGTTCGTATAGATATAGAAGCGCAGCAAGATATATATACACCGACGATCGCACCATCGCCACGTCTCGTCGTTCGGGCCTGGTGCGAGAGATGGGATGGTATCCGAAGGCGGTAGACGGAAGGATCGACCTGCCTGGTGGAAGAATAGAAATCGATCAAGTAGCGAAGAAACAAATTGGCTGGACCATGGACACGGACACGACTCGCACGTGGTATCACAGAGGTCGCGGACCCTGGGTCAGCAAGTTCTAGGATAGGAGATAGATCAGGATAGAGACCATCATCATCATGGTGGTCTCCTTCCTTCTTCTGTCTGTTGTGTGTTGTGTGTGTTTTTTCAAGAAGATTTCATATCGATCTGTGTGAGAGTGGTTGATGGTGACAGACAGGCCCATTCATTCATTCAAAAGTCCGGAGGGATTGCTTTCATTCGTAATATACCCAAGGGTACATGTATGTGCTGAACTACTGCTGCGTATACCAGAGAGGCCCAGAGGTACCCGTCACGTGCAGAGTCGTGGGCGAGAAATCAGAGGTGCAGCAGTCAGTGGTTAGTGGTGTGTTGTTTTCGTGCTCGTTGTGTTCGGTGAACACTCGTACCCCGTCGACTACGAAGCATCGTCATCCTCATCTATCGCTAAAGATCGAAAAAAATGACTCTTTCGAGCAGCGACCTCCAGTTCTCGATTGTTGTTTAACCCCTTTAGAACTCCAGTCCCGTTTTGGGGACAAGGCACTCAAATTCCAAGTAATTTGTCCCCAATTGTCCCCAAAACGAGACTGCAGTTCTAAAAGGGTTAATTTGTTGTTGTTGTTGTTGTTGTTGTTGTTGTTGTTGTTGTTGTTGTTGTTGCTGTTGCTGCTTTTGTTTGGCCATGCATCCTCCATTCTTCGCCAGTGACAGCAATAGTTCTCCCACGTGTCTACTCGTAGCCCCTTCCGGCCTGAGTGGGAACTGGGGAACGAGTACATAATACAGGATGAAATTGTATCCTGTTTAAAATACTATACTCGCACTTGCTTCTGCTCTGCTCTGTTTGCGTGCCATCTAGAAACACCTACCAGGTATATACTACTGGTACTTGTTGTGCTGTACTGCTGTATCAAAGGTACTTCTGATGATGTACTCTGACCAAGCAAGGGCAGGGGTTAGGATAGGTTTCGTATACGTACGGGTACCACTACGGGGTGTATGTACTACGATTATTAATAATACTGCTGTAGGAAAGTTTGGTTTTCGCGTATAATAATATTAGTATTAATAGTACGAGTACGTGATACCTGGTTCCTGGTACCTATTAACATGTTAATACCTCGTAACATGGTATGTACGTGACATGACGTATCCTACTTGTATGACCTTCTCCGCGGCGAGCGCAGGTATTAATTGTGTCGTATGATGAGCTACTCGGACACTACATGAATAGTTGTACGTACCACCGACCGTATGTATGACATAGTCTGAATTATGTTTGTGTCCCATACGAATTAATCGTCGTTCGGACGAGCACGAACAGTCTTATCATACTCCTAAATACTCGTACCAGGTAATACTATGTGTTTACACGTTTACACAGGTTATATTGTGTCACCCATATACCTCAACTCGTCAACTGGCAACCTCCGTCACCTTCGGACAGATATATCACAGATCCCTGCTTCATGATCTATCTATGAGTAATAGATACTTTTGGTTAGATAAATGCCTGATCTGTATACCAGAGAGGAACCAGGTCTGATCATCATGTTGGGTGGGAGTCGTACCATCTGCATGATCTACCATTAACTTTATATTAAAACTGCTGTAGTTTCATCGGTTGGATTTATTTGTGCTTTACTTATAGCGGGCGGAACATTATGTATGTTGATATAGATAGGCTCAGATCGGCACGAACAATATAAAAAAAGAGACGGCTCAACAAGTGGGACCAACTCTAATCCGATACTTGTACAATAGAGTTACTACTGCTGTACTGTAGATCAAGGTCGGAAAAAAATAAAACAGTCGAGCCTCGCCACCAAATTGACTTTTTTTGCCAACACAAAGCATTGCAGTATACAGGTCCTGCACAACAAGTATCCTAGCGGCACAGGTTGCACCAGTCAGTTCGGATCTATCAAATAATAGACTACTACTACTGCCGCTGTGCAGTACAGGCCTTCCGATAAGAAAGTGCCCAATAAGAGTATAATGCTCACTCTTTGGAGAACACTACCAGGTTTTAATACTTGTATAAGAAAATTGGGTCAAGAAAAACGGCTCAGTGGTGAACTCTACACTAAATCCTATATAATAGCCTATGCTCAAGGTTGTTTGAAGATGGCGCCCCCATAAGAATCTCAGGCTTGCCCAGATTACGTACAGGTAGTTGTTTCTTGTTGACGAGCCCATGCTCTTACGTGTATACCATCGTGACCTGTCCGGCGTATCCAGTACCGGTACAGCAGTACCTGGTGTACCAGAGGTACCGATCATGGCTTGTATCAACAAATTAAAAGAGTACTGCCTGCAATACGACAGCATTATTAATAGTAGTGCCCTCGAGAGCGCCCGGACCAGTAAGTAGTCTATTTTTCTACACCTCACTTTAACCCTTTTAGTACCGCAGTCCCGTTTTGGGGACAAACCACTGATAGTTAGAGAGCTTTGTCCCCACATATGGGAGTGCGGTGCTAAAAGGGTTATAACCCTTTGAGGACCGCAGTCTCGTTTTCGGGACAATTGGAGACAAATTACTTGGAATTTGAGTGGTTTGTCCCCCAACCGGGACTACCGTTCTAAAAGGGTTAAAAAAAGGTCAGAATGAACGAATTAAGCGGAGCGCTGTGAGCACAAACGACGATTTGAAACAAACAACAAAGTTGTTTTTTTCCCCATTTTGCATCACTTCGTTTTAGAGACCCCCCCCCAACCCCCCCCCCCTCACCCCTGTCTAGGAAGAGGCGGGGTCTCTAAAACCAAGTAGTTTTGAATTTGGGGGGGAAAAAAACTTGAATCGTGCAGTGAGTGATCACAGTTTTTCCTTCTGACCATTTTTTGTGTGAGGTGTCTTGGAGGAAGGTAGGTGTCGAAAAATGACCGGTTCGGGCACCCTTGGTCCCTCTTACGATTATAGTGATTATATGCGCCACGCACCAATACCGGCACTATAGCGGCAGCCGGTACTAATTACTCCGCACACTGCCACGCTGGTTAACCCCTTGAGCACCGCACTCCCGTTTTGGGGACGAACTACTTGAAGTTTAAGTGGTTTGTCCCCAAATCGAGACTGCGGTTCTAAAAGGGTTAATAGCATATATATGTGCAAATGCAAAGCGATTCCACAGGCACTATATAGGTACGAGTATCCGCACGGGCAGCCGGCACTACTCAACCGGCACTATAGAGGGACCACCATTACAGCAACAACGGCAACCACCATACATAATATGAACATATATACGTAAAGTATGTACAACTAACTGCTGTACATTCACTATTGATACTACTGCTGTTTGTTCTGTGTCGATGTGTTTGTAAGTTTCATAACTCAGGACCTGAGTATGGTCAGGTCCTGTATATAATATCACATCAACAAAGCGCAACCAGCAACAATATCAGAACGGTAAGCACGCAATACATATGATACCCCCACGCGGCATATATATGTTTGCCTCAAAGTCAAGGATGGGACGGGAAACGGGAGGGGGGAGGCGTACTCATTTATTTGTTGATTGCCTTAGTCATTTGACTGTGGGTCCCAGGAAGAGATTTCTAGGGTCACCTTGCCCCAGACGAGAAGGGGTGACGGGAGGGGAGGGGTGACGAGATGGGGGGGGGGGGGGGGGGGAGCGTCGGTGTTGCAAGAACAGCAACAAACACAATGTGCGCGCCCACACCTTTTTCTACGATGTATGTGCGCGCAACACGACAGCCAGGGGGAGCCAGGGCGTAGTATTGTACAATACATGCTCGTGCTTCGATTGTCAGTACTCGTGCACGTGTCTGTGTGTGTGTGGATTGCTGCTTGCTGCTGCTAGTTTTTGGCATGATGTGTGTTGCTGTGAAGATACTTACTTGCAGGAAGGAGTGTATACTGTTGCTGTGGTTAAGGCACCTCGTTCTGCTGTGACTGTTGTTTGAGCCAATGCGCTGTTGTTGTAACAAACGGACTTGTGCTCTGTTTTCTCCAGGAATCGCATGGTTCAAGCTGACCTTCGGGTTTTTCTACGTCACTCTCGGAGTCTTGGCGCTTGCGAGGTTTTTCTACGTCCGGAACGTGTTCGAGATCAGAGCTAGGTAAGAAGAAGACCGACAACGTTTTATCAACAATGATGAGCTTATTTCAGTGACAAAAATCGAATGTTTATCGACATGAACACAGCCGCCAGGAGGAGACGACAGATAGATAGATGCTACCCCATCGAGAGTGGCACACCCACCGCTCGTCTGTGTGACATCAGCTCCCTCCGCGCACTCACGCAAGAGCACCATACCGCTATTATTACGGGGGACCATCATAGTAAACATGACCGAATTGGTAGGTAAAATTTAGGGAATTATGTATGTTCTCGTGTGTACCGTAGGTCCTATTTACTACGGCCCCCCGTAATAATAGTCCTATTGGTGCGTAGCACCGGTGAGTTCAACAGCGACGACACCACGAAAAGATGATGTGACCACCCCCCACTTCAAACTAAAACATGTGGACTCGACCTGTATATATGTTCAATGCTTGGTTGCTCCCTGCTTGCTGCAGTTTTTGGTTTTTGGTGCTCCGCGGCCACCACGAACAACCCTATGCCCTAACCCTTGACTTAGCTACCTATCAACCCTTTTTAGAACCGCAGTCCCGTTTATGAGGATAAACCAGTCAAATTCCGAGTAGTTTGTCCCCAAAACGGGACTGCGGTTCTAAAGGGATTACTACTGGTATTTACTGTAGTACCACTCTGTCTGTAAATTGAAGGACTATGTTGGTGTTGAATGCTGCAATAAATAGTGTTGAAATGGTATCTACAGTTCGCGACAAAGTGGTATTCATTGAATTTCCCACCTTTGGGGCTTAAGAGGGAAAAGTTGCCCTACAAAAAGTTACTTCATTGCATGTAAGAAGTGCAGTTACGGTATGTGCTACGTATCATCAGGCCAATCAATACATCGGCACTTACTTCACGTAACGGGCACCGGTATTTTTCTTCACACTGCCACACCCTGCTTAACCCCTTTAGAACCGCAGTCCCGTTTTGGGCACAAACTATTCGAAATTTGAGTGGCTTATCCCCAAAACGGGACTGACTGCGGTTCTAAAAGCTGTGCCAGGCGATTCCACAGGCAGGCGCTAAAATAGCGGGCCGCCTGCTCAACCGGCACTATAGAGAGGGGCCACCACTATTAATAGAGAACTCTATCTGGTCCTACCACTGTTGTACGTAGGCCAGACGAAACGGCCTGGGCTACCGGGGTAGGGGGTGTGCTCCCGCAAGGGACTATTATAACTGCTGTACAAGCAAGCAGTGTTTTGTGAACCGATAATAATCAAAACAACAACAAAAACGGAACGGTCGGGCTTTTTTGCGTGTTTTCAAGACCGAACCCCTTCTTTTGTTATTTATATTCTCGATCCAATTTATTTTCAAGAAAACGACCGAGAGGTATGATAGCTTACCGACAAGTTCGGTTTTTCACCGAAAAAAGACGTTCAGTCGCGGGTTCGGTTTTCTTTATTTTTAGTAGGAAACCGACCGACGTTTTCGGTGAAAAAACGGAAAACCGGCCGAGGCCGTTTATTTCCATGCCCGGTTCACAGCAACACCGGCTGTGGGTGTAAGACACACACGCGACGCTCATCATGATGATGATTTTTGTCACTTACTTTGTGATGATGCACAACTAACTCACTCTCTGCTTACTGAGGCTTGGTGAGAGACAAGAGCGCACTTCTTTGCCGTTTTTTAGGCCCCAAGAGTGCTCGCGGTGATGAGAGCGTTGCTTGCCTGGTACCACTTATTCGAGAAAATGGTTGACGGATAAATCCCACCCTAACTCTGTAAGCCAATCGGAGCAACCCTATCCCTGACCCCACGCCAATCGGACCAAAGCTCGAATAAGTTGGTAGTTGATATATTAATAGTAGGCTCTCTACATACTGCATCATGCATACATCGTACATCATGCATGGTGAGATGAAACCTGTTTTTCGTTTTGCCTACGTACAGTACTCGTACGGCAGTTTTGGTCTGAAGTATTCCCGCCGTATTAAACCAAGACACGAAACGCCGTGCATGGCGAGGGAGGGGGGAGAGTTTACTATCTGACCCCGGATCTGAGTTATCACGGCTGTACATATATATGTATATAGGGGAGAGGGAGAGAGAGGGAAAAAGGGCGTAGATAACAAATGGGGAGAAAGAATATGGCACCTCTTGGTATAAATTCGCGAGCAAAAGTAAATTCCCCACCGAGTACGGTGTATGCCAGGTACCAGGTACGTACCAGTACCAGGTAATGTAGTACTGGTCGCCCCGGTGGTTCAAATGGTTAACCTCGAATTCTACTTGTTGTCTGAGTCCTGGGTTCGGGCCCCAGGTGGGTCGGACTTTGACGCTATTTGCAAAAATAAAAATAAAAAAGGATTCAATTGTTGAGAGCGCCTTGCAGCGTGGGTAGGCACAATTCGATGCGAGTCGACGAGTGAAGAAAAGGCTGAAATTTTCTCGCGATAAAAATGAAGGCACGTACCGTAGCGGGAAGGGGATAGAAGAGTCTGCTATGTGACCCCGGATCTGAGTTACGAGTTGGAAGGAGAGAGAAAAGAAGATGGGTGAAGATAATAAATGGGATGAATGAGCAAAAAAATAATTAAAAAAAAATGTATACGTAGACCACATGCATTGCTTGACCTTTTTGGGACCGCAGTCCCGTTTTGGGTACAAAACACTTGGGCATAGACTGATTTGTCCCCAAAACAGGACTGCAGTAGTACTAAAAGGGATACGCAGTGGATAGGTGCTGCAGTAGGGCTGTACCAGGTACCCGATATGATAAGGCCCGACCTTCGCGCTGTTTTCGTTTTTTCGAGGAGCTCTCGTATGGAAGACTCGAAAAATCGAATTAACGAAACAATGGCTGACGTCATCAGCCCGAGTCATGTATTCAGTCATTTCAGTGGGTATTGTATCGATGTATTCATAAACGAAGTTGAAGTGGGGAGGGGTCTCCGCTGTCTACTGTATACCACTATTAATAGTGAGTGTAACACTATCAATGCTGGTATAAAGATAGATGCCTGATACTTACTGCTTTCAGGCTTGAGTTTTTTTTTGCTACAGCAGTACCATTTACGTGTGTACGTACGAAATATGGACGCACCCGGCACCACACCAAAAGCGACGCCACACCAGCACCACACCAAAAGCGACGCCACACCAGCACCAGCACCAGCAGCAGCAGGCAAAGCGAAGACGGCTTCCGCCCGAGGAACGGAAGGGGCATTTCTATTTTTTTATTTCCTCGTGAAAAGAACGGGCTTATTTGGGTGTTTCCGAGTTTTTCCGCGGATCGTTTTTACTCTTCCGCCTCCCGTGAAGTTGGTCCACCTCTACGACCTCCTGAACCACAATTCCACAATTGCTCAATTCGAAACTTTGGTATTTCGCGATTTCAAGTTCCTGTGTGTTCCGTATTTCCGTATAATATTTCCACCTCTCTCCGGCCTGATGTTCTGGACATGTCGGCATGTCGGCACCATTTATGCGTGCCATCTATCCGAAGGGAGATGTAACCGTTTTGGCACAGTAGTATGTAGTATTATGTTATTACAGGCAGTAATTGTCCCCATAGTATGTGTATTTGTGGCGCCGGCGTGAGCCGGCCTACAATACCGGCCACATAACTGCAACGGGCTCTACCCTGCACAACTACAACATTATTAATATTTATAATAATAGTCAATCCCGTCTGTGCCGAGCGATTTTCACAGGCGATTTTATCCTGGCACCTATTCGGGGGACCATAGTAAACAAGACCAACGGTACAAACGAAAATCTATATATTTCTCTATTTTTTTTACTATTAGTAACAATATTTGATCCTAAGTTACTATGGTCCCCCGTAATAATATATACTGTTAATATAAGCGGGAGCCGGCACTGCTCAACCGGCACTGTAGAGGTACACTACCGCTACTACTGCTAATAATACTGTAACATCCCTGGTGTATGAAGGAATATACAACCATCTAACCAGTGATTCAAAGCCGGAACACGCTCGAAACGCCTGTTTTTTTTTCGGGGGGGGGCTGGGGGGGGGGCGGGGGTGCGCACTCGATAGGAGAGATGTACTCGATCTCGTGCATGGCCGTAGTCGTATGATCATAGACCCTCGCATCCCTTCAATGCCGGGACGAAGCATGTCGGGTTTTCACCGACCAGGCAGACATTGCTTGCACCAAGCGCGAAGCGCCGTGAGGTGTCTGGCGAGTCGCATGAAGGGTGAGCTGCATCCTACTAAGAACCGCTTTTGAGGCGGACTTGCATAATATGGACGACAGCTTCAATGTGTTGATTTAATTTCCGGTGTAGGCATTTCCAGAGACAGCAATGGGAGTCCTATGTAACTGCCTCTTGGGTGCCTTATTATGAACAAACACTACGTGACACGATCAATTCCCTCGTGCGGAGTAAAGGTTCTTTACCTCCCACAAATGATCTAACTCGACCAGCTGTGGGCGACCGCCAAAACAAACAAACAAAAAACTGTACCCTGGTTGTCTAGCTCGGGTAGTGAGCGGCATGTTTTACAGTGTCGTTGCCAACCTACGCCAACCCAAAGGGGGGGGGGGAGGGGTTCTCCCATCCCATTTATTTGCCCTCCTTTTCTCTCTCCCTCCCAGTCGTAACTAGGAACCGGGGACCGGGGTTACACACCAGACTCCCCTCCTTCCCCCCTGCCCCCCACTTGACCCTTTTAGTACTGCAGTCCCGTTTTGGGGACAAACTACTTAGAAATTGACTGGACTGTCCCCAAACCGGGACTGCAGTTCTAAAAGGACATGCCTTGCCTTTTTTTTATCGCGAGACGTCTTGCTTCAGCCCTTTCTTCTCCCATTCAACTCGCATCGAGTGTACCTGTACCCTCTCTGCACAAAATGTCCCTCTCGCTTCCCAAACACGGGCGACTGGCTGCACGAAACTCCAAAATAAAACCGACGCGAGCGTGCCCCCCCCCACCCCCCCCCTCCCCCTACTCTCCAACCATGCGATATGGATGGCGGGAAGAAATGGCGGGAAGAAACAGGCTGTACGTGTTCCTCGAACATTACGTACGTGTGGTGCTTGCTCTCTCACCCCCACCCGCTCGCTGTGACCAAAACAAAGGAACCACACCCGAGAGCAAAATAACTGTTAATTTTGACGCTGCTTTTCAGTATCGCAAGGCCGCCCCGCCACGCCCTTGGAGCGGTTCTTGTTGGTAGTGGGATGCAGCTCTCACTCTTCGTGCGACTCGCCAGACGCCTCCCGGCGCTTCTTCCGTCTGGTGCAGCCAACGTCGGCCTGGTCGGTAAAAAAACCGGACGCTCTCCGTCCCAGCATGTACGTGCTGTCAGTAGACTATACGCCCTAAAGTGTGTTGAATTCATTCGCACAGAGTTGCGATCGTGTACGTATCTACAAAACAAAAAAACGGCCTCCAAGCAGAGATGTCAGGAGACAGCACTTTCACCCCTTTTGACAGCCAGTAACTTTTCCTTGGCATGCCTTGACTGACGGACACCATGGGATGAGTTGCTCGTCGCCTCATCGTGTGCGTGCTGCCTGTTTCTGAGGGAGAATCAATCGGTCAGTCCCAACATCATCGTCGTAGTCGTCGTGTGTGCATGCTTGACAGTAATTGCCGTTACAGGCCGTGGGATGAATTGGATCATCGGATTATTCATTCTACAGCAAGTGTGCGGTTTTTCTTGTCGTAACCCCCCTTTAAGACCGCAGTCCCGCTTCGGAGACAAACCACTTGGAAATTGAGGGGTATGTCCCCAGAAAAAGGGCTGCAGTCCTAGATGAGGGAGACGCAAGAACCGCCTAAGAGAGAAGCCTCAGAAAAAAAAATGCAGGCGGCCCTACTCCTTACACCCGTACGTAAAGCGGCAGGCGTCGTCCCTGAGCCTCGTGCCGTCGCCGAAGGTTTTCAAAAAAAGGGAGCGAGAGCGTTTGTCGGGGAGTTGGGACTGGGACGTAAACATGAAGAACGTTCGATGGAATGGTCGAAGGGCAGAAGGGGGGGGAGAGGGGAAAATTTAATGCTATACGAACCATTTTTTTTTTTTTCGAGCATGCGCGACAAAAAACAAAAAGAGGCAAGTACCGCGGGGGGGAGGGGGG
Organism: Nereocystis luetkeana; assembly: GCA_031213475.1. Taxonomy (NCBI): domain Eukaryota; class Phaeophyceae; order Laminariales; family Laminariaceae; genus Nereocystis; species Nereocystis luetkeana. The sequence goes on from JARUPZ010000006.1 coordinate 11,420,551, forward strand.
GGAGGAGGAAGACACCCCCCTCTCCCTCCTGCCTGCTGCTACTCTTGGGAGTCGTGATTGGGAGGGTATAGTATTTCAATGAAAATGCCGAAGAGCAGAAGTAGGGGGAACGATGATCGAACCGTTTTTCCCTTTTTTTTTCGGATATGCGCGGTGAAAATGGAGGCAAGTACCGCGGGGGGGGGGGAGTTACTCAATATCAGGCATAGATAGCCGTAGTCGTATGACCATAGACCCTTGCATCCCTACAATGCCGAGACGGAGCACGTCGGGTTTTCGCCGACCAGGCAAGACATTGCTTGCACCGAGCGCGAAGCGCCGTGAGGTGTTCGGCAAGTCGCATGAAGGTCGGGGGGGGGAGGAGGGGGGTGTACTCATTGTCATGCATGGCCGTAGTCGTATGACCATAGAAGGGTGGGGTGAGGGGGGCGGAAAGACACCCACGCCCTCCTGTCTTGTCTGCGACCACGGCTTTGTTGTGCGCAAGGCCGTTGAGCCGTTGAGGAGGAAAGCCTCCCACGATGGCATTGGTTCGGCTGAAAAACTTCGAAAAACTTGGAAGTAAAAATCTAAAAAAAAAAAAAAAAGTTTTCAAATATCAATGCGCTCCCTCCCGGCTTCGTGACAACATACATGATGGCGTTGATGATGTGCATTATTTACTTCGTGCTGACTGGATGTGGTCAGTTGCAGCCAGCCAGCTTCAAAACGGACTCACGTGAAAATAAGTGTTTCCGTCTCCCACGGTATTCCTGGTGTATGTGCTGGTGCTTGTGCTGGTGCATCCAATATTTCCGTACAGTGGCCGCGGACGTTTTTCTCAAATATAGTTCCGTGCTATTTTCCCTTCTTCTTCCCTTCTTCTCTTAAGTATCTCGTCCCTTCTTCTGTCAACATCTCTTTTTGTTCGTCATTTTCCAGAACTGCTACTGCTGTGAGCCGGCATGACTTGAGTCACCAATTTTGATCGTTGCTACAGATAGCAGTTGAACTAAAACGTACCATGTATGCAGTCAGTCGTCTCTCTCGGGTGCCAACTGTCCGGCATGCTGGGTTTCCTCGCTTGTAGGAAGGCTTTCTGATACGAACAACGCAGTAATAGCGATACTGTTTTTATTGTGAAATGAAAAGACACAGCTTTTTTTTTTTCAATATTTGCCGTCCGTGGGCCATCGGGGCGTGTGCCTCCGGCGGCACCCTCTCAGCCCGGGGGGGGTTGCTTGTGTCTCTCGCTCCGCCTGACGTTCTGACGTGCAGTCGGCCTAGTGGAGTGACTTCAGCTGGCGAATCCTGCCGACTGGCAGTCAGTTGGCTTGGTCAGTTAGTGGGTTACCGCCGCATCGCGATCAACACCAGTAGTTGTTGTAGTCGTGAAGTTCCTTCCGACTCCCATTCCCGCTTGCTTTTGATTGTTCCCAGCTCAACCCGTGTGGGAGGGGGGGGGTATACTCGATAGGAGAGGTGTGCTTGATATCATGCATGTCCGTAGTCGTATGACCATAGACCCTCGCATCCCTACAATGCCGGGACGGAGCACGTCGGGTTTTCGCCGACCAGGCAGACATCGCTTGCACCAAACGCGAAGCGCCGTGAGGTGTCCGGCGAGTCGCATGAAGGGTTGAGCTGCATCCTGCTAAGCACCGCTTGTGAGGCGGACTTGCGAATGGATGACAACTTCAAGTGAGCGAATTTAATTTCCGGTGTAGCCACTTCCAGAGACAGCAATGGAAGTGCTACGGAACTGCCTCTTGGATGCCTTACCATGAACACTACGTGATACGATCATTCCCACCTGTGCGGAGTATAGGTTATTTACCTCGCACAAATGATCTTACTCATGACATGCTTGGACGCTCGTATACTCACAATGCCGGGACGGAGCACGTTGGGCTAGCAACGACCAGGCAGACATTGCTTGCACCAACCCTACCCCCCAACCCCCCTCTTCCCCCCCCCCCCCCCCCCCCCCCCCCCCCCCTTTCTCCCCCCCTCCCCTCCACCTTCCCTCTCCCTTCCCCCTTCCATCGTACCCCCCCCCCCCCCCCCCCTTCTGCTTCTCCTTCCCCCCTCTCCCTTCCCCCTCCCCTCTCCCCTCTCCCCCCCCCATCCCCATCCCCTCGTTCACGTCAGGTCGCCTTATCTGGTGATGCTAAACGGCGTGATGCTGTTGTCGATCATCGGCGCGTTCGCCTACAACTCTGAGAACGTGCTCGTCGGCAGGTTTCCGATCAACCTCGAGCACCTTTTCATCGTGAGTGCCATTCGCACGTTCGTGCACACATCGAAACTTGATCGTCACACTTGTGATTCTTATTTTATAATACACCAGTAGTGGGAAAATGTATTGATCTGTTACAGTATCACCGGGGGGGGCATAGTAAATAGGACCTATGGTACATATAAAAACCTAGATATTTACCCATTTTTACCAACAATATTTGGTCCTATTTACTACGGCCCCCCGCAATAGTAGTACGTTCTTGCAAAATACCATCGTATATACCTGCTGCACGATTGTTGTACTCGTTCCAGGTATGCTGTTTTTTTTCTCTCCTCCGCCCTTACTCAGTTTGCTGATCAAAGCTGGTTATGTGTTGCCACACTCATGTACCTTGGAATGTACCTTGGTACCTTGGAGATATGGAAGTATCAAACCAACCTTTTTTTGGAAAAGAAGAGTCGTGAGGAAAATTCCGAACCCCCAGCTCATGCGTGTTTGCCTAATGTTTTCAAATACAACTCGTATATATATGGCTACGTACGTACCAGGTATTCACTTTTACGGGGGGGCACAGTTAACAGGACCGAATATTGTTCGTAAAAATGGTTAAATATGTAGGATTTTATGTATACCACAGGTCCTATTAACTTTTGGTCCCTCGTAATATTAATATCAATATTAAATACCTGGTATGTTGTAGTATTTTCCACGAATAACTGCTGTATAGTATGTATATGAGTATGTGGAGGGGAGGAGTAGTAGCGTGCGCGGCGATTTTGTTGTTAGTTCGTTTCTTGTTGTCTTTTTCGTTCAAAAAAAACAAAAATAAGAACGATGTGATACCACTTCATGTTATTCGAAATATTGTGCCGCCGCCGATGCCATCGTAGTATATATACCAGGTATTCAAGTCGGCCCCCATGTAAAAGGTGGAGTAATAAATACCAGGTACCAGGTACAGATTACTGCATACCTGGTACCTGGTACCTTTTAACGGATACGTAGACTGGTCTTGCTTGTGTTGTTGCGCTCTCGGACCCGGTACGCTGGCATTTATTTCACTTGCTTGATACTTGAATTTTCGATTATTTTTTATTTTTTGGTCTTCCTCTGTCTCCACAGCCTGTGACCACAGAATCAGTATCTCTCTAGGATAAGGACTCAAGACGGACACTGGGTGTACTGATGAAGCTGGGTAGAAAGGACGATTTAATGTGAAGGCAACAACAACAACAACAACAACAACAACAGTTTAACTGCGTTGAATTATAAGGTACATATGTACACAACACAGAATAGTTATTGTTCCTATATGGTATAATAGTACATCAGGTATCATTTGGCATTTTGATATGTCGGCAGGCTCTTTATGCGGTATGCGGGGGTACAAATTCGGAGCATTCTCCTGTGACATATATATGCGTCTGACCGAATTCTGAATTCTGTCTGCAATACGTATAATTCTGGAACATTTTTTTCTTCCGCGTTTCTTCATGTGCGTTTTTTGTTTTTTGTTTTTGTTCACCCTTTTTTCGTCCAGCAGTTGCCGGTGGTTCTTATCACGGAGCATTGTTTCGTTTTCCGTGATGGCCTGGGGTCACCGAAACAATTCTCATATTTTTCTTTTTTGCCTTTTTTGTAGCGCGTGGCCCCCAAAAACAAGAGCCAATACAACGTGCCTGCTACTTTGTGGCTCACACGCACGGTGTGTGCCCGCCACCTGTTCGACCTTTGACTCGAGGCCACAAGCTCGTATGTAATACTACCAGGTATTGTATAACCAGGCCCCTCCGTAATGCATGGATAGAACGTGAGGAACGCCCAAATGTTTTGGAGGAGCCTCTCTTCGGAGTATTAACGGTGCTCCCGCTCGAAAGAAGTACGCGGTCGATGGTCAATTGACTTGAGGCAAAAACAAATGAGTGCCCCCCCGTCTCCCCCGTCTCCCCTCGGCCTCCCCCCCGGTTCCTGCAACACCGGTCCCTTTTTGGGTTGTATTCCACCTTGATTGGCTCATCCTCAACCCTTACCCCCCAATATCTCGACTTACCCATAATCTTAGCATTTAGTTGGCTGACTATTGTAACCCTTTTAGAGCTCCAGTCCCGTTTTGGGGGCATACTACCCAAATTTCAAGTAATGTGTCCACAATTGTCCCCTGAACGAGACTGCAGTCCTAAAAGGGTTAAGTTGCCGACTATTATACCTGTTCGTTATGAGTTGGCTAGGTAGGTCCCACGATTAGTAGGACTGGGAGTTGGCTGACTATAAGCCACCGAGTGGTTATCAGTTAGCAAGGTAGGTCCCACAATTAGCAGGACAGGGAGTTGGCTGACTAAAAGCCACCGAGTAGTTACTAGTTGGCGAGGTAGGTCCCAAGATTACTAGAGGTGGGAGTTGGCTTTCTATAAGTCGCCGACTAGTTATCAGTTGGCTAGGTAGGTCCCATGATTAGTAGGGCTGACTATAGGTCGCTGACTAGTTATGAGTTGGCTAGATAGGTAGGTTTCATGACTATTGTGATGGGGCTGGGAGTTGGCTTACCATAAGTCGCCGACTAGTCGTTAGTTGGGTAGGTTTTACGGTAGCTATTAATAGCAATAGTTGCGCGCTGTTATTCGCGGTAACTTTGGGGTGATTTTGTATCTAACTGGCGCGGTTGTGGCTCGGATTGTGTTTGTTTTTTTTTCGTTGCTGTTAGGGACTGCAAGAACATATTTCGGTTAGTTGGCTAGCTTGGCCACACCCAACTACTCCGTAATAACTACCAGGTAGCTGTCAAGTCCAGCCCCCTCGTAGCCCTAAAAAATCTTGCTACGCAAACGAGGGTCACGCTGGCGTTTTCCATCGTCTACGAGCGAGTGAGCGCCCAGTGGTCCAGTGGTACTGGTGGGATGACGATATGATGGTGTTGCTTGCGCCTGCGCCGTGCGACTCCTTGCACCCAACCGTCGTAACTCGGACGCCAACCATTGTACATGTTCATCCCCCTATCGAGCAGTGATTGGCCGTTGTTGCGATCGCCACTTTTTTTATCTCCAATCCCCCCACCCCCCCCCCCCTTCCGCGGGGGTTAACCTCTAATATATATATGTTATATATATATTATATACGGAGTATATATATATTATACCTGGTACTCGTATATATATATATATATATATTCATAGTGCTTCTTGTGGTTATGTTTGCCGCTTACGTCGACCATTCACAAACCATTCCACACCTCGGACCAAATCATGAGCTAGATCATCTTGATATCATGTTCGGATAGATAGATCATGATCTACCACGGGGTATTTTTGTTCGTCGCATGCCCTCTGTTGACATAGATAGGTAGTTCTGCATCTAAATCTGCACATATATACTGTTAGTACAGATCCAACCCAGGATAAGCACGTGCTAGAATCATGGAGGTTGTGTGGGTCCCACCCCGCGGCAGGATGAACTAGACCGTACGCGCACATCCCTGAGAGCACATACATACACGTCAAAAAACATGGTAAGAGAATGGAAGAACGTACCGGTCTGCAGTTTGTTCTGTGTAATAACTGCAAGTATGCAAGTCTGCTTTTACTTCGGAGGCATAGGAGGCATAGATAGGAGGCATGGGTTCGTTGGGTGCTCCGGAGGTAGTGACCGCGGAGCACGTACTCTTCGATTGATGGAGAGAGAGACGAGATCGGGAGTAGGTCTGCCGTTGAAAAGATGTACCTGGCATAGATGATGAAGTCGCCTTCGAGGGCCTGTCCGAGGTATGAAGGCATTCCCAGCAAGCAGAAAACGAAAAAACAAAGAAAAAAACAGGGAGAAAAGCCTACAAGTGAAACGTGTATACCAGGCAGAGGTATGCAAGCTACCGCACGCGATGCCCGACGGAGGAGGGGGGGGGAGGGGGGGGCTACAGTAGCAACTCCCTTAAGTTCTGTGTACCTGTTTGACTTCCTGCTTTCCGTCGATCTGTGATGTCCGCCTGCTGCCCTGTTCAGTTGTTGGGCTTATAACGGGCTCTGTAGGGGTAGTTTGGATCGTGTTACACCTCGTGTGTCTACGGTGGTCTGTCTTGTTGCCGCCCGCTGTCTTGTCTTTCTTTGCCCGCCGTTGCACTGCTAGAATACCTGGTGGTTGAGTTAAGAGTAGTACTCATCTTCCTCCCCACCGCTGTAGAACTTCTCCCTTTTCTATATATCTCAACCCTTCCCAGACGCCGCCTTTCCAAATCAACCAACTGCGCCCTCGCCAACTTGATGGCGACCCTCTTCCCCGCCCCCTTTTTTCAATGACGCAAACGACTCAACACCTACCTCTCGACAGACACCAGACCCCCTTCGTTCAATCTTCCACTTCATTTCGGGGCATTTTTTTCCTTTCCTTCTTCGGCCCCGTCGTGAGGGCTCAGTGCTTTTCGAGCTGGATATGATTTGGAGGCCAAACTTATTCACGGCATGAGGATACCTGTGTGTCAACAACCTACTGTGGTTCCCTCTGTATGTAACCATAACCTAAAAATACGTGTGCCGATAACGTACTATTAATACCAGGCATGTTTTTATCAATCCCTAACCATCGCATAAGAACACCTGGTGTCAAGAAATATACTATCAATACCACTCTGTCCCAAAATGTTAGTACTGTTTTGATTGAATATTAATACCACAAACGTTTCTTATATTTTGGGACGTAGTGGCGTGATTCTATCGATGTATAGTCATAACATAAAAATGCCCGTGTCTACAACATGCTACTACAACCTCGGTATGTTTCTATCAACATCAAAGCACAACTAAAAAATGCCTGTGCTGGGATATAACCTGCAGCCGTACGTATAATTTATCACGATCATCTGTTGGCCGTCGCGCCGTGCTAGAAATCGTCAGAATACTACGTATCATGGTATCGTTTTTACTCTTTTTTTAGGATTTGCACCTCCGCATCTGTGTTTTATTAACAGTGTTTTGTTTTTTTTTTTCGTTTCGGTCACACACAGCAATTTCATGGGCTCGATGATTACGTATTTCATCGTGCAGCAGGACTCGGGCAGAGCGTTGTGGGTGGGTGGGTGGGTGGGTGGGTCTGTCGATAATTCGTGAGTGGGGTGTGTACGTTAGGTTGGTGGGTGAGTCGGTTCGTACTTGGTGTGAATGCTATCTTCGTGCGTGTCGTATGTAGGTATTAATAGTGGCCCTGTTAGTTCTCTTGGTGTTGATTTTTTTTTTGTCCGCTATCTTACCGGCCCCGCCCTGGCATAATAAGCACCGGGGGGGGGGGGGGGGGGGGTGACCGGCCCCGCCCTGGCATAATAAGCACCGGGGGGGGGGGGGGGGGGGGTGTACTCGATAGGAGAGATGTACTCGATCTCATGCATGGCCGTAGTCGTATGACCATAGGGGGGGGGGGGGACAACAGTAGTAGAAGCTACTCAGAGTCCGAACCCGAGGAAGACAACGAAGGGGGCTTGCGCTCAGAGAACCTGCTCAGAGTCCGAACCCGAGCAAGACAACGGAAACGGAAACGGCCTTGTGCTTGAAAGCGTTTTTGTCTCCTCCTCGTGGTTGATTCTGGCGCCGCACTTGGCCTGACGTTCGCTCCGTACGATGGCGATTCGCTTGAAGTAAAGCTTCCTCGACATCCTCGAGCACGAATAGTTGGAAAGCAGCCAGCCCTTCTTGCGTCGGACGAGGAAATCTCCTTCCGTGATTGGCAGGGCCCCCCTCCTGGCAGCAGTTGAATCACTTCCCATCGATCTGGTGGAAGTTAATACGTTGGAAAAAAAGAACGGGGGGAGGGGGGGGTGTAGAGGGGGCAGGGGTGGGGGAGAGAGAGTGGAAGAGGGCGGGGGGCGGCGGCGGTCAGGTACTGGTATGCACTACAAGCAATACAATTGCAGCAAACGCCCGCCCGCGTCATTGGCAGGATGATACAAAATTGTGTGTCCCAGTTACAACGCAGGGAGGGCGACGGCGCTGGCGCGAAAACATGGTCCCACCCGCCCCGCGCGCTGACGGCCGATAACGACCAAATATGTCACCAACCCATTGTGCTGGTCGTTATCTCGGGAGTCCGACATGACGTTAGTTGACCCTTGTAGTATATGCTGCAGTCCCGTGTTGGAGACAAGCCAGTCAAATTCTAAGTCGTGTGTCCTGCGGTTATACCATGGTTAATAGTCCCACATAATATCTACTCTGAATTGTTGCCCCCCCCCCCCCCACTCTACTTGCCGTGCCTGCGTAACTAGGTCACCTATTCCTTGGCGTGGGGGCTGTTCGGAAGTTTTTGGGCCCGCGTTTTGAGGCTGGCGCTCGCCTACAGCCCGCGTTTCCGGAGGAAGGCGCCGTGGCTCATGTCGGTGAGAAGCAGCGAGCGCCGGCGGTGCCTGTGGTGGTGGTTGGTGGTGGTTGGCTGTTGTTGATGGTTGTTGGCGGTTGTGGTGGAGGTGGTGATTGTTGTTGTTGGCTTTAGGGGGGGGTGGTTGTTTACTGTGGTGGTGGTGGTGGTGGTGGTGGTTAGTCGTGGCTGTCGTAGTTGGTGGTGACTGGTGAAAGCTGTCTGATTGAATAATGTACATACCGGTACGTCGGGCTGTGGTGGTGGTGGTGGGGGGGGGTTGGTGGCGGTGGTGGTGGGGGGGATGATGTTGGTGACTGTAGTGGTGGTGGTGGTGGTGGTGGTGATGATGTTGGTGGGTGGTGGTGGGGGGGGGTTGGTGGCGGTGAGGTGGTGGGGGTGATGATGTTGGTGGCTGTAGTGGTGGTGGTGGGGGTGGTGATGATGTTGGTGACTGTGGTGGTGGTGGTGGTGGATGTGGTGATTTTTCGAAGCTGGCTGACGGGGTGATGTGCCTACCAGTACGTGTATATGCAAACCACTATATACGGGAACGTAAGGACCGTTTTTAGTACAGTTGGGGTCAGTCCCGACACTGGTGTCTCGACGAAAGCATGTGAAGCCCCCCCCTTGCCTCCCTCCCTCCCTCCCCTCCCTCCCTCCCTCCCTTCCTCCTTCCCCCCCTACGTCCCTCCCTGCCCCCCTCACTCCCTCCCTCCCTCCCTCCTCCCCACCAGGAACGATATCTAGTTGTTCTAAGCATTTTATTCGCCCTCTGCGGAGCGATTCTGCCATGGTACCGGACCCGGACGACCAGTGGTCCTTTCGCCCTCCTGTGAGTCCTCCAAAAACCAACGAGAGTTATGCGTACGAGTGTTGGATATCGTATCGAAAGTTTCGATATATCGATGTGCCATATCCAACGTGTTTTCCCCCCCCACCTCGTTCTGGTACCCCCGTGTTTTTTTCGATGTACGTACTGTCTGTATCATACATCGAAATATTATCGATTCGTTTTTTTTTTCCGTCGACGTATTGTGTCGAACTCGTATATCGACATCATTCAGATATCGAAATCGTATGGGTTATTTTCTTTTTGTTCATGGACGTACTGTTATAAGGCTCTAGATTGGGTAGGCAAGATAGGAAGCAGTATCGCATCGGAAGTCGATTATGGATATCGTTCAGTTATCGAAATTGTATGGATTACGTAATTTGTTTTGTCAAAACACCGGTATCATGTACTCGATTATAGATGTCATTCAGATGTCGAAAGCGTGTCGATTGTTTTTCTTGTCAAATATCGGTGACGTATCGAAACTCGATTATGGATATCATTCAGATATCGAAATCGTATGGATTACGTAATTAATTAGTTTTGCCAAATATCGGTGACGTATCGAACTCGATTATCGATATCATTCAGATATCGAAATAGTATCGATTGTTTTTTTTGTTAAATATCGGTGACGTATCGAACTCGACTATGGATATCATTCAGAGATATCGAAATAGGATCGATTACGAAGCTTTTGTTTGTTTATCGACGTATCGTATCGAAGTCGTTTATCGTTATCAAACAGCAATAGGTATATCTATACCTCGACGTATACTACCAGGTACCAGGTTATGTTTATATAATTAATATATATATATATATATGTATATGTATCAACTGCTGTGAAATCGAGGATTTCGTCGAAGCTCCTCTTTGCATGCTGTGTGTCATTCGATCGCACGCACGTACTACTCGTATGGTATTTTTTTTTTTTCAATCAGTGAAAACTCTGTTTTTTTTTTTGTGGACCGATTCCCCTGTTTACCCCAAAATGATGACTCCACCCAATTTTCGAGCGTTTTCTTGTTGTCCCCAGATGGAGGGGTTGAGGTTCTGCCCGCAAAAGTAAATTGGCCTGGATTTCATCGTACTGGAAATAGAGGTAACTATTCATTTCCCGTCTTGGGGCACACGAAACGAAATGGCTCGAGAAACGATCTCCCTTCTTCGTTTTTTTCTTCTTTCTTTTCTTCGTGGGACGGTGACAGGTTGCTCGTGCAGCAAAACAAGGCAGACCGGGACATCTGGTCGTGGGTTCTGCTCGGGCGTGTCCTTGCTGCTGGTGCCTGTCGTATGGTGAGATAAATCGTCCATACCGGTAGGTTACCCTCTTTTGGCTGTTTCCTATGCGGTTCGATTTCGAGCTTCAGATTTGTATTTTTCGATCTCAAAAACAAGTGCCCCTGCTTATTATGCAGTCCAAAGATGCAAAATCCGAACGGAAAAAAATCAATTTGATAATCCGATGACCCAAGTCGTCGGATTTTGGCCCAAAATCCGACGACCTGGGTCATCAGATTTTCAAATCGAAAAATGGCATGCTCTCCAAATTCGAGAAGTTATCCACGACAGCAAACAGCAGCAGCAGCAGAACGATCGATGAGTAGGATGGTGACACAGCTGTATAGTGACGTTGCTTCGCGCCCGACGCTCGGGTGGCGGGCTGCACGTCCCTCCGTGACCAGACTGCAGTCACCTGGCGCGGGCTCGGGCCTAGAGACCAAGAAAAGCGCACTCGACACGCACATACATCTCCGTGTGGATACGTGCGAGTACTCGTAGACTACACTGCTGTACGGCAGCAGCACCAGTCAGTCACAAGATGGAACACAAAATACCAAGACAGGTTGGCTCTGGCGTACCCGCCACGTCTCTTCGCCGCTAGACCAGAGGCAGTCAAGCCTTTGCTCGGACGCTTGGGTCCTACGCGCAGGGCAGCGCCCCCCAGCGCATCTCTTCGCGGCGCCAAACTACAAAACAACTGCAGTTGGTCTCCACACACACAATAAATCTGATTTTTCGCATAGCACTTACTTACTGCCGGACATCCTGAACTCAAACTAATCTGTATCACACCTTGGACCTGTAGCTTTGCGTCTGCTTCACTGCGCTGTCACGTGCAGGTTGCGGCTGCGTACCAGACACGGTGTGTGGACCAAGGGCTACGATTCATGCCACCGTGAAACACTGCATTCCTCTGATTGGCTAAACTTCCTGAGGGTCGATCTTAACGAGGGCTGTTTTTTTAGGTTTATTTCAGTATTTTCACGAAATTTCGGTATTTATTTGTCGGTTTTTTCCCATCGAAAAATACCGAAATTTCGGGAAAATGCTGAAAAAAACTGAAAAACACTCCTCCTTAAGATTGACCCTAAGTACGTACAAAACTCACATTCTGCCATTCTTCCGAGAAACACTCTGCGTTTCGATTTGCCAACTTCTACATCTGAAAATGCGATCGGGTCAAAATCTGTAGCTCAAAAATCGAACCGCATAGGAAACGGCCCTTAGGGGGGGGGACTGCAACGTTGTTTTTTTCTCGGCAAGTAGTCAGGTTCTGATTTGATAGCCCATCTTCCGTGTCTTAAGTCATTGGATCATGGATTCCCTTTTTTGTTGCATGTGGATGGTATACGATTGCAGCGAAGCGCTGCACAGCAGTCAGTGCCGGATGGCGAAAAAGACAAGTAGACTTGACGATCTAAACCCCGTTTTTGCGACTTTGATTGTTTTATTGCTGTACACACGCCTAGCAATCAGAACCCACGATCGACCTCGCAGGCTCGTACTCGTACGGATCACCCTGTGTTTGCTCGTACTGGTTGCGATTACTGCTTGCTGTGCTCCCCCGTGAGGCCAAGTAGTCATTCACGTGGATAGCGGTCTTGTGGACTATGTACATCGAAAGTGAAAACGCGCGGCTGCATGCTCGACTGCAGCGGTAGCATCACACGGCGTCGTGAGTGGCCGGAGCTGTCCTTTGCGTCGTAGCTGCGGGGGGGGGAGCGATGCCACGGGAGGGTGGCGGCTTATCCTCCTGAGCTCCCCCCTCCTCCTCCCTCCTCCCGCTCCTCCTCCTCCTCCTCCTCCCCCGTGACAATGAGAAAAGAGCTCAATATATCTCGCTTGTGTCGTTCGCGCACACCCCGACCAAGATGTTGGTAACCCTATCAATAGGACAGGAAGACCGCACGAAGAGCAAAAAAGGATCATGCTCGCACGTAGCCGAACGTGAAGGTGTTACCTACTGAGCTACCAGGGTATAGGGGTAAAAGATCGGTCGATTACCCAGCCCAGGGGTAATCCTTATAAACCCTATGCGCAGGCATGTAGCCGGTAGTTGAGGGAGGATAAACCGGCGGAGAAATTTGGAGCCAAAAATTGTACGACCCCCTACACCCGCCCCCCCCCCCCCCCCCCCCATCATACCGTGCGGTGAAACGCAACCCCCTTCTTTCGTTCTCGCACGTCGGCATCATCCTCCCCATCGATGCTGCAAAGTATTTTTTTTGTTGACGCACCCTTGGGAGTGCGCTTCCGTTAGCTTTAGAGGCGAAATAGTTGAGAGTTTGGAGTCAGGGTGAGTTGGGTTAGTTTCGTACAGATAGTGCAGTTAGTGCTGTTAGAGTTGCTGTGGGTGAGTGTGTACAGATACGCGCAGTTATATTTTAGGTGCATGTATGTATGTACAGATAAGTGCAATTCTATTTATTTGTAGGTGCGTGTTCAGATAAGTGCAGTAAGATTTAGGTGCGTGTACAGATAAGTGCAGTACGTGTACAGATGGTGCAGTTGCAGTAGATTTAGGGTGCATGTACAGATAAGTGCAGTTAGATTTGGGTGCATGTATAGATAAGTGCGGTTAGATTTAGGTGTAAGTACAGATAAGTGCAGTTAGATTTAGGTGCGTGTTCAGATAAGTGCAGTACATGTACAGATGGTGCAGTTGCAGTAGATTTAGGTGGATGTACAGATAAGTGCAGTTAGATTTAGGGTGCGTGTTCAGATAAGTGCAGTTAGATTTTAGGTGCGTGTTCAGATAAGTGCAGTTAGATTCAGGTAAATGTACAGATAAGTGCAGTTAGATTCAGGTGCATGTACAGATGAGCGCAGTTGGGTTTAGGTACGGCAGGGCGGAGCACTAAGTACTGCACTGCTGCACATGCACCTAAGCCTGGCTCTGATTGCAAGTAATTCGTCCCATGACGGGAGTTGCAGTCGTAAACGGTCCTTTTTTCCTAAGCACACTATTTCCCCAAGGGGGCACGATTCCTTCTAGAGGCTCTTGTGGTACTACAATATGTATGCAGTATTAATAGTCGTTGTATTTATAGTGTGAATACATATTAATAGCACGATTTTTTTTTAGGGGTAAATATAATGTACCGTTGGTGTCATTAATACCTGGTAGTATTTAGGCTGTTTCACGTATTTGCGCTGTCCTTGCGGGCTACATAGGTATGGTAGGAGGCGTTCTCCTCCTGGTGGGATGAAGGCACGGGTGAGCGTAGACCCGACCCAGCTCAAGCTCCATTGGCCCTAACAGAACCTTTACCCCCATCCTGCAGCAAACGAGCCAGGAAAAACGCGGCTGTGCCGCGCTCGACGTCGGGCGTGAAAACGTCCGAAGTGCGGACGACGCCTGCCCAACCATTGAGACAGAATTTTCCCGGAAAAAGTCCGCGTTAACAGCTTGTACGACCTCTACACACCAGGCATTGCTGGGCGAACACTGCGTATACTGCGTGCATATGATGAATGGAGGTCCCATTACAATCTGTGAGCTCGGATCTTCAGGTTGGCAGGCTGTTCGGATGTTTTGGTTCCTGTTGGGATCAAGGTACGGGCGAAGACCCAACCCAACCCCTGACCCTAACACCCTAACCCCTGACTCCTATCCGAAGCTAAAGCGGTCCACAAAAAACTGGCCGTAACGCGACTGCGCTCCGCGTTTGCATCGAACCAGGAAATTTCTCAATCGCGGACGACGATTCCGAAGTAAGTGCAGACCGCGCCTACGCAATTCTCGAGTCAAAAACACCCCTAAAGATCCTGCTGTAGCTCGCAGATTTGTAAAAAAAAAAAACCTACTCGAGTAGGGGGACGGCCGTTTTTTTTTAGGTCTCGAGGTCTCTTTTGGGCGTCATCATGTATATGGCATGCTTTTGTTCGAAATATGATACCAGGTGCAGCTTCCCTGGTGCAACTTTCTGGCGGTGATTTCGGATGGCGGCGTTACAAGGCAACTTGTTCAATTGTGTGTTTTTGTCTTCGTTGTATGAATAGTTGTTGCGTTTCCTTTTTTCTTGGTTCCCGCAATTTGTAGTCAGCCCTCTTACGATACACCTGCACTGTTTTGGTGTTGTGTTACGCAGAAAACAAATATTTCAGTCTAATTCCAAGTGTTTTTGTCCCTGCATGTAGGGGTTATGTAACTGGTGTCGCAGACAACTTGTTAATTGTTGTTGTTGGTGTTGTTGTCGTCGTTGTCGTTGTTGTCGGTCTTCTTTGTTGATTTTTATCCCCGCAGCGCGCGTCGACGACATTTTCACGATCAGTCGGGAGCTGCTCTGCTTCGTGGTCATCGAGCTGATGCAGAACAGTGAGTAAAAACCCCGCCGCGCCCGCCCGCCCGCCCGCCCACCCGGTTGCGCTGTGTTCGTGTGCAAGTATGCGTCGGAGAAGTCCAGGGATCCCCACGCGTGCGTTCGGCTAGGAAAGCGCTGGGTTTGTTTGGGGAGGCTTTCCACGTTGGGACCACGTTGGACACTTTCGTACAGTAGTATCTATGCACTGCCTGGCTTGCTTTTTTTAGATCGATGTGTTCGTTGCTTCTCACGTGTGTTGGCTGCTCAAGTAGTAAAATGCGGTGGTATTGGTTTTGTTGTTGTTGTTGTTGTTGTTGTTAGCTGTTGTTGCTTTTTTTGTTGCCATTTTTTGTCGCAGTTGTTTGTTTGTGCTGGTGGTGTTTTTTTTTTTGCTGCTGCTGCTGCTGCTTCTGCTGCTGCCATAACTCCGTGCCAACCATTGTTGACGTCACCCTGTCCAGCTGCTGCCCATTTTTTTTTTCGTATTATTATCGCCAGTAGTTCCCCAAACCACGCGGTTGTTGCTTCTCTCTATGAATGTACCTGGTAATATATACATACACTCGAACTGACGGCCTTTTTTGGTTTGTTGGCAAAATACCCAAGCTTGAAT